>ML661243.1:1452310-1480326 GCA_007570785.1 Antilocapra americana
TATATATAACTATACCAAAGCCTAATGGTAACCACACACACACACACAAACCTATATCATATATTGTTTTGTTGTTTTGTCACTAAGTCAAGCCTGGCTCTTTTGCAATCCCATGTATTGTAGCCCACCAGGCTCATCTGTCAATGGAATTTCCAAGATAAGAACACTAGAGTGAGTTGGCATTTCCTTCTCTGATATTAGACTCAGAAACACAGAAAATTAAATTTAAATGTAACACTAAAGATAGTCATTGAATCACAAGAAATCACAAGGAAAATTAAAAAAGAAAAACCTACAGAAAAAAAAACCAAAACAACTGAAAACATGGCAATAAGAACATACATACAAATAATTATCTTAAATGTGAGTATACGAAATGTTTCAATAAAAAGACATAGAGTGCCTAAATGGACAGGAAAAAAAAAAACAAATCCTATATATATGCTGCCTACAAAGAGTCACTTTAGATTTAAAGGCACACAGACTGAAAGTGAGAGGTTGAAAAAACAAACTCCATGCAAATGGCAATCAAAATAAAGCCATAGCGTGTGTGTGTGTGTATAAAAGACAAAAGAGAATTTAAAATAAAAACTGTTACAAGAAACAAGGAAGAATAATACATAATATTCAAAAGATCATTTCAAGAAGAATATATAACAATTTAAATACTTATGCACCCAACATATGAGTAACTAAATACATAAGGTAATTAAGGAACATAAAGGAAGAATATGACAGTAACACAAGAAGAGTAGGGGACTTTTACATGCCACTTACATCAATGGACAGGTCACACAGACAGAAAATAAATAAGAAAAACATTGGCCTTATATGACACATTAATTAGAGGATTTAATTGATGTACAGAGAGCTTGCCATATCAAAGTAGAAGAATATACATTCTTCTTAAGTGTACACAGAACATCAGCCAAGCTAGATCACATGTGAATCCAAAAAAACAAGAATTGGTAAAATTAGGAAAGCTAAAATCATATTAAGCATGTTTTCCAACCACAATGCTGTGAGACCAGAACTCAACAAAAGGAAAAAACCTCCTTAAATCATAAACACATGGAAGCAAGAAAATATGCTACTAAAACACTAATGGATCATTGAAGAAATCATATAGGAAGACAAAAATATACCCCGAGACATATAAAAACATGATTGCAATTATTCAAACTCTATGGATCAAAGTAAAACAAGTTCTAAGTGTTAAGTGTACAGCAATACAAGCTTACCTTAGGAAAAGGTAAAAATCTCAAATAAAATACTAGTACACATAAAGAAACTAGAGAAAGAAGGACAAACAAAATTGAAAATTAACAGCAAAAAAAGAGAAATCTTCAATATGAGACAGAATTGAATAAAGACTAAAAAGCAATAGAAAGACCAATGAAACTCCAGCTGGCTCTTTGGAAGATAAGCAAAACTAATAAACCTTTAGCTAGACTTATCAGTAAAAAATAGAGAGGCCCCAAATTAATAAAATCAGAAAAAAAGAAGTTACATGCAAGTGAAGAGTAAACACCTTTACTTCTTAAATTATTCCAAAACATTGGAAGAAAGAAATACTTCTGACCCCATTCTATGAGGTCAGCATCACCCTGATACCGAAAACAGACAGATACATCACAATAAAAAATTGCTGTCCAGTGATTAATATAGATGCAAAAATCCTCAAATAGTAGCAAACTAAATCCTACAATACATTAAAATGATTATAGACCATTATCAGGGAGATTTATTCCAGGCATACAAAGATCTTTCAGTGTCCACAAAGCAATAATTGTGATAAAGCACATTAAAATTGATCTATGCAATCAGATCAAGAGATATAGGAAAAGTTTTTGGCAAAATTCATATCCATTTATTATTTTAAAAAAAGAACTTGCCAGAAAGTGGGCATATAAGAAAGATTCCTCAACATAATAAAGACCATGTATGCCAGACCCACAGCTAACAAAGTACTCAATGATAAAAAGTTGAAAGCATTTCCTTTAGGATCAAGAACAATACAAGAACACCTACTCACACCACTTTTATTCAACATAGTATGGGAAGTCCTAACCAAAACAATCAAACAAGAATAAAAAATACAAGAATTCCAAATTGGAAAGGAAGAAATAAAACTCTCACAATATCAGCTAACATTATACTATGCATAGAAAATACTGAAGACACTATCAGAAAGTACTAGAACTCATCAATGAATTCAGTAAATTGGCAGGATACAAAACTAATACATGGAAATCTGTTGCATTTCTATATGCAAGCAATGAGCTATCAAAAAGAGAGCTTAGGGAAGCAGTCACATTTACCATCACATCAAAAATATTAAAATACCTAGGAATAAACCTAAGTAGGTAAAAGACCTGTACTCCAAAATTTGTAAGACATTGATGAAAGAAAATGAAGATGATACACATAGATGGAAAGATTACCATGTTCTTGAATTGGAAGAATCAATATTGTTAAAATGACTACACTACCCAAAGCAATTTACAAGATCAATTTTGAACAATCCTTCTCAAAATCCAATGGGGTTTTTCACAGAACTAGAAAAAATTTATTTTAATTTATATTGAAACACAAAAGACCTGAACTGTTAAAACAATCTTAAGAAAGAACAATAAAATGAAAGGAATTACACTGTCTGACTTGAGACTGTAGAATAAAATTCTACAATAATTAAGAGTTAATGGGTTTCCCAGGTGGCTCAATAGTAAAGAATCTGCCTGCCAATGCCTGAGCCACAGGAGAAGTAGGTTCAATCCCTGGGTTGGGAAGATTCCCTAGAGAAGGAAATGGCAACCCATTCCATTATTCTTGCCAGGATAATCTACTAGACAGAGAACCCTGGTGGGCTACAGTCCATGGGGTCACAAAGAGTTGGACACAACTTACCAACTGAGCATACACTGGTACAAAAGCAGGCATATAGATCAACGGAATGGAATAGAGAGTCCAAATAAAACCACACATTTATTATCACCTGATCTATGAGGAAAGAGTTAAGCATATACAGTGGGAAAAAGAGTCTTCAAAAATTTGTGCTGGGAAAACTGGACAACTACATGTAGAAGAATGCAGTTAGAACATACTTTAACATTGTGTATAAAAATATAACAAAAATGGATTAAAAACTAAATTTCAAATCAGAAATCATAAAATTCCTAGAGAAAAATATAGGCAAAACTCTCTTTGACATAAATCATAGCAATAATTTTTTAGATCTGGCTTCTTAAATAAACAAAACAAAAGCAAAAATAAAGAGGACCTAATTAAAATCAAAAGCTTTTGTACAGCTGTTAAAGGAATTAAAATGGAAGAAGTCTTGTTCAAGCTTCAGAACAGAAAAGGCCTCTGACCTGCTTCTGACCTGCTTGGACACTGCCCAGATTCCATGCCTGCCTGTAAGCACAGCAAATCAGGCAGCACTTTAGATAAGAAAGGGAGTGGGTCTTTACTGACTGAGCTATGAGGGAAGCCCCAGTAACAGCACATACATCATCAAATTGAGTTGACCAACTTCTAGTAAATCATCTGCCTGCAATGTAGGAAACCCAGGTTAGCTTCCTGAGTTGAAAAGATCCCCTGGAGAAGGAAATGGCAACCCACTCCAATATTCTTGCTTGGAGAATCCCATGGACAGAGGTGATGTTACTTTTCTCTGTTGTTTCTATTTCTTTTCATTTAATGACTATCTATTGAAATTAAGTCAAATAATCTTCTTTAAAAAGTTTAAATTGTTTATTTGTGTGTAACAAATGTTTCTTTGGTTAAGTGACTATCAAAAGAAAAATTGAGAAAAATAAAGTGATATACATTTATATATATACTACTCATCCACAAAAAAGAATGAAATTTTGCCATTTTCAACAACACAAATATAGTTAGAGATGATTATGTTAAGTGAGATAAGTCAGGAAAGGAGAAACACTGTATGATATCAAATTTATGTGGAATTTTTAAAATAAAACAAAATAGTGAGTAAAACAAGAAAGAAATAGACACACATATGTAAAACAAACTAGTAGTTAACAGTGTTGAGAAGGAATGGAAAGGGTGATATAGGCCGAGGTTTTTCAGAGATACAATCTATTAACATTATGTGTAAGATAAGATAAGAATATATTTTGTATAATCAAACAATAAAACCAATATCTTACAACAGCTATAAATGGAGTATAAACTTTAAAAATTGTGAATCACTATAATTTTCTTTGGTTCCAAAATCACTGGGGCATAAAGAATGCTGAGTGCCAAAGAATTGATACTTTTGAATTGTGCTGCTGGAGAAGACTCTTGAGAGTCCCTTGGACTTGAAGGAGATCAACCTAGTCAGTCCTAAAGGAAATCAACCCTGAATATTCACTGAAAGGACTAATGCTGAAGCTGAAGCTCCAATACTTTTGCTACCAGGTGCGAAGAGCTGGCTCATTGGAAAAGACCTTGAAGCTGGGAAAGACTGATGGCAAATAAGAATAGAACAGCAGAGGATGAGATGGTTTGATAGCATGACTGAGTTAATGATCATGAATTTGAGAAAACTCCAGGAGATAATGGAGCACAGAAAAGCCTGACATGCTGTAGTCCATGGGCTCACAAAGAGTCAGACAAGGTTTAGAGAATGAACAAGAACAACAACGTAACATACCTTTGAGACTTACATAATGTTTTACATCATGAACTATACTTCAAATAAATAATATGCATGCATGTTCAGTCATATCTAACTCTTTGAGAACCTATGGACTTTAGCCCACCAGGTTCCTCTGCCTATGGGATTTCCCAGGCAAAGATACCGGTGCTAGTGCTAATGCTAAGTCACTTCAGTCATGTCCCTCCCTGTGGACTGTAGCCTGCCAGGCACCTCTGTCCATGGGATTCCCCAGGCAAGAATACTTGAGTGGGTTGCAATGCCCTTCTCCAGAGGATCTTCTCAACCCAGGCATTGAATCCACATCTCTTACGTCTGTCTGCCTGTTTTGGCAAGCAGGTTCTTTACCACTAGCGCCACCTGGGAAGCCCTGGAGTGAGTTGCCATTTCCTCTTCAAGGGGATATTCCCTAAAGTTCATAGGAGCATTATTTGGAGTTGCTGAATTATGGAAGCAAAACACCTACCAATAGATGAATGAATAAGGAAGATATGGTTTCTATATATTCAAAATATTACTCAATCATACAAATAGCAGAAATATTGCCATCTGTGACTAATGGAATGGCCTAGAGTTTATTATACCAAGTGAAGCAACCCAGATAAAGAAAAACAAATGCTATACGATTACATCTGTATGTCAAAGCTGAAAAACAAATGAGGAAACATAACAAAGCAGAAATACAGTCATAGAAACAGAGAATAAATATGTTGATTGTAAGAGGGGAGGGGAAGAAGAAGAGGAAAAAAATAGTTGAGGAAGATTAAGAGGTAAAAACTTTCAGTTGCAAAATAAATGAGTCGTGAGTGTGAAATATACAGTGAGGGTAACATAGTCAATAATGTATGTTATAACTTTTATGATGACATATTGCAACTAGACAGAACATGGTGAAATTTTTGAAATATATGGAAATACTGAACTGTTATGTTCTTTAATGAGAGCTAACATGATATGCTTGATTAATTATACTTCACAACCAAAGAAACACGCAAACAAACACCTAACAAAAGGAGGTCAGATTTTTGGTTAACAGAGGCTGAGGGTGTCCAGATGGGGAACTGAATGAAGGCAGTTTAGTATAAAGTTCCAGTTGCAAGATAAATAAGTACTAGGGTTGTAAAATATAGCATGATAAATATAATGAACATTGCTGTTTGTTATACACAACGGTTGCTGGGAGAGTAAATCCTAATAGTTCTCATCAAAAAATAATATATATTCTTTTACTTCTTTAATTGAAAAGTTAAATGAAAAATTAAAGAAATAAAAAGAAAATATTTTTTCTTATGATGAGAACTATTAGGATTACTCTCCGAACAACTGCTATGTATAACCAACAACAATGTTTATCTTCATCTTTCATTGCATATATTTTTCATCTGAGGTTCTACTGGTATCAAATTCCCTAAAGTTTAATTTCTCTGAATATATCCTTTATTATTGAAATGTGTTTTCATTTCTTAAGAATTTTATGTTGCAATATCTTTATAATTGTCTTTAATTCAAGGTTCAGTTGGAAGCAAAATAACATATTACATGTATTTACTGTGACTTCAGGTTTTTTTTAATTGAAATAGTTATTCAATATTTAATTACATTTAAATTTTGAATTAAATAAACAAAAACTAGCAATATTGTTTTTCACAATGACTAGAGAGGTCATCATTATCCCATAGTAACTGTGTGTCAATTTATAGACTTTCTGTTATGGTATGTTCTTTCATAAGACTTTAAGTATCGAAATAGTCTAGTCTCCAATATTGCTCTTACTTTTCAACATTTTCCTGGGTTGAAACTAAATTTTTCAACATTTACTTTCCATACAAACTTAATGAGTAACTGTTACTTAAAGAAGAAAAAAAAGTATTTCTGATGAATATTTGTTATACACTGAAGGTCTGCATTTCCATCCCTCAATTCATATGTTTAAACCTTAATCTGCAATCTGAATGTGTCTGGAGCCGGCTACTCCAAAGGAAGCAAATAAGGTTAAATGAGACCAAAAGTGTGCCACTCTGATCCAACATTAGTCTTCTTATAAGAAGAAATACCAGAGCACATTCTCTTCCCTTCTGCACACTGTGGAAAGTCACAGTGGGGAAGTAGCAAGAAGTAAAGTTCTTTTGTTTAACATATCCATTTTGTCATGGCAGTTCAAGCTGATGACAAATTTTTCATTCCACTTAATAACATTAAGCTAGTATTCACTTACATAAAACTGACAACTTTCTGAATTTTTTAATTAATATATTTATTTTCTTTACATTATCATGTTGGTTTTGCCATACATTGACATGAATCTGACATGGGTAAACACGTGTTCCCCTTCCAGAACCCCCCTCCCACCTCCCTTCCAATTTCATCTCTCTGGGTCATCCCAGTGCACCAGCCCTGAGCACCCTGTATCTAACATCAAACCTGGGCTGGCAATTGATTCTGATGTTAATTTGAAACAGTTCAACTGGAATTCCATCACCTCCACTAGCATTGTTTGTAGTGATGCTTCCTAAGTCTCACTTGACTTCACATTCCAGGATGTCTGGCTCTAGGTGAGTGATCACACCATCGGGATTATCTGAGTCATGAGTATCTTTTTTGAATAGTTCTTCTGAGTATTCTTGCCACCTCTTCTTAATATCTTCTGTTTCTGTTCAATTCAATTCAGTTCAGTCGCTCAGTCATGTCCAACTCTTTTCAACCCCATGTACCACAGCACGTCAGGCCTCCCTGTCCATCACCAACTCCCGGAGTCCACCCAAACCCATGTCCATCGAGTCGGTGATGTCACCCAGCCATCTCATTCCCTGCCTTCTTCTTCTCCTGCACCTAATCCTACCCAGCATCAGGGTCTTTTCCAATGAGTCAACTCTTCGCATGAGGTGGCCTAAGTATTGTAGTTTCAGCTTCAACATCAGTCCTTCCAATGAACACCCAGGACTGATCTCCTTTAGGATGGACGTGTTGGATCTCCTTGCAGTCCAAGGAACTCTTAAGAGTCTTCTCCAACACAATAGTTCAAAAGCATCATATCTCCGGCACTCAGCCTTTTTCACTGTCCAACTCTCACATCTATACATGACTACTGGAAAAACCATAGCCTTGACTAGGTGAACACTTGTTGGCAAAGTAATGTCTCTGGTTTTCAATATGTTATCCAGGTTGGCCATAACTTTCCTTCCAAGGAGTAGGTGCGTTTTGATTTCATGGCTGCAATCACCATCTGTAGTGATTTTGGAGCCCCCCAAAAATAAAGTCCTACACTTTCCCACTGTTTCCCTATCTATTTGTCATGAAGTGATGGGACCAGATGCCATGCTTAGTTTTATGAATGTTGAGCCTTAAGCAAGCTGTTTCATTCTCCTCTTTCACTTTCATCAAGAGGCTCTTTAGTTCCTCTTCACTTTCTGCCATAAGGGTGGTGTCGCCTGCATATCTGAGGTTACTGATATTTCTCCTGGCAATCTTGATTCCAGCTTGTGCTTATTTGAGCCCAGTGTTTTTCATGATGTACTCTGCATATAAGTTAAATAAGCAGGGTGACAATATACAGCCTTGAGGTACTCCTTTTTCTATTTGGAACCAGTCTGTTGTTCCATGTCCAGTTCTAACTGTTGCTTCCTGACCTGCATACAGATTTCTCACGACACAGGTCAGGTGGTCTGGTATTCCCATTTCTTGAAGAATTTTCCACAGTTTATTGTGATCCACAGAGTCAAAGGTTTTGGCATAATCAATAAAGAAGAAGTAGATGTTGTTCTGGAACACTCTTGCTGTTTTGATAATCCTTCAGATGTTGGCAATTGATCTCTGGTTCCTCTGTCTTTTCTAAAACCAGCTTGAACATCTGGATCTTCATGGTTCATGTATTGCTGAAGCCTGGCTTGGAGAATTTTGAGCATTACTTTACTAGAAACATAACTGTTTCTCTTAGGTCCATAATATTTCTGTCCTTTATCGTGCCCATCTTTGCATTAAATACTCCCTTGATATCTCTAGTTTTCTTGAAGAGGTAATTAGTCTTTCCCATTCTATTGTTTTCCTCTATTGCTTTGCATTGATCACTGAAGAAGACTATCCTATCTCTCCTTGCTATTCTTTGGAACTCCGCATTCAAATGGGTATATTTTCCTTTTCTCCTTTGCCTTTAGGTTCTCTTCTTTTCTCAGCTATTTGTAAGGCTTCCTCAGAAAACCATTTTCCCTTGTTGCATTTCTTTTTCTTGGGGTTGGTCTTGCTCACTGCCTCTTGTACAATGCCATAAACCTCCGTCCATAGTTCTTCAGGTACTCTGTCTATCAGATCTAATCTGTTAAATGTATTTCTCACTTTCACTGTATAATCATAAGGGATTTTATTTAGGTCATACCTGAATGGTCTAGTGGTTTTCCCTATTTTCTTCAATTTAAGTCTGAATTTGGCAATAACGAGTTCATGATCTGAGCCACAGTCTTGTTTTGCTGACTGCATAGAGTTTCTCCATCTTTGCCTGCAAAGAATATAATCAATTTGATTTTGGTATTGACCATCTTGTGATGTCCATGTGTAGAGTCTTCTCTTGTGTTGTTGGAAGAAGATGTTTGCTATGAGTAGCTCATTCTCTTGACAGAACTTGGCTAGCCTTTCACCTGCTTTATTTTGTACTCCAAGGTCAAATTTGCCTGTTACTCCAGGAATCTCTTGACTTCCTACTTTTGCATTCCAGTACCCTATAATGAAAAATACAACTTTTTTGGGTGTTAGTTCTAGAAGGTCTTGTAAGTCTTCATAGAACTGTTCAACATCAGCTTCTTCAGCATTACTGATTGGGGCACAGACTTGGATTACTATTATATTGAATGGTTTGCCTTGAAAACAAGCAGAGATCATTCTGTATTTTTTGAGGTTACATCCAAGTACTGCATTTTTAATTCTTCTGTTAGCTATAATGGCTACCCCATCTCGTTTAAAGGACTTTTGCCCACAGTAGTAGATACAATGGTTATCTGAGTTAAATTCACTCATTCCAGTCCATTTTAGTTCATTGATTCCTAAAATGTCGATGTTCACTCTTGCCACCTGCTGTTTGACCAGGAGATGATGCTGTGAAAGAGTTGCACTCAAAATATCAGCAAATTTTGAAAACTCAGCAATGGCCACAGGACTGGAAAAAGTCAGTTTTCATTCCAATCCTAAAGAAAGGCAATGTCAAATAATGTTCTAACTACCACACAATTACACTCATTTCACATGCTAGTAAAGTAATGCTCACAATTCTCCAAGCCACGCTTCAACAATATGTGAACAGTGAACTTCCAGATGTTTAAGCTGGATTTAGAAAAGACAGAAGAAACTGAGATCAAATTGCCATCATCCGATGGATCATCAAACAGAAAGAGAGTTCCAGAAAAACATCTACTTCTGCTTTATTGATTATGCCAAAGCCTTGGACTATGTGGATCACTGCACACTGTGGAAAATTCTTCAAGAGATGGGAATACCAGACCATCTGACCTGCCTCTTGAGAAATCTGTATGCAGGTCAGGATGAAACAGTTAAAACTGGACATGGAACTACAGATTGGTTACAAATCAGGAAAGAAGTACATCAAGGCAGTATATTGTCATTCTGCTTACTTAATATCTGTACAGAGTAGATCATGAGAAACCCAGGCCAGATGAAGCAGAAGGTGGAATCAAGTTTGCCAGGAGAACTATCAATAACCTCAGATATGCAGATGACACCACCCTTATGGCAGAAAGTGAAGATGAACTAAAGAGCCTCTTGATGAAAGTGAAAGAGGAGAGTGAAACAGATGGCTTAAAACTTACCATTCAGAAAACTAAGATCATGGCATCCTGTCCCATTTCTTCATGACAAATAAATGGGGAAACAATGGAAACAGGGAGAGAATTTATTTTGGGGGACTCCAAAATCATTGCAGATGGTGATTGCAGCCATGAAATTAAAAGACACTTGCTCCTTGGAAGAAAAGCTATGACCAACCTAGAGAGCACATTACAAAGCAGAGACATTACTTTACCAATAAAGGTCCATCTAGCCAAGGCTATGGTTTTTCCAGTAGTCATGTATGGATGTGAGAGTTGGACTATAAAGAAAGCTGAGCACCAAAGAATCGATGCTTTTGAACTATGGTGTTGGAGAAGACTCTTGAGAGTTCCTTGGCTGGCAAGGAGATCTAACCAGTCAATCTTAAGGAAAACCAATCCTGAATAGTCATTGGAAGGACTGCTGTTGAACCTGAAACTCCAATAGTTCGGCCACCTGATGCAAAGAATTGACTCACTGGAAAAGACTCTGATGCTGAGGAAGATTGAAGGTGAGAGGATAGGGGGATGACAGAGGATGAGATTTTTGGATGCCATCACCAAATTGATGGGCTTGAGTCTGAGTAGGCTCCAGGAGTTGATAATGCACATGAAAAAATGGCGTCCTTCAGTCCATGGGGTCACAATGAGTTGGACATGCCTGAGCTACTGAACTGAACTGAAGTTAATTGGTTTTCCTCAAGGGGAAAAAATATTATATTAGTTAGTGATAACAAAGGACCACAAACTGGGTACTGTTGTTGTTGTTAAGTCTCTAATGGGACCTTACCTTAACTAATCATATCTGCTGCCAATCTGTTTCCAAATAAGATCACCTTACAGTGTATTGGAAGTTAGGATTTTAATATATGAATTTTGAAGGAAGAAATCAGCCCATTAAACTCTAACCTCTCCTCCCCCAAATCCATGTCCTTCTTAACTACCCAATATAGTTACCTTACCTTATCCCAGCATCACCAAAAGTATTGATCCCCAATCCAGGATCAACTCGAAATCAAAAATTTTATACACTTATATATCAGGTATAAATGAGTCTTCAGGTAAGAATTTTTCATCTGTGAACCTGTGAAACAAGACAACATGTTATTGCTTCTAAAAATACAGTGATAGGACAGCTGTGGCATAGATACTCCCATTCCAAAAAGAATAAATCCAGATAAAAGAGAAGTCATGAGATCCACTACCTTAGAATAATCAAAAGAAGTACTATGGGAAAATTTCAAGGAAAAAAATAAGCATGTATTTCTAACATTTGAGTAACCTGACATACCTATCATGAATATCAATACAAATTCTTAATATGTAGACAATATCAATCATTCCTAAATATTTTAAATATATGTTACTACAAATTCTAATTAGATCTCCTGAATGTTACCAAATGAATTGAAAGATCAATTTAAATTAAAAAGAAGTAGGAAAAATTTTGACATATTCACTGTAAATATAATAAAAACAAGGACAATTGTTTCACCATAGGTTAAAAATTATTATAAGCAATATCAACAAAATAAGATATCTTAAAGGAATATAGTGATATTTCACTGAAAAAGAACTTACAATACTTTTATAACTTCAAAAGTTATAATACTTTTCATATAGAGATAAAATGCTGAAGAACAGAAAATAGTAATTGTCTTATTGGAGTTCGATATGAATACTGTGAATAGACTTACTTGAACAGCTCCAAAGACAAAGGATTCCTACATGAAGAATTTGTAACAGCCAGCTACACCCCTCACACTTTTAGTATAAAAGAAGTTTTAATTCTAACTGAGGTAGAATTTTTTGTTTTTAGAATATTAGTCTACCACCTTCTCGATCTGTTGGCTTACTGAATAAAGTCTTTATTTCTTGTCCCAGGGTCGTGTCTCTCAATTTATTGGCCTGTGATGTAATGAGCATTAGGAGCTTGATCTCCATAACAAATTTTGGTGAAACTGTCAGGAGTCATAATGCTCATGGCCATGAGGCCCCGGTTGGGAAATTTGGAGATGAAGGCCCTAGCAGCTACTAGAGACAATTTCTGAGAATCTCCTCTTCAAAATTTCCTGTAGTAGCACTGGCTGCCTCAGTGCTTGGCAGATGGGTGAGAAATCAACACTTGGGGGCTGACTAATATGATACATAACAGTAAGTTCCTCAGTACATATAGCCAGAACCCCCCCCCTTCATTTGGAGCTTTTTTTTCCCTCCAGAAGTCAATTTGTTTTGTATTTGAGTGGCATATCCTGATGGAGAGAGGATATACTTGCTGGACTTTTACCTGCTTTCTGAACTGATTCATTTGTTTCATTTGTATAGTTATTTTTGTTTTGTTTTGTATCTCTGTCTTTAAAAGATGGAGAAGTTTTCATCTATTCCTAAATAAAGCCCTCTGGAGCAATTTTTTTTTAAAAGTGGCCTCATTGTAATTTATTGCAACGATATTTGGCCAGAGTACCTATTAGGATCTCTGCAAGGGATTTATGCAGAATTATCTTGGGACCTTGTGTACATTACACTGCATTTAAAACAAAAATTACCGAGTGTTACTCTTGCTTTGTTAATTAACGAAGGTGCTTTCTGTGGTCTCCTGTACCATGAATGTGGACCCAACACTCTCTAAGGAGTCATATTACATGGAGTTGAGTTCACAGTTCTTGTGCTTGAGGGTTAATTTAAGATTTTTTATTTTTTGCTTGGGTATTTAGTTTCATTTTGTTTCAGTACTATTTCTCCATTTATAGGCAAATCAGTTTTGTGATGTTTAAAACTTTTTCAGATGTCAAATGAAGGAAAGGCATACACACACACATACAAACCTGTCTTTTCTTATTTTAAAGTAGGATATTCTTAAATGGAAGAAAAAAGTTCCATAATGGACAGAGAAAACCCATTGCTATTTATGATTTTACAATAAAATGATGAAGAGCATTATCTTTTGAATGGCTTTATACAACCCTGCTATTAAAGCTATTTTGTAAAAAAGTGGGAAAGAATGATGAAATACCCTATGTGCAAGCCTCTAGGCTGGTATATTAAGGAAAATAAGAAAAGGAAGTGAAGATAATAAGAAATAGAAAGAAGAAAATAAGAAATAAGAAGAAATAAATAAATAGAAAGAAATAAAGAAAATAAGAAAAGGAAGTGAGGCTTCCACTGCCTCTCATTTCTATACCACCTGCCTCGATTCCCAACACTGGGACTCAAGAAATGTTCAGAATGATGCCCTTCCTTATAGATATCAGTTAGAAAATTCTGTGATTTTCTAATTGGGAGACACAGAGACCTGGTATAATATCATTATGTAAGATACAATAGGGCATCCAATGTGGACCAGGATCTACTCCTGGGACAAAACAATTTCCCTTATTCCATTATATCATAGGGGGCCTAAATGCAAATAGCCATCAGGCTGGGTTTTTATGATGACCCACTACCTTTGAACTATGTGATCTTCTACCTGGGAAACACAGAGACCTGGGCTGGAATCATCATATAAGATCCAATAGCACATCCAATTTGGACCAGAATCCACTCTGGGGGCAAAGAAATTTCCCTTACTCCTTTATTCAATAGGGGGCCTAAATGATATGGGCTTCCCTGAGAGTTTGTAAAGAACCCACCTGCAATGCAAGAGACCTCTGTTCCATTCTTGGGTCAGCAAGATCTGCTGGAGAAGGGACAGACTACTCACTCTAGTATTCTTGGGCTTCCCTGGTGGCTCAGCTGGTGAAGAATCCAACTGCAATGTGGGAGATCTTGGTTTGGGAAGATCCCCTGCAGAAGGGAAAGGCTACCAACTCCAGTATTCTGGCCTAGAGAATCCCATGGACTATATAGTCCATGGAGGTAGCAAAGAGTTGGACACAACTGAGCTACTTTCACTTTTCAGTACCTTTATGAGTAGAAAACTAATTTGAGCCAAATTCAAAAAATTCAACAAAAAATTAAAGAAAGAATCCTCTAAATTTTGAGAAAGGATTTATCAGGCCTACAGCAGATCCTGAGGCCTCTGAAAATGCTAGTATAACAAATATAACCTTTATTCAGCAAAACATCTCAGATATCAGAAGAAAATTGCAAAAATTAGATGATGCATTTAGGATGATCTTTTTCAGTTGGTAAATATTGCTTTTAAAGTATTCATCAGCAGAGAACAGAAACAGAAAAAGGAAAACATAAGGTGAAATGCCCCATTTCCAACTGCTGCATTGCATTCTTCAAAGATAGGAGGCCCTAAGAAAGCTAAGCTATCATTAGGTAAGGAACAATGTGCCTATTATAAAAGAGGTAGGACACTGAAAAAGAGAACTCCCCAAATTAAAGGAAAGGAAAGGTGAAGAAAAGAAAAAAAAAATCGTGGGACCTCTCAGAAGGTAAAAATGAAAGAATATTCAGATGATCAATGAAGAGACACAGGGGCTTACCTAGATTTCAGACACTCAATTCAAATATCGCTATAGGAGCCCTGGGTAAAACTGATGGTGGGGAACAAATTGACTGACTTTCTGGTAGACACAGGAAATGTATTCCATGTAAAATACCAGTTAGCACATAGAATATTCCAGTCTACCCCAGCCACTGGGTTATCAGTAGAAGGACAAGGCTATTTTTACAATCATTACAGGCTCAAATATGAAATCTCACATAAAATGTAGTTTATTGTACATGCCTAATTTTCCTATCCCTTTGTCAGGGCCAAGATCTCCTCTGTAAATTAAATGACAACTTGATATCAGAGCCCCCATGGAACATACTTTAAACCTACATATAACTCAGAAAAAGAGACAGAATGTCCTTACGATGAGGTCTCTAAAAAGGTGAGACCAGAAGTATGGACTGACAATAGCTCAGGAAGGGTAAAAAATGAAAACGCTGTTAGTGTTTGTGGACAGTTTTTCAGGTTGAGTGGCAGCATATCCCACTGGGACAGAAAAAAAAAATCCGAAGTAGACAGAATAATCCTTAAGGAATGTATTCTTTAATTTATATTATCAAATATTCTTCAAAATGACAATGCCATATTGATTGGAAATTACATTCATTCTAGAGAGCCCAATCAACAGGAAAAACAGAAACAGTGAAAGAGCATTGATAAATATATCAGGAGACTAATTTAATTTGGAAAAGGTCCTTCCCAACTATGAATTAAAGTGGTTCCCGAAAGCAAGTTCAAATTAAGTCTTTTTGAAATATTGAATGTAAGACCATTCCAGGTATCTGTACAGGCAAGAGAATGTCTTTTTTTTTAGTGTTTTCTGTTTTTATTGGGGGTAGGGGGAATACAGGGGTAGGTAGAGAAAAGACCTGGAAAAGAGGTGACCCTTTCATTTTTTTTTCCTCAAATAGGAAGTTTTTTTTTTTTTTTAGAGTCAACTGTTTATTTCCTTTTGCAATAGAACATTCCAATAGCTCTTCTTAATAATTCCATAAAAATATAACCATCAGGTTCTTACAGCAAAAGGTCACCCTTCCATGAACTACAGCAAATAAAATCCTAGATGAAGGATTTCCATTTGAAAATTCTAGTCAGTGTTTAGTCTTGTCTTTCTCTTTTCACATTTGATGATTTATCTCAACATATGTATAGCCCCTCCCAGCTACTTGATGCCCAGTTGAATCATGATAAAATCTAGGACTAGAATAACTAAGCAAGCTGATTCTGGGACACACATTCAGGGCAAGTCACAGTGGCCATAACCCTCACTGTCAGAGGTTCAGCGGTGAAGCCTGACTGGGTTCTCTTGGAGTTCCCCCTCCCATTGGCTACTGCTATCTCTTTTTTTTTAAATTTTCTTTACTTTATTGTGTTGGTTTTGCCATACAGTAACATGAAACCGCCATGGTTCTACACATGCTCCCCTTCCAGAACCCCCCTCCCTTCCCCCTCCTGACTCCATCCCCCTGGTACATCCCGGTGCACCAGCCCTGAGCAGCAACACTGGGCTGGCAATTGATTTCACATATGGTAATTAACATGTCTTAAAGGGCCTAGAAGTTGCCAACTATGTTGAGACTTTAGGCACTAATAACTACTGTTTATGAATTTGCTTCAAAAATCTTGCCTCCCAACTGAGGTGGTCCTGCACTCTTTCCATCCAGCAGACTGAGTCCTTCTCAAATCCTGAAGAGAACAAGCACCCAAACATCAACTTGCAGCTAAGTGGACAGGACCATACAAGGTGCTAAACACTTATTCTATTGTTAAACTAGTCAAAATAATTCCATAAATTTAAAAACCTTTTTCTCCAAAAACAGGATGGGACAAAAAAAAAGCATATTTGGTCTTTTTTATTTTTCTTTTCTTTATTGTCTAGGTTTTGCAATACATTGACATGAATCCACCGTGGGTATAAATGTGTTCCCCTTCCAGAACTCCCCTCCCACCTCCCTCCCGATTCCATCACTCTGAGTCATCCCGGTGCACCAGCCCTGAGCACCCTGTATCATGCATCAAACCTGGGCTGGCAATCCATTTCACATATGATAATTTGCATGTTTCAATGCCATTCTCCCATATCATCCCACCCTTGCCCTATTCCATAGAGTCCAAAAGACTGTTCTATACATCTGCATCTCTTTTGCTGTCTCGCATACAGGGTTATGGTTATCATATTTCTAAATTCCATATATATGTGTTAATATACTGTATTGTTGTTTTTCCTTTTGGCTTACTTCTCTGTATAATAGGCTCCAGTTTCTTCCACTTCAGTAGAACTGATTCAAATGAATTCTTTTTAATGGCTGAGTAACATTCCATTGTGTATATGTACCATATGTTCCTTATCCATTTGTCTGCTTATGTACATCTAGGTTGTTTCCATGTCCTGGCTATTATAAACAGTGTGGTGATGAATATTGGGGTATACGTGTCTCTTTCAATACTGGTTTCCTCGGTGTGTATGCCCAGCACTGGGACTGCTGGGTCATATGGCAGTTCTATTTCATGTTTTTTAAGGACTCTCCACACTGTTCTGCATAGTGGCTGTACTAGTTTTCATTCCAACCAACAGTGTAAGAGGGTTCCCTTTTCTCCACATCCTCTCCAGCATTTATTGCTTGTAAACTTTTGGATGGCAGCCATTCTGACTGGCATGAAATGGTACCTCATTGTGGTTTTGATTTGCATTTCTATGATAATGAGTGATGTTGAGCATCTTTTCATGTGTTTGTTAGCCATTTTTATGTCTTCTTTGGAGAAATGTCTGTTTAGTTCTTAGGCCGACTTTTTGATTGGGTCGTTTATTTTTCTGGAATTGAGCTGCAGGAGTTGCTTGTATATTTTTGACATTGTATGTCCATTGCTTCGTTTGTTATTATTTTCTCCCATTCTGAAGGCTGCCTTTTCACCTTGCTTTTAGGTTCCTTTGTTGTGAAGAAGATTTTAACTTTAATTAGGTCCAATTTGTTTATTTTTGTTTTTATTTCCAATATTCTGGGAGGTGGATCATAGAGGATCCTGCTTTGGTTTATGACAGAGAGTATTTTACCTATGTTTTCCTGTAAGAGTTTTATAGTTTCTGGCCTTACATTTAGATCTTTAATCCATTTTGAGTTTACTTTAGTGTATGGTGTTAGAAAGTGTTCTAGTTTTATTCTTTTACAAGTCGTTGACCAATTTTCCCATCACTGCTTGTTAAAGAGATTGTCTTTTCTCCGTTGTATATTCTTGCTTGCTTTGTCAAAGATAAGGTGTCCATATGTGCATGGATTTAGCTCTGAGCTTTCTATTTTGTTCCATTGATCTATATTTCTCTCTTTGTGCCAATACCATACTGTTTGATGACTGTGGTTTTGAAGTGTAGCCGAAAGTCAGGCAGGTTGATTCCTCCAGTTCCATTCTTCTTTCTCAAGATTGCTTTGGCCATTCGAGGCTTTTTTGTATTTCCATACAAATTTAGAAATTATTGTTCTAGTTCTCTGAAAAAGACCAATGGTACCTTGATAGGAATTGCATTGAATCTATAGATTGCTCTGGGTAGTATACTCATTTTCACTATGTTGATTCTTCTGATCCATGAACACGGTATATTTCTCCATCTGCTTGTGTCCTCTTTGATTTCTTTCATCAGTGTTTTATAGTTTTCTATATATAGGTCTTTTGTTTCTTTAGTTAGATATATTCCTAAGTGTTTTATTCTTTTTGTTTCAATGGTGAATGAAAATGTTTCCTTAATTTCTCTTTCTGTGTGTTGATTTTATATCCTGCTATTTTACTATATTCACTGATTAGCTTTAGTAATTTTCTTGTGTAGGCTTTAGGGTTTTATATGTAGAGGATCATGTCATCTGCAAACAGTGAGAGTTTTACTTCTTCTTTTCCAATCTGGATTCTTTTTATTTCTTTTTCTGCTCTGATTGCTGTGGCCAAGACTTCCAAAACTATGATGAATAGTACTTGTGAGAATGGGCACCCTTGTCTTATTTCTGACTTTAGGGGAAATGCTTTCAGTTTTTCATCACTGAGGATAACATTTGCTGTTGGTTTGTCATATATAGCTTTTATTATATTGAGGTATGTTCCTTCTATTCCTGCTTTTTGGAGGGTTTTTTTTTTTTATCGTAAATGGATGTTGGATTTTGTCAAAGGCTTTCTCTGCATCTATTGAGAAAATCATGTGGTTTTTATTTTTCAATTTGTTAATGTGGTGTATTATATTGATTGATTTGTGGATATTGAAGAATCCTTGCATCCCTGGGATAAAGCCTACTTGGTCATGAAGTATGATCTTTTTAATGTGTTGTTACATTCTGTTTGCTAGAATTTTGTTAAGTATTTTTGCATCTATGTTTATCAGTGATGTTGACCTGTAGTTTTCATTTTGTGTGGCATCTCTGTCAGGATTTGGTATTAGGGTGATTGTGGCCTCATAGAATGAGTTTGGAAGTTTACCTTCCTCTGCAATTTTCTGGAAGAGTTTGAGTAGAATAAGTGTTAGCTGTTCTCTAAATTTTTGGTAGTATTCAGCTGTGAAGCCATCTGGTCCTGGGCTTTTGTTTGTTGGAAGATTTTTTTATTACAGTTTCAATTTCTGTGCTTGTGCTGGGTCGGTTAAGATTGTCTCTCTCATCCTGGTTTAGTTTTGGAAAGTTGTACTTTTCTAAGAATTCGTCCATTTCTTCCAAGTTGTTCAGTTTGTTTGCATATAGTTGCTGATAATAATCTCTTATGATCCTTTGTATTTCTCTGTTTTCTATTGTGAGTTCTCCTTTTTCATTTCTAATTTTGTTGATTTGGTTTTCCTCCCTTTGTTTCCTCATGAGTCTGGCTAATGGTTTGTCGATTTTATTTACCTTCTCAAAGAACCAGCTTTTGGCTTTGTTGATTTTTGCTATGGTCTCTTTTGTTTCTTTTTCATTTATTTCTGCCCTGATCTTTAAGATTTCTTTCCTTCTACTAACCCTGGGTTTCTGCATTTCTTCCTTTTCTAGTTGCTCCCGGTCTCATTTTTGCTGACTGTATAGAACTTCTCCATCTTTGGCTGCAAAGAATGTAATCGATCTGAGTTCAGTGTTGATTATCTGGTGATGTCCATGTGTAGACTTTTCTCTTGTGTTGTTGGAAGAGGGTGTTTGCTATGACCAGTGCATTCTCTTGGAAAAAGTTTATTAGCCTTTGCCCTGATTCATACTGTACTCCAAGGGCAAATTTGCCTGTTATTCCAGGTGTTTCCTGACTTCCTACTTTGGCATTCCAGTCCACTATAATGAAAATGACATCTTTTTGGGGTGTTAGTTCTAAAAGGTCTCATAGGTCTTCATAGAACCATTCAACTTCAGCTTCTTCAGTGTTACTGGTTGGAGCATAGACTTGGATTACCATGATATTGAATAGTTTGCCTTGAAAACGACCAGAGATCATTCTGTCGTTTTTGCAATTGCATCCAAGTACTGCATTTCAGACTCTTTTGTTGACTCTGATGGCTACTCCATTTCTTCTAAGGGATTCCTGCCCACAGTAGTAGATATAATCATCATCTGAATTAAATTCACCCATTCCAGTCCATCTTAGTTTGCTGATTCCTAGAATTTTGACTTTCACTCTTGCCATCTCCTGTTTGACCACTTCCAATTTGCCTTGATTCATGGACCTAACATTCCAGGTTCCTATGCAATATTCTTTACAGCACCAGACCTTGCTTCTATCAACAGTCACATTTACAACTGGGTGTTGTTTTTGCTTTGGCTCCATCCCTTGATTATTTCTGCATTCATTTCTCCACTCATCTCCATTAGCATATCGGGCACTTACTGACCTGGGAAGTTCATCTTTCAATGTCCTATCTTTTTGCCTTTTCATACCGTTCATGGGGTTCTCAAGGCAAGAATACTGAAGTAATTTGCCATTCCTTTCTCCAGTTTACCACATTCTGTAAATGTGGTAAAAAGAAAAAAAAAGCCTCTCCGCCATGACCCTTCTGTCTTTTGAGGCCCCACACGGCATGGCTTAGTTTCATTGAGTTAGACAAGGCTGTGATCCACGGGATCAGATTGGCTAGTTGTCTGTAATTGTGGTTTCAGTCTGTCTGCCCTCTGATGCCCTCTCTCAGCGCCTACCATCTTACTTGGGTTTCTCTTACCTTGGGTGTGGGGTATCTCTTCATGGCTCCTTCAGCAAAGCAATTATCCTTCAAAAAAATAAAAAAAAATGCACCCAAGACTTCTGCTTCTGACCAACATAGAACAAGAGGGACAAGACAAGATATACTCTCCCATCTGTAAACAAATAGACCAAGTGTTCCAAAAATATATGAGATATTGGTTTTCAAATCACTGAATTCAAAGCAATGAAGGAAAGTGCACTTGAGAAGTAGGAAACAAAGTAAGGCTTACAACTGTCCCATATCACTGCCTCAAGAGATTTTCCAGGCTATGGCACAGGAAGAGAGAAATCAGGCTGAGCCTGGAATAGTGTCTAAATTGAGGAGATATTGTTGAGAGTCGTGTCCAACTCTTTGCAACCCCATGGACGTCAGCCAACTAGGCTCCTTCATCTATGGGATTTTCCAGGCAAGAGTACTAGACCTCGTTGCCATTGCCTTCTCCAATAAAGAAAGCTGAGTGCTAAATAATTCATGGTTTTGAATTGTGTTATTCGAGAAGACTCTTGAGAGTCCCTTGGACAGCAAGGAGATCCAACCAGTCCATCCTAAAGGAATTCATTCCTGAATATTCATTGGAAGGACTAATACTGAAGCTGACACTCCAATACTTTGGCCGCCTGATGGGAAAAACTGACTCATTGCAAAAGACCCTGATGCTGGGAAAGATTGAAGGCAGGAGGAGAAGGGGATGACAGAGGATGACACATTTGAATGGCATCACTGATGTGATGGACATGAGTTTGAGTAGGATCCTGGGGTTGGTGATGGACAGGGAAGTCTGGTGTGCTGCAGTTCATGGGATCACAAAGAATTGGACACGACTGAGAGACTGAACTGAACTGTTTATATGTGTAATTAATGAGAGAACACACATATTACAATTCCAGGAATAAGAAAGGTGATCTCCTCAGAGACTCTACAAGTACTAAGTTCGTATCAGAGAATCATATGAACAACTTTGCATCAATACATTCTACAACTTAAATCACATGGACAAAGTCCTTGAAAGACATAAATTACCAAGGCTCACTTAAAAGGAAATAGATGTCTTGAATAGGCTGATGTTTATTTGTTGTTCTTTAGCATTATCAATATTCAGTCTCTAAGTCATTTATTTTTATTTCAACACAGATTTTGAAACAGTTTTCTACTTTCCATACCCACTACCACTCTCTTATTCCAAGCCTCAATTTTTGTCTTTTACTTGAAGTATTGTAGTAGCCACCAATGTTGCTTTTCAGAATAAATCTATGGTGCACACTTTCTCAGGTGAAATATTAGACACATTTCAGTTTTTTTTTTTCAAATTGGCCATATGATAAAATCTACATTCTTATAATTTCATACATGACCCTTGATGATATAGCTCATTTCTTGTCCCTTTGCGCTTCTCATTCTATCCCCCAGCAACTTGAAATCAGATGTACTTCCTCAAACAAACCCTGCTCTTTCATGTTCCTGTGAATTTGTATAAGCTTTGCCATTGACATGGACTCTTCTCTTCCTTGCTGTCTGGTGAAAACTAGTCATTCCCTAAAACCTTACTCTACCAAAACTTGAGCAGGTCATAGTTTCTTAATTAACTGTCTGTATTTTGTTATTAATACAATAAAAGCTATTGATAAACTTCTACTTTCAGTGGATCTTTTATGCATGATTTTATACCTTTATACATTCTGATATTCATCATTGGGAAAATATTCATTCACTAAGTTATAAAAATCTTCCAAATATTGACATATTTTACTATACAATATCACAAAGTCACCTTTATTGTTATCACCACTAATGTTATCAGAAAAATCTTTAACTATTGGGAATTTTTTAATCTCATAAAAGCAATACTAGTAAAAAATTTCCAAAAATGCTCAGTTCTGATTGAAATCTTAAATATCATCATTATTGGCAAAAAAAATATTTCCAGTTATGTTCCTTGAAGTAACAGACTTACCTCATTCATTTTTGAGAAAATATCGGCCACATATCCAAGTCTGAATAGCAACAGTCTATTTACATTCATCCTTAGTCTACCTACACGCATTCTTTCTAGTAAAAATAATTTTCTATGAAAAAAAAAAGTATTTTGAGCACATACCTCAAACAATTGCACAAGTGCTTTTCCTTGAGACAATTGTAGTACTTCAATATACTGAAGTAATTAACATGAGCTTCAATTACATCAGAGACTAGTAAGACATATATATTGAGATATATACATAACTGTTAAGCTTTAATGAAATTAACCCATTTTATATTTCATCAAGGACATTCTTAAGTGAAACTAGTGGTGAAGAATACAAAGACTAATCTTACAACACAGTGGAGTCACTGTTATTTCATACCAAAGCTCCTGCAGTTTTAACCATCACAGTTTGGTACCATCAATGTGAATATCAACACAATTAATTAATTAAAGGATTATTACAAAAATAATGTGCCTTGAGATTATCAAATTAAGTGAAGTCAGATAAAGACAAACATCATATGGTATCACTTATATATAGAATCTTAAAAAAAATGATGCAAATGAACTTACTTACCAAACAAAAACAGACTCACAGACATAGAAAACAAGCTTATGATTACCAAAGGGGAAGTAGGGTGAGGCTTAAATTGGGAATTTGGAACTGACACTTACACACTACTATCTATAAAATAGATAACCAGAAAAGATGTACTTCATAGCACAAGAAAGGCTACTCAATATTCTATAATAGTCTAAATAGGAAAAGAGTTCTTAAAATAATATTATATATATATTATATATATAATATATATATTATATATATATATGCACGTGTATCACTTCTTTGAACACCAAAAACTGATAAAACCTTGTAACTCAATTATAATTCAATATTAAGAAAAAAAAGAAAGTAAATAGTGTGAATGTTGTAGATTCCCTGAAAGGAACTTGCAGACTACACTTTGAGAGGTTGAAAATCATGATGGAGGATTATGGTACCTGCCAGTGCCAAAATAACTGGGATTTAGGTGCATTTCCAAAAATTATCTAGCTGAGACTTATTGAGTGTTATTGAGATTACCCTCTTCCTACAGGATTTCTTTACTTGAAATTACATTGTTCATCTTTTTTCTGGTTTCTATTGTCAGAGTATTCTCCTAGCCAGCCTACAGCCAGCAAATACTTCTGAAAGTGTTTTCTATGCTTTGGAGGAAGTTTTTGGAGAAGGGATGGGAATTGGAAGTAGAGATGGGTGTGTAGGAAGGGGCTATTATAACTGACACTGTTATTGAGACTACAATATGTGTTAACATATTGAGATAATTATGTTCTCACTACTCTTTTAAGCATTGAGGATATGTTGGTCTATGAAGCAGAAATTTCCAAAAACTTTTTAGCTAATATTTGTCTATGTCTGAGTGGAATTTAGATACTGATAGAGTAAGTCAATTTGAGCTGTAGAGTAACTTAGGACAAAAATGGTTGCAGAAGTTATCCATACTGTGACTCTTATTTGGGATTCAAATAACACAATAGCTAAATCTTCTCATTCATCATAATTCAATGATATTTATTTTGCATAATAAGCTCACAAGTGAACAAACAGCTATGAATCTTTTTGAACCACTTTGTGTTCATGCCTATATTCATTGTAGCCTTTCAGGTCTGGATTGCAGGATGCAACATTGCTTACATTTCATTTCTCTCTTTCACGTTTCATTTCCCTTGAGACTGGGAGATTGACTTCTCAGAGAAGATTAACTAGTGATGTAGAGATTACAGAGATAAGTAAGCCATCAGCCTCACCAGTACCTAAAGTGGCAATAGTCCTATAGAATTTGCTGATAACCTGAGGCCATAAATGTCTCCCTGGGGTTTTTGGTCAGTGTCACTCTCTATGCAGTCAAGGTCTTTTTCAGATTCAGTTACAGTCATAAACTCAGTGCTTTACTAACTTCTCACTCCTCTGTTGTCAAAACCTAGGGAAATGATATTCACAAATGGAAACTCATATGTGATTTTAGCAGAGGGTCTATGAAGACTCATTAGCAAGAAAAAGCTTTAAATGGATAATGATGCCACTGAATTGAAACACATCGCCAAACTGATTCCATCTAAATTGATTTGCCCTGTCCAGATTGTGTAAGTCATTAAAACTATTTCCAAGAACAAGTTAACAATTTTAAAGGTGATTCAAGAGGGTGTGGTTGACCATAGCAAATGAGTTCAGCTTTGGTCCTGAGGGATAAGAATCTCTGTTCTGAATTACATTAAGCTCTGCTGTTGAAGTAATTCAATTAAACTCTACTGGCTTCTGTTTTCTCGTCTGATAAAATGGGACCATAAACACTTCAAACAAATACCATGAGTTTCAAAATGGAAGAATGTATTAGAAAGTACATTGTACCTGTGAAAACATTTAATGCTTTAAAATAATAATTACTGTCCTAGCATCAAACCTGGGCTGGCGATTGATTCCACATATGATAATTTACATGTTTCAGTGTCGTTCTCCCATATCATCCCACCCTTGCCCTCTCCCATAGAATACAAAAACTGTTCTATACATTTGTGTCTCTTTTGCTATCTCACATACAAGGTTATCATTACCATCTTTCTAAATTCCTTACCTATGCATTAGTATACTGTATTGGTGTTTTTTCTTTTCTGGCTTACTTTGCTCTGTATAATAGGCTCCAGTTGCATCCACCTCATTAGAACTGATTCGAATGTATTCTTTTTAATGGCTGAGTAATATCCCATTGTGTAAATGTACAACAGCTTCCTTATCCATTCATCTGCTGATGGACATCTAGGTTGCTTCCATGTCCTGGTTGTTATAAACAGTTCTGCGATGAACATTGGAGTGCACATGTCTCTTTCAATTCTGGTTTCCTCTGTGTGTATGCCCAGCACTGGGACTGCTAGGTCGTATGGCAGTTCTATTTCCAGTTTTTTAAGGAATCTCCACACTGTTCTCTATAGTGGCTGTACTAGGTTGCATTCCCACCAACAGTGTTAGAGGGTTCCCTTTTCTCCACATCCTCTCCAGCATTTATTGCTTGTAGACTTTTGGATAGCAGCCATTCTGACTGGCGTGAAATGGTACCTCATTGTGGTTTTGATTTGCATTTCTCTGATAATGAGTGATGTTGAGCATCTTTTCATGTGTTTGTTAGCCACCTGTATGTCTTCTTTAGAGAGATGTCTGTTTAGTTCTTTGGCCCACTTTTTGATTGGATCATTTATTTTTCTGGAATTGAGATGCAGGAGTTGCTTCCATATTTTTGAGATTAATTCTTTGTCTGTTGGTTCGTTTGCTATTATTTTCTCCCATTCTAAAGGCTGCCTTTTCACCTTCCTTTCAGTTTCCCTTGCTGTGCAGAATCTTTTAATTTTAATTAGGTCCCATTTGTTTATTTTTGCTTTTATTTCCAATATTCTGGGAGGTGGGTCATAGAGGATGCTGCTGTGGTTAATGTTGGAGAGTGTTTTACCTATGTTTTTCTCTGGGAGTTTTATAGTCTCTGGTCTTATATTTAGATATTTAATCCATTTTGAGTTTATTTTTGTGTATGATGTTAGAAACTGCTCTAGTTTCATTCTTTTACAAGTGGTTGACCAGTTTTCCCAGCACCATTTGTTAAAGAGATTGTCTTTTCTCCATTGAATATTCTTGCTTCCTTTGTCAAAGATAAGGTGTCCATAGGGGCGTGAATTTATCTCTGGGCTTTCTATTTTATTCCATTGATCTATATTTCTGTCTTTGTGCCAGTACGATTCTGTCCTGATGATTGTTACTTTGTAGTATAGCCTAAAGTCAGGCAGGTTGATTCCTCTAGTTGCATTCTTCTTTCTGAAGATGGCTTGGCCATACGAGGGTTTTTGTATTTCCATACAAATTGTGAAATTATTTGTTCTTATTCTCTGAAAATGACCGTTGGTAGCTTGATAGGGATTACCTTGAATCTATAGATTGCTCTGGGTATTATACTCATTTTCACTATATTGATTCTTCTGATCCGTGAACATGGTATATTTCTCCATCTATTTGTGTTATCTTTGATTTCTTTCACCAGTGTTTTATAGTTTTCTATATATAGGTTTTTTGCTTCTTTAGGTAGATATATTCCTAAGTATTATATTCTTTTTGTTTCAATGGTGAATGAAATCGTTTCCTTAATTTCTCTTTCTGTTTTCTCATTGTTAGTGTATAGGAATGCAAGGGATTTCTGTGTTCTGATTTTATATCCTGCAACTTTACTATATTAATTGGTTACCTTTAGTAATTTTCTGGTAGAGTTGCTAGGGTTTTCTATGTAGAGGATCATGTCATCTGCAATCAGTGAAAATTTTAATTCTTTTCTTATCTGGATTCCTTTTATTTCTTTTTCCGCTCTGATTGCTGTGGCTAAAACTTCCAAAACTATATTGAAGATTAGTGGTGAGAGTAGGCAGCCTTGTCTTGTTCCTGACTTTTGGGGAAATGCTTTCAGTTTTTCACCATTGAGGATAATGTTTGCTGTGGGTTTGTCATATATAGCTTTTATTGTGTTGAGGTATGTTCCTTCTATCCTGCATTTTGGAGGGTTTTTTTTTTTATCATAAATGGATGTTGAATTTTGTCAAAGGCTTTCTCTGCATCTATTGAGACAATCATATGGTTTTTATTTTTCAATTTGTTAAATTGGTATATTGCATTGATTGGTTTGTGGATATTGAAGAATCCTTGCATCCCTGGGATAAAGCCCACTTGGTCATGATGTATGATCTTTTTAATAGGCATTTGGATTCTGTTTGATAGATTTTTTTTTTTTAATTTTAATTTTTTATTTTTTTAATTATTGTTTTAGCCATACATTGTTATGATATCACCATGGGTTTACATATGCTTCCCCTCCGGGTCCCCCCTCCCTCCTCCCTTCCCCCCGGGAAATCTCTCTGCACCAGTCCCGAGCATCAATCCTGGG
>ML661243.1:1485326-1542551 GCA_007570785.1 Antilocapra americana
ATGGCAGCCATTCTGACTGGTGTAAAGTGGTACCTCATTGTGGTTTTGATTTGCATTTCTCTGATAATGAGTGATGTTGAGCATCTTTTCATGTGTTTGATAGATTTTTGTTAAGGATTTTTGCATCTATGTTCATCAGTGATATTGACCTGTAGTCTGAGTTGTTTAAAATATATAGCACATGATTTCTGAGACCCCAGTGAAAACAAAGGAAAAACACAAAGCCAATTTTAATACTCTACCTGTGGCTTGCAGACTACAAGATTGTATCAAAATTCTTGATTCTTTTTCCCAGTAAGTTCTCCAATATTTTATGCCAGGAAATGGGTTTTTTTTTCCTGTAAAGGAATAGATACTGAATATTTTAGAATTTGTAGGCCATGAGGCATGGAGAAGGCAATGGCACCCCACTTCAGTACTCTTGCCTGGAAAATCCCATGGACAGAGGAGCCTGTTAGGATAGAGTCCATGGGGTTGCTAAGAGTCGGACATGACTGAGCGACTTCACTTTCACTTTTCACTTTCATACATTGGAGAAGTAAATGGTGACCCACTCCAGTGTTCTTGCCTGGAGAATCACAGGGACGGGGAAGCCTGGTGGGCTGACGCCTATGGGGTCACACAGAGTCGGACATGACTGAAGCGACTTAGCAACAGCAGCAGCAGGCCAAGAGGCAAAATCGAGGATATTGTGAAAGTACTTACCTTATAAAAGAGGAAATAATCTGTCTATATATTTTTTACAAAATTAAAAATATACTAAAATAGAGAACTTTTTTTCTAATACAAGCCTATTGATGAGATGAATGGAATTATTTTTTTTTTCTGGAAAAGAAGCAGTAATATTTCATTTAGTTGGTATTCAAATTCAGTGTTTCTAATCAACAGAATTAACTACAAATTTCATTTGTTAATGCTAATCTGTAATGAGATTTTAAGTATTTCATTTTTGAAACTGTCTTTTCACAGACAGGTAATATACGTGGCATTCAGAATGCTGATAACTGCATCATTATGATTTATCGTAGCAGTAAGAAATGATAAGAACATTCTATAGAGTTTCTTTGGGAACTACTCAACTCTGCTGTTGTAGCACAAAATCGACCACAGAAAATGGATGAATGAGTGTGGCTGTGTTTCAATACAACTTTATTTTGGGACTGATATATTAATTTCATAGAAGTATCATATCCCTAAATATGCTTCTTCTGACTTTTTACAGTCATTAAAAATAATTCTCAGCTCATGGACTGAACAAAAAGAGGAGGCAGGCTGGATGTGGCCCACTGACTATAGTTTGCTGACTCTGGCTCTATAATATACCCCTGGATTACAGCCATGATGATAGATGATTTTGGATGTAGTCAGTGGCAGAAAGTTCAGGCGTACAAAGAGACTGAAAAGAAACAAAAAAAGAGAATCTAGGTTGTTCCTTTTCACTAGGCCTTCTCTTAACTGTCCCATTTCCATATTTCTGCTCCCAGATTCCTACTCTCCTTTCCTTATGCCACCATCCCCAGACAGGCCATACTCATCATTCTGCAGTGCTGTGAACATGCTATCACTGTATGGAAGGCAATTCACTCCTTCAGAATACAATATTTATATTGTTTCAAAGCCTACTGCCTCTACTCTCAGGCAAGCAAAGAGTCCTGCAAAGTGACTCATAGGCTTCTCATAAGAGGTGTGTATATGCGTATGTGCTTGTATTGGCAATGAATGAAAATCTAGGCCAGTAAGCATGAAAGGGAACTAACTAGACCAGTGGGTATACATGAGAGGAATACAGGGAACCATGGTTCTAGAAGATTAAAGAAGAGAATAATTGTTTTTCATTGTGAATAGATGAATATCAACGTGTCTCTATATGGCGGTTAAGATGTAAGATGTTTGACTCTTCCCTGCTATCTATGGAAACTGTAAATGTGCAATTGAGGAAAATTTTATGAAAAGAATGGATTTATTCCTTTGGGGAAGGAGAGAACCGTTCACTTAGGGTGCAAAGTTGGTATTTCTTAGCATTAAAATTGATTGCAAATTTTGTTAATGTTGATCTGTGAAGAGATTTTACTGTATTTCTAAGTCAGAAAAGAAATAAAACTAAAAGTGAATTTTAGGCAAGCACATAAACTGCTAAATGTTTTAGGCCTAATTACAATAAAGCAAAATGGAAGACATCATACCAAACAGAAAAAGAATATATGTGATATTCACATAACCATCATTCTTAACTCCATTTCTATCCCTTACTAATTAAATGATCTCAGGTTATTCAAACTCTCTAAACATCTTGTCTTATTTTAAACCTCACAAGGTAGGGGTAATTATTTTCAATTTGTAGATGAGCCAGATATGTAACACATATAAGTATATCTAAAAAATGTTCATTTTAATATTTATAAATGATGTATATCATTAAATATGTTCTATTAATTTTGTACTTATCACTGCTTGATAGTAAGAGCATATTGATCACATTATTCTCCTGGTATTTCCTTTTATCCAAAGCCTACATACCCTACATTACCCTTTAAGGACCCACTCAGAATGCCACAAAATGCTATAAAGGGATTCAGGTGACCCAAGACCAAACAACATCTCTTTTTTCTGAAATGTCACAGCTTGTACCTCTTTTTTTGGTATTTATTGCCTATTTTCAATTATACTTACACTTACTCAAGTTATCCACATGCTTGGAATCATAAAATATTGGACCTAGAAGGGGCATAATACTACCCCTCACCCAAATCTCCTCATTTTACATAGGGGCCAAGAAAAACTGAAGGGCAAAATTAATTGTCAAGAGTCACAAAGAGCTTTAAAAACAACTCAGATTTATCAACTCTGAATTTATTTTCCCACTATACTATTTGTCTCCAATTTCCAAATTTTCTCTTACTTCTTCAGCCTTAACTAGGATCAATCAACAAGTCTTATCATATTTATCCAGCTTTCATTTCCTTTCAAATTCTACTCATAACAGTATATTCCATGGCATAATAAACATAGATATGCAACTACTAATTTTAACCTACAATTTTGTCTTATCATCATAAATCTCTTCCCAGTCCAAGTCACAGTATTATTTCCTGCCAAATAAACTTTCTGAAAACATCAGTTGTAATTCTACTACTCAAAGCAATACTCAGGACTCTTTTTCTCACATAACTACCTGGATTTGGAAATTCTTCAAAACTTAGACTTGCTTTGCTGCTGATTAAAAATACTGAAGTAACTTAGGTAAATTGGAAGTGGTCAAACAGGAGATGATAAGACTGAACAATGACATCTTAGAAATCAGTGAACTAAAATGGCCTGGAATGGGTGAATTTAACTCAGATGACCATTATATCTACTACTGTGGGCAAAAATCCCTTAGAAGAAATGGAGTAGCCATCAGAGTCAACGAAAGATTCTGAAATGCAGTACTTGGAAGCAATCTAAGAAAGGACAGAAAGATCTCTGTTCCTTTCCAAGGCAAACTATTCAACATCACAGTAATGCAAGTCTATGACCTGACAAGTAATGCTGAAGAGGCTGAATTTGACCTACAAGACGTTCTGAAACTAACCCCCCCTCCAAAAGATATCCTTTTCATTAGAGGGGACTGGAATGCAAAAACAGTGAGTCAAGAAACACCTGGAGTAACAGGAAAATTTGGACTTGGAGTACAGAATGAATCAGGGCAAAGGCTAATAGAGTTTTGCCAAGAGAATGCACTGGTCATAGCAAACACCCTCTTCCAACAACACAAGAGAAGACTCTACACATAGACCTCAGCAAATGGTCAATAGCAAAATCAGACTGATTATATTCTTTGCAGCCAAAAATTAAGAAGCTCTATACAGTCAGCAAAATCAAGACCGGGAGCTGACTGTGGACCAAATTATGAACTCCTTATTGCCAATTTCAGATTTAAATTAAAGAAAGTAGGGAAAACCATTAGACCATTCAGGTATGACCTAAATCAAATTCCTGATGAGTATACACTGGAAGTGAGAAATAGATTCAAAGAATTAGATCTAATAGACAGAGCGCCTGAAGAACTATGGACAGAGGTTCATAATATTGTATAGGAGGAAGGGATCAAGACCATCCACAAGAAAAAGAAATGCAAAATGGTAAAATGGTTGTCTGAGGAGGCGTTACAAATAGCTGTGAATAGAAGAGAAGTGAAAGGCAAAGGAGAAAAGAAAAGATATACAGAATTTAATGCAGAGTTCCAAAGAATAGCAAGGATAAATAAGAAAGCCTTCCTCAGTGATCAGTGCAAAGAAACAGAGAAAGACAATAGAAAGGGAAAGACTAGAGATATCTTCAAGATAATTAGAGACACCATGGGAATATTTCATGCAAAGATGGGCACAAAAAAAAGGACAGAAATGCTATGGACCTATATGAAGCAGAAGATATTAAGAGGTGGCAAGAATACACTGAAGAACTATACAAGAATCTTCACGGCCCAGATAACCACGATGGTGTGATCACACACATAGAGCCAGACATCCTGCAATGTGAAGACTTGTGGGCCTTAGATAGCATCACTACGAACAAAGCTAGTGGAGGTGATGGAATGCCAGTTGAAGTCAAATCCTAAAAGATTAGGCTGTTAAAGTGCTGCACTCAATATGTCAGCAAATTTGGAAAACTTAGCAGTGGCCACAGTACTGAAAATAGTCAGTTTTCATTCCAATCCCCCAAAAAAAGCAATGCCAAAGAGTGCTCAAACTACTGCACAAGTGTACTCATCTCAGACACTAGTAAAATAATGCTCAAAATTCTCCAAGTCAGGCTTCAGCAATATGTGAACCGTGAACTTCCAGATGTTCAAGCTGGATTTAGAAAAGGGAGAGGAACCAGAGATCAGGTTGCCAACCTCTGCTGCATCTTCAGAAAAGCAAGAAAGCTCCAGAAAAATATCTATTTCTGATTTATTGACTATATCAAAACCTTTGATTTTGTGGACCACAACAAAGTCTGGATAATTCTGGGAGAGATTGGAATACTAGGCCACCTGACATGCCTCTTGGGAAATCTGTATCAAGGTCATCAAGCAACAGTTAGAACTGGACATGAAACAATATACTAGTTCCAAATAGGAAAAAGAATGCTTCAAGCCTGTATATTGTCACCTTACTTATTTAACTTATATGCAGAGTGTATCATGAGAAACGCTGGGCTGGATGAAGCACAAGCTGGAATCAAGATTGCCAAAAGAAATATCAATAACCTCAGATAACCAGATAACACCACATTTATGGCTGAAAGTGAAGAATTAAGGAGCCTCTTGATGAAAGTGAAAGTTCAGTTCAGTCACTCAGTGGTGTTCAACTCTTTGTGACACCATGAACCTCAGCATGCCAGGCCTCCCTGTCCATCACCAACTCCCTGAGTCTACCCAAACCCATGTCCACTGAGTCAGTGATTACATCCAACCATCTCATCCTCTGTCGTCCCCTTCTCCCCCTGCCCTCAATCTTTACCAGCATTAGGGTCTTTTCAAATGAGTCAGGTCTTCGCATCAGGTGGCCAAAGTATTGGAGTTTTAACTTCAACATCAGTCCCTCCAATGAACACAGAGGACTGATCTCCTTTAGGATGGACCAGTTGAATCTTACAGTCTAAGGGAATCTCAAGAGTCTTCTCCAACACCACAGTTCAAATGCATCAATTCTTCAGCGCTCAGCTTTCTTTCTAGTCTAATTCTCACATCCATACAAGACTACTAAAATAACGATAGTCTTGACTACATGGACCTTTGTTGACAAAGTAATGTGTCTGCTTTTTAATATGCTGTTTATGTGGTCATAACTTTCCTTCCAAAGGGTAAGCATTTTTTAATTTCATGGCTACAATCACCATCTGCAATGATTTTGAAGCCAAAAAAAAAAATAAAGTCAGCTACTGTTTCCCCATCTATTTTCCATGAAGTGATGGGACTGGTTTCCATGGTATAAGTTCTCTGAACATTGAACTTTAAGTGAGAGAGGAGAGTGAAAAAGTTGGCTTAAAACTCAATATTCAGAAAACTAAGATTATGGCATCCGGTATCATCATTTCATGGCAGATAGATGGGGAAACAGCGACAGACTTTATTTTGGGGGCTCCAAAATCACTGCAAAAGGTGACTACAGCCATGAAATTAAAAGACTCTTGCTCCTAGGAAGAAAAATTATGATCAACCTAGACAGCATATTAATAAACAGAGACATTACTTTTCGAACAAAGGTCTTTCTAGTCAAAACTATGGTTTTTCCAGTAATCATGTATGGATGTGAGAGTTGGACTATAAAGAAAGCTCAGTGCCAAAAACTGATGCCTTTGAACTGTGGCATTGGAGAAGACTCTTGAGAGTCCCTTGGACTGCAAGGAGATCCAACTAGTCCATCCTAAAGGAAATCAGTCCTGAATATTCATTGGAAGGACTGATGCTGAAGCTGAAACTCCAATACTTTTGCCACCTGATGTGAATAACTGACCCACTGGAAAAGACCCTGATGCTGGGGAAGATTGAAGGCAGGGGGAGAAAGGGACAACAGAGGATGAGATGGCTGGATGACATCACTGACTCAATGGACATGAGTTTAGGTAAACTCTGAGAGCTGGTGATGGACAGGAAGGCCTGGCCTGCTGCTGTCCTTAGGGTAGCAGAGTTGGACATGACTGAGTGACTTTACTGAAATTAGGTAAAAATGAGAAACTCAAAATTCCTGTCTTTGTCATTTCTTCTCTAGATTATTTCTCTCTCTCAGAAGTGTGACTAAGTCTTCATCTCTCTGTGTTTTTGCCTCTTTGATTTCATTTTCTTTGAATGTTTTCCTTCATTTTCATTTATTTAATAACCATTCATTATTCTAGATTTATCCTTAATGCTAGTTCATTTATGAAGATTTTCCTTACTCCCACATTTCATGGAATTACCTCTTCCCTTGTTTTCCTAGATATATTATTATTAATAGCATATTTTATCTTTATTCATCATATATTTTATCTCCAAGCAGATTTTAGGAAAAGATCCTAACTTGCATATAGTTTAATTTCAGTATCTGACAGTCAATAAGGTTTATTGATCAACAAAATTATATATACTTCTTGGTAAGTAAAAAAAGTCCTCAAGAGACAGCATGACTCTTGCTTTAATTGATTCAGTAGCATTTCCCATAGCCAGATATACTTATTTTTTTCCTGATGGCTTCTTAAGACATGATTGTATTAGGTAGCTCTGGTTTATTTCCAATTAAGAAATAATTTTGTTTCCATAGTTTGCTTCCAAAATTATAGTCTTGAAGACCAAATGAAAACTGTACTTGAATTACTTCCATATTTCAGCAAGTTTTTGGCATCATGTAGCTCTCAATTTTATTTTCATAAACTTTGAAAATATTGTCCATTAATAAACAAATGATAGGATATATAAAATGATGTTATACAATGAGTAATTATAACCTGATTCACATTTGGCAAGTGGACTTGACTAAAGAGTTCAACTATAATATCCAACCATAATTAAATGAATAAAATCAGCTCCTAGATTGATTATATGGCCAAAAGTCTATACAGGTGACTTTCTTCATTGCAGATCACATTGCATGGGAATTAAAATGAATTAATATAGGACATGCAGACGTGTAAGTTGCTTCAGTCATGTCTCACTCTTTGTGACCCTATGTACTGTAGCCTGCCAGGCTCCTCTGTCCATGGGATTCTCCAGGTAAGAATACTGGAGTGAGATGTCATGCCCTTCTCCAAGCAGGATATGGTTTAATAGAAATTAAACTTACATGTTTTCCAAGTGAAATACATAGTGTAGATTTCAGATGCATGATATGGGAGTAAGTGTTCTTAAATTTTTAAGGATGTCTGATAAAATTGTAAATGATGTCTCAGGTCTTAATTTACTTTAGAGATAAATTCTGTGCTACCACCAAATGAGTCAGGAATACTGTTAAGCTGCCCAGTCAAATGTGCAACACAAATATCAGAGGGACTCACTGTCAGGGAGCACACATTTTATTTCCATTCCCCATGTAGACTTGCTCTTTGACTTTGGAAAATGTCAATTTTAAGCAATACTCATGGGGCTCCAATTGAACACAAAGCTTTGCACATTTACATAAAGGTAAACATCTGGGTCAGGGTGACAGAATGCCATCTCCCTCTCTCTGCCATTAGACTCAAGATTTATGTCTAGGTTCAAAAGTCATCTGATAGGCCAGTTATGCCAAGGTATTTTCAATAAAGCATTTGGAAAGAAAAAAGAAAAGAAGGTAGAAATTGAAATGGTTTTCTGCATAGTATATGCTTGTCATAAATCACAAATAAAAAAAAAACCTGTAATATAAAGTACCATTTTATTAAATGTCACTCAGCATTCTTGATTTCATCAGTCTGGTATTTTAGAGAAGGTACAAAGGGGCTGGTAGTCCAAAATCAGTATGCATACCCAGAGCAGTACAGTGTTGAAGCCATGGAAAACCATGGAAGGTAAAAATACGGAAAGAAAATAAATTCACATATAGAAAGCAGACAACTCCACCACTTTAATCACTCTGAAATTATTACTGCAACTCCAGTAAATTACATTTTTCACACAGGTAGCCTAAGATTATTTGTGTACTTTTCTATTTAACTTTATGTGTGTGTGTGTGAATGTCTGTATCTTTCCCTCTGCGTATATATGTGTGTCCATACACACAGAGAAAGACATACACACAACTAAATCAAATGAAATTCTACTGCCATATATGTACTTGATAAAACAAATATGTGAAACAAGTCAAGAAAATGAATTAATATAGCAATTAAAATTGACCACAGCACATTTACAAAATGCTGGATCTGGGGAAAGGTCTTGAGAACTGATTACACTGAATACTAAAGAAACAAACACAGACATACACATTCCCAGCTCTATGTATAGATTGGAAGAAAGAATTTATCTTTAAGATTTAGGAAACAAAACTTGCTGTAAAATTTTGTTCTGTCCTCAACAGGAATGCAAAGCATTCTGTGATTAGAACTCAAAGGATATAGATAATTTCTTATAAAATATATACATGTCTGACTTTAAAATGGCAGTTCAAAGCAAAGTCTACAAGTCCGCTTGTAGATTTTGTTTTCTTGTTTGTCATGTCAAAATATCCAACTAGATTTACATATCTGTCAATAATGGAATAAAATCTACCATTTTGTCTTAAGCAAAAATCAAGCAAAATGTTTAAAGAATGGTTTTCAGATATCAGATAAAAGTTTAGAATAGCTATTTTCGAAAGAAAGGGGAAAATGTGGTAAACCTTATTGATAGCTCTTCGTTGCTGTCTGGGGAGTGCCCAAGCTGTAGCACAGGGAAGGTGGCCCCAAAGAGAGCCTGTAAATTTCCCAGAGTTGAGATAAATTCCAGCATTCAGAAAAATCGAGGCAAATACAGTTCATAGGGCTGAGTAGCATAGAGGAGAGAGATGCCCAGAAAAAGAAAGTTCTGAATCAGGGGGCAGGGTAGGCGGGGGGCAGGAAACCAAATAGAGCTAGCAAAAAAAAAAAAAAAACACCCTGGAGCTCATGTAGTGCTGGTATAATCACATTCAATTAAGCCAAAGTGGCAAGATCTTCTAAAATCTTGGGACTCAAATGGAGCACTCAGAAGGGTATTTGCATCAGTTAGTGGAGCCAAATCAGTCCTAAACTGAAGGCTCTAGATCTGCTTAACAAAACATAAAATTAAGACAGAAAAGGAAACTGTTTTCAAGTAACTTATGTGCATCACAGAACAAAGTTCTAAGTTTACCTAAAGGGATATCAAAATACCTAGTGTCAGTGATGTAAATTTCCCAATGTCTGGTGGAAAGAAGAAAAGAAAGAAAGTGAAATCACTCAGTCATGTCTGACTCTTTGCAACCCCATGGACTGTAGCCTACCAGGCTCCTCCGTCCATGGGATTTTCCAGGTAAGAACACTGGATTGGGTTGCTATTTCATTCTTCATCACAATGTCTGATGGTGGTGGTTTAATCACTAAGTCTTGTCCAACACTTGCGACCCCATGGACTGTAGTCTTCTAGGCTTCTCTGTCCATAGGATTCTCCAGGCAAGAATACTGGAGTGGTTGGCCATTTTCTTATTCCCAACCCAAGAATCAAACCCAGGTCTTTCGCACTGCAGACAGATTTTTTTTTTTTTTTTATCGACTGAGCTATGAAGGAAGCCCACTTTAGGAAGTGTAGTAATATCAGATCTTATTTTAAACACATAAATGTCTATCTTACTTATCCATTCTAATTATGCATCCAAAGATTTTTTTAAATTCATTTGCAGTAACTCCTTTTAATAAAGGACAAACAAAATTTACCTCACTGAAATAATAGCTAGACATTTTTAAGCTTTTTTTCCAAGTTTTTTGTTTATATTCTTAATTGTTCTTACTAGCATCTATAAGAGCCATTGAGAAAGCTTCAGTGAAGCTTCCTAAACAAATTTTCCTCATTCAAAAAAGTTCTTTGGATAATTTGACCTTTGTTCTATAGGTACAAACATAACAGTTGTTTACAATAAGAATACTCTAGATTTAATAATTTGTTAGTTTCTCTAATTTGATTTATCATTTGGCTACCAATTAAAAACACAAAAAGACTTCTTACAAGGTTGATATAAACAAACAAACACACAATAGAACATAGGATATTTACATCTCAAAAACAGAGAAATCTTAAATTGCCCCTAAAAGATCTTGCTTAAGATTTAACTAAGTCAAATTTTAATTTTTAACTGCATACCCATTAAAAAGCCCCTCAATATTTAGGCAGTTATAACTGGACATGGAACAACAGGCTGGTTCCAAATCACGAAAGGAATACCTTAAGGCTGCATATTGTCACCCTGCTTATTTAACTTATATGCAGAATAAATCATGAATAATGCTGGACTGGATGAAGCACAAACTGAAATCTAGACTGCCAGGAGAAATATCAATAATCTCAGATATGCAGATGACACCATCCTTATGGCAGAAAGTGAAGAACCAAAGAGCCTCTTGATGAAAGTGAAAGAGGAGAGTGAAAAGGTTGGCTTAAAACTCAACATTCAGAAAACTAAGATCATGGCATCTGGCCCAATCACTTCGTGGCAAATAGATGGAGAAACAGTGACTGATTTTATTTTCTTGGGCTCCAAAATCACTGCAGATAGTGACTACATCCATGAAATTAAAAGACGTTTGCTTCATTGAAGAAAAATTATGACCAATCTAGACAGCATATTAAAAAGCAGAGACACTATAAAACTCTTAGAGGAGAAAATAGGCAAAACACTCTCCGACATAAACCAAAGCAGGATCCTCTATGACCCACTTCCCAGAATATTGGAAATAAAAGCAAAAATGGACAGATGGGACCAAATTAAAATTAAAAGCTTCTGCACAACAAACAAGACTAAATACAAGGTAAAAAGGTAGCCTTCAGAATGGGAGGAAGTAATGAAAAGATGCTCAACATCACCCATTATCAGAGAAATGCAAATCAAAACCACAACGAGATACCACTTTACACCAGTCAGAATGGCTGCCATCCAAAAGTCTCCAAGCAATAAATGCTGGAGAGGATGCAGAGAAAAGGGAACCCTCTTACACTGTTGGTGGGAATGCAAACTAGTACAGCCACTATGGAGAACAGTGTGGAGATTCCTTAAAAAACATGAAATAGAAGTGCCATATGACCCAGCAATCCCACTGCTGGGCATACACACTGAGGAAACCAGAATTGAAAGAGACACATGTACCCCAATGTTCATTGCTGCATTGTTTACATTAGCCAGGACATGAAAGCAACATAGATGTCCATCAGCAGAAGAATGGATAAGAAAGCAGTGGTACATATACACAATGGGATATTACTCAGCCATTACAAAGAATGCATTTGAATCAGTTCTACTGAGGTGGACGAAATTGGAGCCTATTATATAGAGTGAAATAAGCCAGAAGGAAAAACAAAAATACAGTATACTAATGCATATATATGGAATTTAGAAAGATGGTAATGAGAATCCTGTATGTGAGACAGCAAAAGAAATGCAGATGTATAGAACAGTCTTTTGGACTCTATGGGAGAGGGCAAGGGTGGGATGATATGGGAGAATGGCATTGAAACATGTAAATTATCATATGTGAAATCAATCGCCAGCCCAGGTTTGATGCTAGATACAGGGTGCTCAGGGCTGGTGCACCGGGATGACCCAGAGAGATGGAATCAGAAAAGAGGCCGGAGGGGTTTCTGAAAGGTGAACACATGTATACCTATGGCAGATTCATGTCAATGTATGGCAAAACCAACACAATAACGTAAAGAAAATTAATTAATTAATTAAAATAAATAAATAAAAATCAGAGACATGAGGAATGTTGAAGATGGAAGAAGAATAGGATGGGGAGACCATTTTCTCCCCCAAATTCATCAAAAGATCATCTGAATGCTGAGAAAATACCTAAAAGCAACTTATGAATGCTGCCGGAGGACCCCAGGCACCCAGAAAGTCAACCTATTGTCTTCAAAAGGAGGTAGGGGAAAGTATAATGATAAAGAGGGGGAAAAAGTTTGGGATGGAGATTCATCCTCGGGAGTGAATTGTAAAAGAGGAGAAGTTCCTAAATACCAGGAAACCCTCTCACCAGTGGGTCTGTGGGGACTTTTGAAATCTCAGAAAGCAACATAACCAGGAAGAAAAATAAATAAGACTCACAGATTGCACACCTAACTGTAACTCCCAGTGGAGAGGTAGACCAGACACTCGCTTCCACCACCAGCAAGCAGGGACTGAACAGGGAGGCACAGGTTGCATTGCTTAGGGTAAGGACCGGGCCTGAATGTCCTGAGGACAATCTGAGGGAGCTAACGTGAGACAGCAACCCAAACTGAGGGATAGCCATAGAGAGGGGGGAAAAAAGAGGAAAGAGAGAGAGAGAGAACTATCCCCTGAAAAGCCCTAACTTAAGGCACTGCTGGCCCACTCACAGAACAAAGGACTGAGCAAATACCAAAGGAGAGCAAGCCGGCAGCAGACTGACCCATCACCTGCCTGTTGGAGGCAGGCAGGTGACAGCCAAAGCCAGAAGGCAAGAGGCAAACTCAGTCTCAGAGATGGCATCCTCTTCCAAACTGCCAGCAGGCTCCCAGTTGCTAACCAAGTCTTCCTAGGATCCTGGAATATTGACATCTGCCAGGAGGCTCTCAGTTAGAGATCAACTCCCCAGTGGAGACACACAGCACACCTGAGATGGTGTTCCTGCTGTGCACCCAGGAAACCGAGCTGCCAGGACCAGGAGGTGATAAGATGCTCCACACCTGGGGAAAGTGCACTCACCAAGCACTTGGTCACCTGAGCTGCTCGGACCAGGGAAGGGCACGAAACACAGGCCCAACAGAGTCTTTGCCTTTGTGGAGTACCCAAGAACCTGAACCCGAGCAGTGTAGATCTGGGAAGTGCCCGCAACCCAGGTCCAACCTTAGACAGTTCCCCTGCAGAACAATATGGACCCTGAGCAGTGTAGACCAGGAAAGAGCACACACCATGAGTGAGGACAAACCCAGTGTGGCCCAGATACTGTGAGCACTCCCCAAACATGCCAGTGATATTGATTTGCAGTGTTCCTGCCTTCCCACAGAACAACTGAACAAGTGAGCCTAAATAAATGACCACCTTTGGCCCCTTGTGTCAGGACAGAAGTTAGATACTGAAGACACTTGCAAACAGAGGAAGCCAAAATAAACAAAGAAGAGGGAGCAGCTCTGGAAGTGACAAGTGCAACAGATTAAAACCCTGTAGTTATCACAGGCTACACTGGAAGGGATCTACAGAACTTGAGAAGAAGTATAAGCATGAACAAGAAACTATCTGAAACTGAACTGGCACCACACTGCCCTCAACAGCTCCAGAGAAACTCCTAGACATATTTTACTATTATCATTTTTTCTTGTTTTTAATTTATAAGTCCTTTATTACTCATTTAATTTTCATTTTTAAAACCTATTACCTTACCAAAAAAGACCCTGTTTTAGATCAAATTTCATATGTTTAATAACATTTGCGATTTTGTTTTGTTTTTTTAATATTGTATTTTGAAAGTTTAACCTCTACTCTAGATTTTTAAGATTGGCTTTTTGGTATATGTAATCAATTATCTACCTTTAAAAATCCAACTTCAGTACCCATTTTTACTTAGGAATGTGATTACTGGCTTGATTGATCTCTTTCCTTTTGACTCTCCTTTTTCTCCCCCGGATCACAACTATCTGCTTCATCCCTCCCCCATCTCTTCTCTACTTAAATCTGTGAATCTCTTTGGGTGTACTGGGCTGTGGAGAACACTTAGGGAACTGATCACAGGCTAGTTTTATCTCTCTCCTTTTGAATCCCCCTCCTCTCTTCCTGATCACCTCTATTTCCTTTCTACCTCTTCTCTTCTCTGTGGAACTCTGTGAACCTCTTTGAGTGTTCCAGACTGTGGAGAGCACATAGGGAATTGATTACTGCCTAGACTGAGCTCTCCCTTTTTGATTTCTCCTCTTCTCCTCCTGGTCAACTCTATCTCCCTCCTCCCTCTTCTCTTCTCCATGTACCTCTATGAACCTTTCTGGGTGTACGCCACTGTGGAGAGTCTTTCCACCATTAACCTAGATGTTTTATCACTGGTTCTATATGGATGGAGAAGTATTGAGGCTACTGTAGGAATAAGACTGAAAGCCAGAGGCAGGAGGTTTAAATTCAAAATTTTAAAACACCAAAAATCTCCTAACTCCAGGAAACATTAATCAAGAGTACATCCAAAACCCATCATACCTATACTGAAACCAAGCTCCACCCAAGAGCCAACAGTTTCAGAGCAAGACATGACAAGCTAATTTTCCAACAACACAGGAACATAACTCTGAGCACAAAAATACAGGCGTCCAAAAGTCACACCAAACCCATAGACACCTCAACACTACATTTTAATCCAGAGAGAAGAGATCCAGCTCCACCCACCAGAACACTGACACAAGCTTTCCTAACCAGGAAACATTGGCAAGGTACTCATCCAACCCCACCCACAGGGAGGAACCTCCACATTAAAGAGGAACCACAAACTTCTCACATAAAGAAACGCCACCACAAACACAGCAACCTAAACAAGATGAAAAGGCAGAGAAATATTCAGCAGGTAAAGGAACATGATAAAAGCCTACCAAACTAAACAAAAGAGGAGACAGGGAATCTAAATGAAAAAGCATTCAGAAAAATGATAGTAAAAATTATCCAAAATCTTGAAAACAAAATGGAGTTACAGATAAATAGTCTTGAGACAATGATTGAGAAGAGGCAACAAAAGTTTAACAAGGGCCTAGAAGAAATAAAAAAAGAGTCAATCAATAATGAAATGCAATAACTGGGATCAAAAGCACTCTGGAGGTAACCAATAGTAGAATAACTGAGGCAGAAGATGGGATAAGTGAGATAGAAGATAGAATGGTGGAAATAAATGAAGCAGAGAGGAAAGAAGAAGAAATAATTAAAAGAAATGAGGACAACCTCAGAGACCTCTGGGACAATGTTAAAGCCCAAACTTTCAAATCATGGGAGTCCCAGAAGAAGAAGATAAAAAGAAAGACCATGAGAAAATACTTGAGGAGATAATAGTTAAAAACTTCGCTAAAATGGGGGAGGAAATAGCCACCCAAGACCAAGAAACCCAGAGTCCCAAACAAGATAAACCCAAGTCGAAACACCCGAAGACACATATTAATTAAATTAACGAAAATCAAGCACAAAGAACAAATATTAAAAGCCGCAAGGGGAAAACAACAAATAACTCAAAACAGGATCTCCGTAAGTATAACAGCTGATCTTTCAATACAAATTCTTCAAGCCAGAAGAGAATGGTGGACATAGATAAAGTGATGAAAGAGAAAAACCTACAAACAAGATTACTGTAACCAGCAAGGATCTCATTGAAATATGAAGAAGAAATCAAAAGCTTTTCAAACAAGCAAAAGCTCAGAGAACTAAGCACCACCAAACCAGCTCTTCAGCAAATGCTAAAGGATTGTCTCTAGACAGGAAACACAGAAAAGATTTATAAACTCGAATCCAAAACAACAAAGTAAATGGCAATGGGATCATACTTATCCAAAACTACCTTAAATGTAAATGGGTTGAATGCCCCAGTCAAAAGGCAAGACTGGCTGAATGGATACAGAAACAAGACCCTCATACATGCTGCCTACAAGAGACCCACCTCAAACCTAGGGACACATACAGACAGAAAGTGAAGGGCTAGAACAAGATATTTCACGCAAATGGAGATCAAAAGAAAGCAGGAGTAGCAATACTCCTATCAGATAAAATAGACTTTAGGCCATAAAAAGATACAAAGAAGGACACTACATAATGATCAAAGGATCAATCCAAGAAGATATAACAATTATAAATATATATGCACTAAACACAGGAGCACCACAATATGTAAGGCAAATGCTAACAAGTATGAAAGGGGAAATTTACAGTAACACAATAATAGTGGGAGACTTTAATACCCCACTCACACCTATGGATAGATCAATTAAACAGATAATAAGCAAGGAAACACAAACTTTAAATGATACAAAAGACCAGTTAGACCTAATTGATATCTATAGGATATATAACCCCCAAACAGTGAACATCACCTTTTTCTCAAGTACACATGGAACCTTTTCCAGCATGGATCACATCCCAGGCCATAAATCTAGACTTGGTAAATTCAAAAAAATTGAAATCATCTCAAGCATCTTTACAGAACACTATGTGGTAAGATTAGATGTCAACTACATGAAAAAAACTATTAAAAACATAAACATATGGAAGCTAAGCAACACACTTCTGTATAACCAACAAATATGCATAGAAGCAAATGAAAATGAAAACACAACAACCCAAAACCTATGGGATTCAGTAAAAGGAGTGCTAGGGGAAGGTTCATAACAATATAAGCATATAAGCCTACCTCAAGAAACAGGAGAGAAATCAAATAAATAACCTAATTCTAGACCTAAAGCAACTAGGAAAAGAAGAAATGAAGCACTCTGTGGCCAGTAGAAGGAAAGAAATTATAGAAATTAGGGCAGAAATAAATGCAAAAGAAACAAAGGAGACCATAGCAGAAATCAACAAAGCTAAAAGCTGGTTCTTTGAGAAGATAAATAAAATAGACAAACCATTAGCCAGCCTCATCAAGAAACAAAGGGAGAAGAATTAAATCAACAAAATTAGAAATGAAAATGGAGAAATCACAACAGATAACACAGAAATACAAAGGATCATAAGAGACTACTATCAGCAACTATATGCCAATAAAATGGACAACTTGGAAGAAATGGATGAGTTCTTAGAAAAGTATAACTTTTCAAAACTGAACCAGGAAGAAATAGAAAACCTTAAGAGACCCAACACAAGCACAGATACTGAACTTGTAATCAGAACTCTTCCAAGAAACAAAAGCCCAGGACCAGAAGGCCTCACAGCTGAATTTTTCCAAAAATTTAGAGAAGAGCTAACACCTATCCTACTCAAACACTTCCAGAAAATTGCAGAGGAAGGTAAACTTCCAAACTCATTCTATGAGGCCACCATCACTCTAAAAGCAACACCAGACAAAAATACCACACAAAAACAGAAAAGTACAGGCCAATATTACTGGTGAAAATAGATGAAAAAATACTTAACAAAATTCTATCAAACAGAATCAAACAACATATTAAAAAGATCGTACATCATGACCAAGTGAGCTTTATCCTAGAGATGCAAGAATTTTTCAATATTCACAAATAAATCAATATGATACACCACATTAACAAACTGAAAGATTAAAAACCATATGATGATCTCAATAGATGCAGAGAAAGCCTTTGACAAAATTCAACATCCATTAATGATAAAAACCCTCCAGAAAGCAGACAGAGAGGAAACATATTGCAACATAATAAAAGCCATATATGATAAATACACAGCAAACATTATCCTCAATGGTGACAAATTGAAAGCATTCCCCCTAAAGTCAGGAACAAGACAAGGGTGCCCACTCTCACCACTACTATTCAGCATAGTTTTGGAAGTTTTAGCCACAGCAATCAGAGCAGAAAAGGAAGTAAAAGGGATCCAGATTGGAAAAGAAGAAGTAAAACTCTCACTGTTTGCAGATGACATGATTCTTTACATAGAAAACCCTAAAGACTCTACCAGAAAATTACTAGAGTTAATCAATGAATATAGTAAATTTGCAGGATTTAAAATTAACATACAGAAATCCCTTGCATTCCTATACACTAACAATGAGAAAACAGAAAGAGAAATTAAGGAAGCAATTCCAATCATCATTGCAATGAAAAGAATAAAATACTTAGGAATAAATCTACCTAAAGAAACAAAATACTATATATAGAAAACTCTAAACCATTGATGAAAGAAATCAAAGATGACACAAACAGATGAAGAAATGTACCATGCTCGTGGATTGGAAGAATCAATACAGTGAAAATGAGTATACTACTCAAAGAAATCTATATATTGAAATCAATCCCACTCAAGCTACCAACAGCCTTTTTCAGAGAATTAGAACAAATAATTTCACATTGTGTATGGAAATACAAAAAAAAAAAACCTCGAAGAGCCAAAGCAATCTTGAGAAAGAAGAATGGAACTGGAGGAATCAACCTGCCTGACTTCAGCCTCTAGTATAAAGCAACAGTCATCAGGACAATATATTACTGGCACAAAGACAGAAACATAGATCAATGGAACAAAATAGAAAGCCCAGAGATAAATCCACGCTCCTATGGACACCTTATCTTTGACAAAGGAGGCAAGAATATACAATGGATAAAAGACAATCTCTTTAACAAGTGGTGCTGTGAAAACTGGTCAACCACTTGTAAAAGAATGAAACTCGAACACTTTCTAACACCATACACAAAAATAAACACAAAATATATTAAAGATCTAAACATAAGACCAGAAACTATAAAACTCCTCAAAGAAAACACAGACAAAGCACTCTCTGACGTAAATCATAACAAGTTCCTCTATGACCCACCTCCTAGAGTAATGGAAATGAAAGCAAAAATAAACAAAAGGGACGTAAATTAAATGTAAAAGGTTTTGCACAACAAAGGAAACTATAAGCAAAGTGAAAACACAGCCTTCAGAATGGGAGAAAATAATAGCAAATGAAGCAACTGTCAAAGAATTAACCTCAAAAATATACAAGCAGCTCCTTCAGCTCAATTTCAGAAAAATAAGTGGCCCAGTCAAAAAATGGGCCAAAAAACTAACCAAACATTTCTCCAAAGATGACATACAGATGGCTAACAAACACATGAAAAGATGCTCAACATCACTTATTATCAGAGAAAAGTAAATCAAAACCACAATGAGGTATCATCTCACCAATAAATGCTGGAGAGGGTGTCGAGGAACCCTATTACACTGTTGGTAGGAATACAAACTAGTACAGCCACTGTGGAGAACAGTGTGGAGATTCCTTTAAAAATGAGATATAACTGCCATATGATCTAGCAATCCCACTACTGGGCCTACATACTGAGGAAACCAAAACTGAAAGAGACACGTGTACCCCAATGTTCATTGCAGCACTGTTTACAATAGCCAGGACATGGAAGCAACCTAGATGTCCTTTGGCAGACAATGGATAAGAAAGCTGTGGTACATATACACAATGGAATATTACTCAGCTATTAAAAAGAATTCGTTTGAATCAGTTCTAGTGAGATGGATGAAACTGGAGTCTATTATACAGAGCAAAATAAGTCAGAAAGAAAAACACCAATATAGTAGATTAATGCATATATTTGGAATTTAGAAAGATGGTGATGACCCTATGTGCAAGACAGCAAAAGAGACACAGACATAAAGAACAGACTTTTGGACTCTATAGGAGAAGGCAAGGGTGGGATAATTGCATTGAACCATGTATATTATTATAGGTGAAATAGATTGCCAGTCTAGGTTTGATGCATGAGACAGGGTGCTCAGGGCTGGTGCACTTGGATGACCCAGAGGGATGGGATGGGGAAGGAGGTTGGAGGGGTTCAAGATGGGGAACATGTACACCCATGGCTGATTCATGTGGATGTATGGCAAAAACCACCACAGTATTGTAAAGAAATTAGCCTCCAATTAAAATAAATAGAGAAGAAAACATAAAATAAAAAGCAGAGACACTACTTTGCCAACAAATGTCCTTCTAGTCAAAGGTTTGGTTTGTCTAGTAGTCATGTAAGTATGAGACAGTCAGACTCTAAAGAAAGCTTATCACCAAAGAATTGATGTTTTTGAACTGTGGTGTTGGAGAAGACTCTTGAGAGTCCCTTGGACTGTAAGGAGATCCAACCACTCCTAAAAGAATTTCCTAAAGGAAATCAGTCCTGAATATTCATTGGAGGGACTGATGCTGAAGCTGAAACCCTAATACTTTGGTCACCTGATGCAAAGAACTGACTCCTTGGAAAAGACCCTGATACTGGGAAAGATTGAAGGCAGGAGGAGAAGGGGATGGCAGAGGATGAGATGGTTGGATCGCATCACTGACTCAATGGGCATGAGTTTGAGTAAACTCCGGAATTGATGATGGACAGGGAGGCCCAACATGCTACAGTCCATGGGGTTGCAAAGAGTTTGATATGACTGAGGAAGTGAACTGAACTGAATATTTAGGCAATGACTAGCATTCAATTAAAAATTAGCTGCCATGGGAAGAAGCAGGATGATGATTCTTCATAATAAAGACAATCAATGAAAGGAAAAAGACCATCAAGTGAAACAAATAATATACTTACTAAACAAGATAATTAAAATAAGTATTATACACATGGGGCTCCTCTGGTGGATTAACTGTAAAGGAATCCACCTGCCAATGCAGGAGGCACAGGTTCAATCCCTGGGTCAGGAAGATCCCCTGGAGGAGAAAATGGGAACCCACTTGAGTACTCTTGCTTGGGAAATGCTATGGACAGAGGGTCCTGGTGGGCTACAGTCCATGGGGTTGCAGAGTATAAACATAGTCCTATGTTCAAGAAGGTAGAGGAAATCATCAACATAATAAAAATAGACGTAAGACATATAAAAATGACCCAAACTGAACTTCTAGAGATGAAAAATACAAGATATGAATTGAAAAAATACACTTGATGGTGTATCAGAAGGGAAAGGGGCAGGGTATAGCTTTTGAAAGAATGAAATAGCCCAAGGACACAACATAAACCAATTAGAATCAAATGTGACCAAGATGGCAGGCAAGACTAGACCTTAATCCTCAATCAGCAAGTGAAATGGTGATCCCAGAGGTGACATGACAGTTTCAAGGCACTGTTAAAAGACAAAAGAGTGGGCCGTGGCCCAAATTCCTGGAAATCTCTGCCCCTTCCCATAAATAGTTGGAATAATCCTCCCACTCTTTAACATATGAAATTACTCAGCCTATAAAAACTAACCACATTGCATTTTGCAATGGCCCGCACTCTGTCTGTGGAATGTGTTTCTCTCTGAATCTCAATAAATCCACTTCTTACCTATCACTTTTTATCGCACCAAATTTTTTTTCTGTGATGAGACATTGAGAACCTGAGCTTCATTAGGTCCTGAAACCAGGTACTGTGGGATTTAGCTGGGTTTGAGTCCCAGCCACGTGGGTTCAAGTCTCAATCTGTGGTAAATGGTTTCAGTGGCATTAATAGCAGATCAGAGTCTGCAAAAGAAAGTATTAGTAAACTGGAGATATTAACAGTAAAAACTATTAACACTGAAAAAGAGAGAGATAAAATGACTACAGGAAAAATGCTCAGATCCTCAGCATTTTGGAACAACCTGTGTGGCAAAGACAATATTGCCCACTCTCACCACTTCAGTTTATGACTTTTACTGAAGGTCCTTGAAAATAGTTATTTTAGGACATAATCTGAATTTAAAGTGACTGAAGAATGAAGCTATAAGAATAGCCTGCATGAAACAATTACAGGTAAGAATATTTTTAAAGAAGTTGAGGAAGCATTAATTGAGTATAACCTGAAGTAGACTTTGCAATATACATGCGTGCTAATTTGCTTCAGTCATATCTGACTCTGTATGACACTATGGATTATGGCCTGCCTGGCTCCTCTGCCCATGAGATTCTCCAGCCAAGAACACTGGACTGGGTTGCTGTTTCCTCCTCCAGAGGATCTTCTCGACTCAGGGATCAATTGAACCTGTGTCTCTTATGTCTCCTGCGTTGGCAAGAGGTTTCTTTACCCTTAACACCACCTGGTAATCCCAGAGTTTGCTAAGATATGTCAAATTGACGGTGGTAAAAAATGTGTGGAGCAGACAAAAAGATTATTTGAACAAATTCCCAAAGCTCATGAAAAGGTGAGGCATTTAAAACCTTTACTTATTCATTGTACTATTAATCATCAGGTAACTGGTAATCAGCAGGGGACAATAGAGGATGAGATGGTTGGATGGCATCACCAACTCAATGGACATGAGTTTGAACAAGCTCTGGGAGGTGGTGAAGGACAGGGGATCCTGACGTGCTGCAGTCCATGGAGTTTCAAAGAGTTGGCTATGACTGAGCAACTGAACAACAAATGGTCATATGTTACTGAATCAGTAGAGTCAATGGTAAATTTCACTCACACTTGTGTATAGAACTATTGTCAATATTAAAATTTGAATATCTAGTCTTGCCTTTCCAGACAACAGTTTGATGACTTAGCAGTCATATCGGTTTCTTATAATTTTTTGAACTCAGGATTGACTCTAAAATAGTCTTGAATAAAAATTGTTTTCAACCACTGTTTTTGAACACTGAAAGGTTTTAGGAATTGGCTTTTGCTGAAAACTTGATAATGTTTCTTAAATAATTCAACCTACACTTACAAGGCAAACAGCACTTATATGTGAAACTTATATTGTGACAATTTGATGACAATTAACATTTGCCTCACAAGTGTTGTCAAGATGCTCTATACACTTCCCAGCCTATAAAAAGTTAAACTAAGAAACAAGCTTTACATTTCCCCACAAATTTGCATGGATATATTTACTGAGTTCAGTATACAATTATGTAGGTATTTTTATGACATTGATATCAGTGCAAAAGAAAATTTCTATTTTTCAAAATCCAAACTGCGCCACTAAGGAACTTCCACCTAACTTTCAATATATACAATCAAGAGAAGAATAGAATAGAATTACTTACGTTTTCCAAGTAATGAATATGCTCACTTACCAACACAATAATGTAAAGAAAATAAATAAATAAATAAATAAAATAAAATTTGAATAAAAACCCTCTTAAAAAAATAAACAACAGGTCCTTGAATTGATATCAGTGTTTGGAAGTAACCTATCTGTGTGGGAAAAAAAAAACACAAACAAACATTTAAATGATGAAATGCATGAAATCTCCTTCAGTTCAGTTCAGTCGTTCAGTCGTGTCCAACTCTTTGTGATCCCATGGACTGCAGCACTTCAGGAGCAGTATTAAGAGCTGAACATTTGCAATTGATGTTGATGATCAGGAATACTACCTTTGAACTTCAATTAAGCTAAATTTTAAACTCTTCCCATCAAAAAAGAATGCCATACTTCTGGATAGTAAACTTGTATTACAAAAAATTATACTCAATTATTATATTTTAAATTTTATCATTAAAAAGAGTGGAAATTTTTTTCTCAGTTATTTTTGTTGTTGTTGTTTAGTCACTCAGTCGGGCCCGACTCTGTGACCCCATGGACTGTAGCCCGCCAGACTCCTCTGTTCATAGGATTCTCTAGGCAAGAATACCAGAATGTGTTGCTATTTCCTCCCCAAAGGGATCTTCCTGCCCCAGGGATCAAACCTGTGTCTTCTGCATTGGCAGGCAGATTCTTTACCACTGAGTCACCAATGAAGCCCTGGGAACTCTCTTACCATAGTTTAAAAATTACATTGACCACTTTTCTTAAATGACAAGCTTATGAAATCAGAAGGAAAAACCCATTGTTATATAAGTACCTATGCAATGTCGACGATTTTGCCTTCTGGCCCACAAAGCTTAGAATATTCGCTATCTGGCCCTTTACAGTAAGAGTTTGACAATCTCTTGTCTAAAAGGTCTTAGGTGGTCTGATCTCTTTCTATCTCCCTAAACTCATTTTCTATTACTCTCCTTGTAACTTTACTCCAATCGCCCTGACATCTTTGCTTTCTTTCAAATACCCCAGACATGTTCTCACTGCAAAGTATTTGCTTTTGCTCATTCTTTGACTTTGAATATTCATCCCTTAAATGTAAACTTATGTACTCTTAGCTTCTTTGAGATCTTGTTCAAATGTCACTGCAGTGAAGCCTTCCCAGGTCACTCTCTATAAAACTGCAACAGCATCAGTAACTCTTTAGTATTTTCAATCTGGCATCTCCTTGTTCACCTTTGTCCTTGTAGCATCACAACAGACCACATAGCTACTTCATAGCATCTTTATCACTATGCAACAGACTACATTGTTTATTTTCTTGCTTGTTTACTTCCTGTCTCTATTGACGAGAAAGTAAATGGCACAGGGTACCAGAATTTTTCTGACAAATAGTATATCCTCAATAAATATTTGTTCAGCACATGAAGTTTTCTGAATTGGTTCTTAGAACTTAAAAAAAATCTTAAAATGCACTCCTCAAATATCCATGCCTTGCATTCATCATCTCCTGTTCTTTTAGTCTTCTTTGTTCAAACCATGTTTATTTTTGTTTGTTTGTTTGTTTGTTTTATTTTCTATTAGCCTACAATTACTATTCATACATGAAAATGCATAGTGCACATTTATTTTGTGTCATCACCCTGTATTTATTTTAACTTCATAATAAAATAATAATAAAAGCTAACATTTTAGGTTTTAGAGTGTGCTAAGTACTTTGCTGAACACCAGTAGTAAAGTTCTGTGTTTGCTTACTTTCCACCAGCCTCTTCTCTTCTGGCCAAAGCAAACAAGCAAAACTCTTATTTTTCTCTTTTGAGAATTGCCCCCACTTAAATCGTGCTATTCCAGTGCTATTCATGCTAAATTATGCTATTCTTCAACATTTGCTGAGCATTCTTTTCACCTAATTTAATGGTTATGATCCAGCAGTCTCTATTAAAAAAAGAGCCTCTCAGGTGTTTCTAAAGTTCAGCCAGAGTTGAGCATCACTGAGCTACACAATTTTCATATACCTGAAAATAATCAATCTGGCCAATCAGTACTCATACCCCTGGGGACGATGATTAGTTCCATCAGAACAATCATTTATAAGGAACAAACAATTTATAAAAATAGATAGAGATTCAGAGAAAGATGTATTTTTTCCCTTCTGAAAACCTGGGCATCAAGGACAATGTCATCCCAGAGATGCCAAGGACCATATATTTCACAGTATACAGTGGATCTGCCTAAGAGTGATAGCAAATGAAGAAAAGGAATTCTTGGAGACAAAGAAATAGAAATAAAGTGACAGAGGGGGGAAGGTAGGGAGAAAAAGAGAAAGGAAGAGAGATCTGAAGCTCTAATGACATTATTTGAAATCTTAGATCTAGCTGGTTCTATTGTAATTCAGCCCTGTTCTTTCCATCCAAGTTATATTAATCAATATATTAGCTGTTATGTTTTGGTTACTTGAAGAGTCTGAAAGTTACAACCAAGAATTTTGAATAGCATAATATGACATTTTATATGCATCACTTATATTTTCCCAGATTTACTGAGGTGCAATTAACAAATAAAATTGTGAGATTTTCCTGGTGGTCCAGTGGTCAAAAATCTGTCTGACAGTGCAAGGTACAAGGGTTTGATTCCTGGTCGGAGAAGATTCCACATGCCATGGGGCAACTAAGTCCTTGCACCATAACTACTGAGCCCACGTATAGCAACTATGAAACTCACACATCCTAGAGCCCATGCTCTGCAACAAGAGAAGCCACCACAATGAGATGCCTACACACCACAACTAGAGTAGCCCCTGCTTGCTGCAACTAGAGAAAGACTGTGAGTAGTAGCGAAGACCTAGCACAGCCAAAAGTAAATAGCAAAGTTAATTAATTCATTAACAAGAAAAAAAAAGATTTCCCTGGCTATCTAGTTGTTAAGACTCTGAGCTTCCAATGTAGACGGTGGGGGATCGATCCTATCCCTGATCTAAAATCCCACATGCCACACAGCCAAAAAATACATTGTGCATATTTAAAAGGTAGAATGTGACAATTTAATATATGTATATGTTATGAAATGGTTACCACAATTAAATTAATTATTAAATCTTTATCTCACAAAAGTACTGTTGTGTGTACATGTGTATGGGGTAACAATGTTTAAGATCTACTCTCAGGGGTTCTGGAAGAGGAACACATGTATACCCATGGCGGATTCATGTCAATGTATGGCAAAACCAGTACAATAATGTAAAGAAAAAAGTCTTTCTTGAATTTGTTACAATAAAAATAACAATAATAAAATACATAAATGAAAAAATAAATAAATTGCAAGTATACAATATAGTTTTATTAACTATAGTCATCATGTTGTACATGAAATCTCCAGAACTTATTCATCTTATAGATGAAAGTTTGTACCCTGTAAACTTTGTACCCTGTGCTAAAATATTCATACTCTTCCAATCCCCTAGCAGTCATCATGTTTTTCTCTGTTTCTACGGGTTCAAAATATTTTTTGACTCTACAAATGAAACCATGTATTTATTATCCTCTATCTGTCTTATTTCACCAAACATAATGTCCTCCATGTTCACGTTTATCTATGTTGTTGCAAATGGTGGGAATTTCCTTTTTATGGCTGAATAATATTATGTGTATATATATATATATATATATATATATATATATACACATTTTTAAATTTATAAATAAGTTATATATAGAATATATATATATATATATAAAATGTTTTCTTTATTCATCCATTGATGGGCACTTAGGTTGTTTCTCTATCTTGGCTATTTTAAATATGCACTAACTTATTTAAACCACACAAGAGCTCTGCAAGATATGCAAAATAATTTTCTCCACTTTTTAGATGAGTAAACTGAGATTCAGAGTAATTATATAAAATATTCAAGGTCATATACTTAATTCATGATGTGTATAGGTGGCATTCAAACCCAGGTTTCTTTACCCTGTGCTCCATACCCCTTGATTATTTTATCATGTCTACCTATGAGAGTCATCTTTCTGTTGAAAGAGCTTTTTTTTTTAAATTTGTTTATTTTTGTCCAAATAGTTTTTGGCAAGGAAGTTGTCATTTGATTTATGGCCTACTATGACTGAATGACTAAGCATAGAACTGCACATAACAACACAACAGTATATAACTACTGTAGTCATACTTTATTCTTAAATTGCACTGGCCACTCACAGGTTAAATTTAGCATTTAATACTTAAAACTTTCTTCCAATATTTTTCCCATATATATTAGCCTAGCTTTCAAGAGGCAAACAAATGTCAACTATCTGGGGAGGGAACAATGCCTAGGAGTGATGCTTGGGGTGGTTGTGGGAGGCGTAGCAGGTGTGTAGGAGGCAATGGCGTCTGAGGCAAACCATCTCCTGTACTTCCCACATTCCTAGAGATTCACCTCTTCCTGTCCCCTAATACAAGCAGCACCTCTCTCACCTGCCCAAAGTTCAGTGCCCAGACAAGGGAGAATGGGTTCAAGGAGAATGATTCCCTGTCTCTTTCTTTTCCTGGTCAGCTGAGACAAAGTGATCAAGAGGGTCTTCCATAGTCAGGATCAGGAAAACTACATCTGTGTTGATATAATAGCCGGCCACCAGCCTCCTTTTAGTCCTCAAGTCTGTTTTCATTCTTGCTAAACAAGACAGGAATAATTAATGATGAACAGAGCTGTATGGAGGGAAGATAAGGGGAAGGAGCTGCTTGTCTTTCAACCCTGTGCCCTCACCCCAAAACTGGAACCTTATTCCATCCTTGGCCTATACTCCTGATTAGTGCCTTGGGCACTTGTAGACGCTGTTCCCCTCTTCTTTCTCCTCTCTTTGCTTGAAAAATTGTCAATAATTTGTATGACTGTTTCCATTTTTTCTTAATCATAGACCAATTGGTTCAAACTTACCATGTCCAATTCTTTGCACCCCCATGGACTCTAGCCCACCAGGCTCCTCTGTCCATTGGATTTTCCAGGCAAGAACAGTGGAGTGGGTTGCCATTTCCTACTCCAGGGGATCTTCCTAACCCAGGGATCGAACCTGGCCTCCTACATCTCCTGCATTGACAAGTGGATTCTTTACCACTGAACCACCTGGGAAGCCCTAAACTTACCTGTGTGCATGCTAAGCAGCTTCAGTTGTGTCTGACTCTTTGTAACCCTATGGACTTGTAGCCCACCATGCTCCTCTGTCAGTGGTATTCTCCAGGAAAGAACACTGGAGTGGGTTGCATGCCCTTCTCTGGGGGATCTTCCTGACCCAGGGATTGAACTCATGTCTTTTGCATCTTCTGAATTGGCAGGCAGGTTCTTTACCACTAGCACTACCTGGGAATCCCCAGACTCATCTAAATAGCATTATAAAAAGACAGGTACTGCTATTAAAATTATTTCATCAAATGGCATTTTTGATAAAATTCAGTGCTAATAGGTTCAAAACAAACAAAAATCTGGACAGTCATACTACAATAATAATCTTTTTCCATAGAAACTAACATTGTTTTTAAATTTAAAATCATCATAATTATTTATAACACAAGTTAATAAATGTAGTTAAAAATACTTATTATGAGTACTAAAACGCAAGTGACCCACTCTACCTTACTTTAATGTCACTTATTTGGGGCACTGAAAAGGGCTAATTGTTTTGTTTTTCCACTTAACTCTTCCTCTGTGGCCTATGCAGAGGCACATACTTTTGTTTGGCAAACTACCAATAGACCAGAGAATGCATGCATTATTGATGAGTTTGTTTCTGAATTAAAAATCAAGGTGCATACATTTATGTATATAAATACTCTACCTATACCTGTAGAGATGGAGTTAGTTTTAATGAAAAAGGAAAAACTGGTCCAATTATTTGTAGAGTTATATGGCCCCTAATTTAATTGCAACATAAATTGGGAGAATGAATATAAAATTCAGAGTGGCCAGTGAGGAAGGGATTTTTAAAACATTTCTTAGGCTTCTGTTTGGGTAGTAATTCTAGTGGGAAAGAGACAAACCAAAGTGAACAAAGGCTTGCACATAATTTATTCACTCTTAAGTATTCCAAATTTTCATAAACTTTTGAGTGCTCGGTTTATTCTCTGTCATTTGTTTGCTGTAAGTATAAAGAGGAATTTCTCTATAGAGCAAAGTAGCTACTCCTTCTTGGTCCTTTCTTGGAAAGCTTCTCAGAATTTGTTAGCAAATAAATTTAAAAGTTCAATGTCATCTAACAATTCACTTTCTGCATAGTTTACAAACCAGGGTTCAGACAAAGATATGAGGGGATCAGAAGAAAGAGGTTATTGCATTTATTCCTTTTACTTTTGAGAGGGGAGTAGATTTGTCTACTTGGTTTGTGTTTGCTTGTTTGTTTGTTTTCTCTTCCTCACAAATTATTTCAATATAAGAGAGACAACTGTATTCAGTAGTTGAATAGTTGAAAGAGTTTGAGTGATGTGGAGATATTTCCAAAAGAATATGGAAAATAGCATTTTGACTTTTGTATAAAATATTTTGAGAAATTTACAAGTATAAGGCAATTGCTTGGTCATAAGTGTTAACAAAATCTCTCAAAAGATAGTAGAAGAGAAATAAGTCAGACAGAAAAACAGGTACTGTGGAATCCTAAAAAGAGGGAGGTGATAGAAGTGTTAACTAACCCTAATGGAGTAATCATTTCACAAAATATAACATGTATCAAATCATCACCTTGTACCTCTTAAATTTACACGATGCTATGAGTCAATTATATCTCAATAAAGCAGGGAAAAGAAGAGAATAGAAGGGCTTGACAATAATGGTTTCCTACATTTTAGTAGTATGAAGTGAATATTGGAACTATCTAGAACATACTTAAAAGATCTCAAAGGAAAATGCTAGGACCTCAGGGCATATGTTCCTCCTCAGCTCTCAGTACTTATGTGGATTGTTTTAAATTTTGAGCAAATAACATGACTATGACTAAAAAGGAAAGAAAGCTCACACAAAAATATCAAGGTTACATGAGATTTACTAAAATGACTCATTTTTTAAATTATCATTACTGTAGCATAAGTTCAAAAATGCTTGATGTGAGAGCCTTGTAGATGACAGACCGCCCAACAGTGAAAAGCTGCTTGTCATATTATTTTTGAGGAATATCAGCAATTCACCAGTGAGAGAACTTTTCTTGTCATAGCAGTTTATACTGATGGGCAAATTCTTTCATTCAGAATGCTTTAAAATAGAAAAATCACTATAGTAATGTATCAAAGACTCATGGGTCCCTCAGACCTGTTTGAACCCTAAACTGCCCATGGGGAACTACAGCATAGGCAATAATTTCAACCTGCACACCCATTACATCAAATGATTAATAATGAACTAAGCAAATGGCACAGAGAACAATTATCATTTTTGAAACATTTTGAAGATTTTTTGTCTTATATTGTGAAATGATGTATTTACATTCCAGAGTGAGGCACAGTATTTATATCTTCATTTTCTATTAATAAGCACTACAATTCTAAATTGCAATGTTGAATGCCTGGAAAAATCATGATGCTGAACTCCCAGCCTCTGTGCTGGATCAAATCTGGGAGACAGAATTTTGGGTGAAGTAGAAAAAAAAAAAAGGGCAAATCGGGACAAGGCAGGCTTCTGCAACCAAAAAAAAAAAAAAAAGTGCTCCTACCCAGGAGAGTTTGGAGAGGAATTTTATGGTTTAAAGTTGGGGTTTATGGTAAGATTAGTGTATGTGAAGGGCCTGCACCTCTCTAACTTGGTTGCAGGTTATCTTCTTGATCACCTTTCCTGCCTCCTGAGAAACCTGAGTGCAGGTCAAGAAGCAACAGTTAGAACAGGGCGTGGAACAATGAATTGGTCCCAAATTGTGAAAGGAGTGTGTCAAGGCTGTATGTTGTCCCCCTGCTTATTTAACTTGTATGCAGAGTACATCATGCAAAATGTTGGGCTGGATGAACCACAAGCTGGAATCAAGATTGCCAGGAGAAATATCAATAACTGCAGATATGCAGATGATACCACCCTTATGGCTGAAAGTAAGAGGAACTAAGGAGCCTCTTGATGAAGGTGAAAGAAGAGAGTGAAAAAGCTGACTTAAAACTCAACATTCAGAAAACTAAGATCATGACATCTGGTCCCATCACTTCATGGCAAATAGAAGGGGAAACAATGGAAACAGTGACAGACTTTATTTTCTTGGGCTTAAAATCACTACAGATGCTGACCATAGCCATTAAATTAAAAGAGGCTTGCTCTTTGGAAGAAAAGTTATAACAAACCTAGAGAGCATATTAATAAACAGAGTCATTGTTTTGCCAGCAAAGGTCAAAGCTATGGTTTTCCTAGTAGTCATTTATTGATGTAAGAGTTGGACCATAAAAAGGCTGAGTGTGGAAGTATTGATGCTTTTGTACTGTGGTGTTGGAAGAGACTCTTGAGAGTCCCTTGGACAGCAAGATAAAACCAGTTAATCCTAAAGGAAATCAACCCTAAATATTCATTGGAGGAACTGATGGTGAAGCTGAATCTCCAATACTTTGGGCACCTGATGAGAAGAGCTGACTCATTGGAAAAGACCCTAATTCTGGGAAAGATTCAGAGCATGAAGAGAAGGGGAAGACAGATGACAAAATGGTTGGATGGCATTACCGACTTGATGGACATGAGTTTGAGCAAACTCCAGGAAATAGTGAAAGACAGGGAAGACTGGCATGCTGCAGTCTTTGGGGTTGTAAACAGTGGGACAATAATCTTCTCGGTAAGCTTCTCTGATTCCTTTAATCTTACCTCAGGTGGTTTCTTGTCTGCTCTTCCCTTGATTAGCAACTGTTCGAATCTGCCCTTTGGAACTCAAGGAAGGTAATAGAGGCTAGAGTCTGTTCCCTACAAATAAGAAATGGGGACTCAGAAAGGTTTCCTTGCCAAGGAGACCTGTAGACCTACTCAGTTTGACTGGCCACAATTTTCAGCAGTGATTGTCATTAATAACTGATAATTTTTGCACTTTAAATATTTTTCTCAAAGAAACACAAAATCCTGCTAACCCCTCTGAAAATATGTTAGGAATTAAGGAGAATTATATTGTGAATTATCTCACTTACATGAAATCAGAACACCACAATTCAAATTCGTTTTAACAAACTTTCTTAAATGTTAACTCACAAAAAAACATTTGGCTAAGCCATGTAGTGGAATTTCAAAATAATGAAACACATATCCTGCCCTCAAAAACATACAATTTAGATAGGCAAATAAAATATGCTCACAAATAACTTCTTTACTACAAATGCATTCATGTGCAAACATGCTCTCTAACACCTGATTAACTTTCTCAAACACAAATATTTCTTAATACTCTTCAACTGCTCCCATTTTACCTTTGTGGCAAAAATCAATGATATTTCACAAGACCCATTATCTGACTCCAACCTCTCCCTCTAGCTTCCTTGTTTCCTTAAGCTGTGTTCATTATCTCTGTAATCCAATCATAATAACAAGTTAATTGATCAACATTATTGTTTTGTTGTGATTGTTATGTTTTAGGCTAATGTTTAATTAAACAAGTAATAAATAAATATGCTTCCTTGGTAAAACAATTAAAATTTTTAATATTACAATAAGACTAAAACACAATTTGCACACTACCCCAAATGCCCAGTCTTGTGGTAAGTTTAATTATCAGTTGAGGAATGTGTCCTTCCAGATATTTTTTAACAGTTACATGCACAGTATTTCTTAGTTTTGTGTTTTAATCTGAATGGGATCACATTTTGCATGTATTTATTTTATTCAACAAATATCTTGGTGATTTTACCATATCAGTGTAAAATATAGTCTATCATTTCTATTGTTGTTGTTCAGTCACTCTGTCGTTTCCAGATCTTTGTGATCCCATGGACTGCAGCACACCAGGTCTCTCTGTCCGTCACCATCTCCCGAAGTTTGCCCAAGTTCATGTCCATTGCATTGTTGATGCCATCCAGTCATCTCATCTTCTAATGCCCTCTTTTCATTCTGCCCTCAATCTTTCCCAGCATCAGGCACTTTTCCAGTGAGTCAGCTGCTCTCATCACACTACCAAAATACTGGAGTTTAAGCTTCAGCATAAGTCCTTCAAACAAGTATTCAGGGTCGATTTCCCTTAAGATTGACTTGTTTGATCTCCTTGCTGTCCAAGAGTCTCTCAGGAGTCTTCTCCAGCACCATCAATTCTTTGCTGCTCTGTCTTTACAGTCCAGCTCTCACAACCATGTGTGACCACAGGAAGACCATAGCATTTCCATAGCCTTGGTTAATAAGTAGTTTTAATTTCTTCTTTATCTATGTCCACTTTCTACTTTTTAAGCTGTTTATCTAAATTTCCCTTCCTTTCCCCCTTAATTATATGTAACAACAGCTTGTCTAATTCTTTTGGCCCTTACAATGTATTAGTTCTTATTGATCACGTTTATATTTTGTTTTATTTTCTATTATTTCTGCACTTATTTTTATCAATTTCTTTCTTCAGTTTAATGGAATTTATTTTGTGGTTCTTCCATCAGTTTCATGAGTTTGCTTATTCTGTACTAAATTCATTTTATTAGGGTTATGTATACATATCCCTTAATTTCCTTTTCATCACATTCTATCAGTTTGATATGTGGTATTCAATTTTAAATAAGTTTTATTTTTAATTTCTCTTTCCCATTTAACCCAAGATATATTCCAAAGTGTGCTTTTAAATTTGCAGGTATATAGGACTTCGTCTTGCTACATTTTGGTTATTTCTTTCTGATTTTATTGCGTGATGGTCAGGAAGGGTAAAGTGGCAAGAAGATTTTAATTTTTTGATTACTTGAGAAGTTTTTCTTCTATAGGCTTAGTATATCATCTGTTTTTGAGAATATTTCACTTGTGCTTGAAAATAGTCTGTGTTTTTATTTTTTTACAGGTACTGAGACAGGAAGGAAGTGGACAGGGCACAAGCTTTAAAAGAATAATATAGACATTGAGATGCAACAAAAACTAGTTAGTACCAACTGGGTTCCAGGTGGCAGAAGATTCGATTTCCTATACACCTTGAGCTTCACTATATGCTCATTTTAATGCATCAGCAAGCTAGATGATACACCAATAGGCACCATGACAGTTCTGAGCCTGAAAATAAAGACCAACAAAATGAGCTATGGGTCAATTTCTGGAATCCCCACCCATTCCCCCAAATAGCTGGAATAAGCTTCACATTTATTATCCTATGAAACTACTTAGCCTATAAAAAGTAAACACATCAGGGCCACTCTTGCCTTCTGAGATCGACCAAACTCTGCCTATGGAATGTGTGTTTCTCTAAATAAACCTGCTTTCATTTACTATGGCTCATTCTTGAATTCTTCCTGCAGGAAGTCAAGGACCCCCTCTTAGCCACTTGTCGCAGGAACTCATTCAATACCTGGAACATAACTATCCTCTCAAGTCCCCTTCCCCTAAAACAGTATAGCTGTGTGTGTATATTTATAATATGTGTTTATTAAATTAAATATTTAATTGTTAAATTCAAATACGCTTTCAAATATTCTTCCTCACTTTTTTAATGCACTTGGTCTAGAAACTTGGTGAAATATATTCTTATACTAATTGCACAGTTCTCCTTGAAATTCTCTCAGTTTTTGTTGATACATTTTGAAACTCCATAATTAGGTAATAAAAGTTCATGACATATATTTTGATGGATTATTCTTTCAGTTATGAAATATTCTCTCTGTGCCCTTTTGATATTTTTCTTTGAATTCTGTTTTTCTGATATTAATAATGTCACACCTGCATTTCTTTATTAATATTTTCCTAGTATATTTTTCATCTCTTATTCTCAAACTTCTTTTATCTCATATAAATTATGCTTGGACATTTTAGCCAATCTGAGAGAGTATAACCTCTTTACATTACTCCTATATATATTTGGCTTTATTCCCAACATGTAATTGTGTCTTTCCTATTATCTATGCATTTAGTTTTTCTAAAAATTAATCTTTTGGGTATATGTTTGTGTTTAGGTTTATATACATCTTTCTCTACATGTGTATTCTGCTAATGTATGTGTGCTAAGTCATATCCAACTCTTTGCAACCTGTTGGACTTAACCTACCAGGCTCCTCTCTCCATGGGATTCTCCAGGCAAGAATACTGGAGTGGATTGCCATGCCCTTCTCCAAGGGGCCTTCCCGACCTAGGGATTGAACCCACATCTCCTACATTGGCAGGCAGGTTCTTTAACACTAGCACCACCTGGGAAGCCCATTCTGCTAGTGGTTATCCCTACATTTTAATTCTGAAAATGAATTTCCCTAAGTTTGAGTTTCTTTGCTGAGTTTATGATTAATCTTTCTAACCAAAATGTGGATTCATGTCAATGTACTGCAAAACCAACGCAATAATGTAAAGAAAAAAGTCTTTCTTGAATTTGTTACAATAAATAATAATAATAATAATAAAAATGTTATTGCCTTTTTTGTCCAATATCTATTCTTCCCACAGAGAAGGTAATGGCACCCCACTTGAGTACTCTCGCCTGGAAAATCCCATGGACGGAGGAGCCTGGTAGGCTCTAATCCATGGTGTCACTGAGAGTCAGACACAACTGAGCGACTTCACTTTCACTTTTCACTTTCATGCATTGGAGAAGGAAATGGCAACCCACTCCAGTGTTCTTTCCTGGAGAATCCCAGGGACGGGGGAGCCTGGTGGGCTGCCGTCTATGAGTTCACACAGAGTTGGACATGACTGAGGCGACTTAACAGCAGCAGCTATTCCTGCCAAGATTGAGGAGTATCAAAGAAAAGGGGGGATTAAAACCAAGCAAAACCCCGTGAGGCCCTTTCAAGTACAAAAACCTTTCCATATTCCTGTTTCTTGTTTGTAGGAAAAATATTTAAGCCTCTTAGACCTTCCCTGAGTTCCAAAGGGCAGATTCAAAAAGTTACTAATTAGGAGAGTGAGAAAATACAGAAGGAAACAATAGTTCCTTGGGCCCTGGTCTTGTTTCTTCCTCTGGGGATGCGCATAAAAATTTGAAACTTCTCTCTGACTTCTTTTTTGTTATTGTTGTTGTTGTTGTCAACAATAGTCACCATGATTTATTTTTTTATTTTACAGGAAGTATAAGGCCCCCACCCAGGTGGAGGATAGTAACTTCAGACTGACCACAACCACAGGGGACTGGTTGGAACTAAACTGGATGGAAACAGGAGGCTAATGATTGAGATTCCTGGAACACCTCCCTGTTTCCTGACAAAACAGCCAATCAGGAGAGAGTTACATGTCCTGCATCCCTCCTCTAAATTTGGTATATAAAAACTTCTTTCCTGAAATTCATTGAGGAGTTTGGGTCTTTTGAGCATGATCCCCTCATTCTGTTTGCTTGGTCCCACATTAAGCCTTTCTCTGCTCCAAATTCCAATGTTAGGTTTATTTGGCCTCACTGTGCTTGGGGCACAGGAACTTCGGTTCACCATACAGACATTTATACCTAGATTTCAGGAGTATTCGGTGGTATTTATTTTCTTTCCTTCAACCTAAGTCAATAAATGCATTACATATTTACATACCTCTTTTATTCCTGCCTTGCCTCTCTTTCTTCCCCTTTTATTACGTGAGATTCAGTTTCAGTTTTGAATTTCACTTTTTTTTTTTCTTACCATCAACAACTATCAGCTTTAACAATTTTCATTATTTCCTATAAGGGAGGAAAAACAATTTTTCCTCTACCCTTCTGAGTTCTTGGCTGAGGCCTCTGTAACAGAAGACAGATTAACAAGCAAAAAAACAGAAGTTTATTAATGTACCCCTCATGCATACATAGGAGATATCCAGGGAGAAATAAACATTCAAATTCATTTAAAATTCCAGTTTACATAGCATTTTAAATACAGAATAATAAATTTGTAGAGAAATGACAGGGCAAAGGAAAGCAGCTTTAAACCTCCATGAGCAGAGGTAAAGGCTAGTTAGTAAAGTTTGCTATGTAGATTCCTCTGGTGCATTATCTAGGCTGTTAAGGGTTTAACATTTTCTCTGGTAAAACTAAGTTTTCTCTAGTAAACTTTTATCCTTCAGATAGAGAGTGGAGAAGGAATACCTTTGTAAATTTATATCTTATTTTTGGGCAAGTGAGGGGAGAAATCTTTTCTTATATCAGTTTCTTCTCAATTACCTTCAATTTGATATAATCCTCATGCAAAATTGGCATATGCTGGTAGCATAATCTGCTATCCTTTGGTTCTTTATTCATTGTTGCTTCTTATATTTGACTTGGTAATGCATATTCTAGTACAGTATTTCTCAAATTGAAGTCAATTTTTCATCACTGTCATAGTTTTTATATCTGTACACCACTATAATTATACTTTATTAATAGCTTATTTAAATTAAGTCAATTTTAACTCAATTTATACTCACTAAGTAATTATGTCATGAAATCACAGGTTACTATGCCAGTTTACATATAACTATTAATTTTTTAAAAAATTTCATTATACTACCAAAAAGAAAAAATCATCTCATATATCATGTGGTAAAAATGACACATGCAGCAAATACATCTCTAATAATTTTTTTCAGGAAAGTTCTGTAGTTGGGAAATTTTATGGGTTACTACATGTCTGAAAGAGCCAAGATACACTGTTTAGTCTTTGTTTTCAAGCTGGGGTAAAAGTTAGGGCATGGCAAGGTCCACAACAATCTATGATAACAGAAATTACCTCAACTTCTAATCTGACCTTAGGTTCTTATTAATGCTCTGGATTCTTCCTGGGAGTCTCAACCATCTGGAGAAACTCCTCACCTCTCAAACCCACGTTCTTGCTTAGAAGTAGACACTGACACAGCTACCAGCTACCCCAAATGTCAGGTGGGATATAACTTGCAGTGGCCACATTGACTTATTTTCCATCTTGTGGTACTCCAAGTATCCTTGTTGTTGGTTGCCCTTGTACTTCTTTTTACTACGGGTATCACCTTTATACAAGTATGGCTAACTCTTGGTGCTTACTCCCATGATTCATAGTAGAAGAGTCCCTCATACATTTTTGTGTTATATATTTTTTTTCTTTAAGCTGATCATCTATTGGCCTTCTCATTCTTCCAAGCTTTTCTCACAGAGTCTAGTCCACCATTATATTATTATTATTATTAATGTTTTAGGATAATCATAGCTTTACTATTTGTTTATTTCAACTGAAACATCTCACTTGTTGAAATGTAGTGGTTGAAAAAAAACTGGGAAATAAGCTCAGGCTTTCATCTTAATATGAAACTCACTGGTAAGATTTTGACAGCTGGCAATGGAAAGAGAGACAATCCATGTAGAAAGACTAATACTGTATTGTCTTTGGAGGTTAGTGAATAGTCCAGTCCGACCCACAATGGGTAAGGAAGGAAATTCTTGGAAGAAGCTGCAGGAAAGATTGGCCATTAGGAGGAGCACATAGAATTTAGAGGTTAAGTACTTAGAAAGAAATAATAGTCTTTGAGGTTTTCACCTCAATTACACAAGCATCTAGCACAGTGGCTGACATAGTAATTACTCATCAAACATGAATGAATGAATAAGTTAATGAAACTGAGATGTTTCACAGCACAAGTGTAGGAATAGAGATGATAGAGTTTCTTTCTTTTTTTTTTTTTTTCCTTTTGGCCTTGGCATGCAGCCTCCTGGATCTCAGTTTCCTAACCAGGGATTGAACCCAGGAACCAGCAGAGAAAGTGCCTGAGTCCTAACCACTGTACCACCAGGGAATTCCCAGTAGGTTTTCATAAAGTCTCAGTTTTTAAAAGGGAAGATGTGGAGTTAAGAGAAGATAATTAATGCATATATGTTTATAGTAAACAGTAAATATAGACTTATCTATTGTAAAATGGATAGCTCTCATTGCAGATATTGACACAAGAATAATTCCAACAGAATTCAAGATAATGATGCTTAGGTGAGCAGTCAGCATTTTTTTTTCTGTAAAGGACCAATTAGTAAATAATTTAGATATTGCTAATAGACCCTATTGTCTATTGCAACTCTTCAACACTATTTGTCTATTCAACTATTCAACAACTATAACAATAGTTATAGTATGAAAGCAGCAATAGAGAATATATAAACAAATGAGTTGTGACTGTGTTCCAATAAAACTTTATTTACAAGAACTGATGGCAGGGAAGATTTGGAGTGTGGGCCACAGTTTGTCAACTCTTATTTCCAATGATAATACTACAGTCTAAGGGGATTTTTCTTACTGAAATCTTGAAAAACTATTTTACTTTCTCAAAGCAGAAAGCTGCTGATTATTATGTGCTCTAAACAGGAAGTAACTTTCACGACTTTCCAAGCATTTCACAAGCATTCTACTTGTTAAGACATCTGAGAGGAAGCTATCATATTTTCTGAACTCAAAGGAAAAGTAAATGGTTACATTGCTGCACAAAGAACTAGCAAAAAAGGAAAAATAATAAAATAAACACTATCCATTCAAGATGAAGCTGAACTTTTCAAGTACCAGTTTTCTTAGCACAGATGAGCAGTTATATAGATTTGCTTTACAGGCCCAGAAAAAGCCACTTTTCAGGAGCCCTGGCTTGTTTACTGACAGAGATATAAAAGTGCCACCAGGCTGGAAAACTAAATAAAAATAGAATCTGTTCAGTTCAGTTGCTCAATCATGTCTGACTCTTTGCGATTCCATGGACTGCAGCACTCAGTTTCCCCGTCCATCACCAGCTCTTGGAGCTCACTCAAACTCATGTCTATCAAGTCAGACAATGAAATAAAAACAGAATATAGCCTATTTTTTCACAGATATTTTCCCCTTTGAGAAAGGGCTATTATTTAATCAATAACCATTTGTCTTTTGTTCACATTCTTATATGGGTATATGTATAGGTGGGCTTCCCTGATAGCTCAGTTGGTAAAGAATCCACCTGTAATACAGGGAACCCCATTTGGATTCCTGGGTTGGGAAGATCCACTGGAGAAGGGATAAGCTACCCACTCCAGTATTCTGGGGCTTCCCTTGCAGCTCAGCTAGTAAGGAATCTGCCTGCAATTTTGGAGACCTGGGTTCCATCTCTGAGTTGGGAAGATCCCCTGGAGAATTCCATGGACTGTATACTCCATGGGGTCGCAAAGAGTCAGACACAACTGAACGACTTTCACTTTCATGTGTGTGCTCAGTTGTATCTGACTCTTTGTGACCCCATAGACTGCACCCTTCCAGGCTGCTCTGTCTATGGGGATACTCCAGGCAAGAATATTGGAGTGGGTTGCCATGCCCTCCTGCAGGGGATCTTCCTGACCTAGGGACTGAACTGAGTCTCTTATGTCTCCTGCATTGTTCTTTACCACTAGTACCACCTTATATGAGTATAAGGGATGCAAATTTTTACCCTTACTCTCAGGGTAGACTACCAATGAAGTTGCTCAGTTGTGTCCGACTCTTTGCGATCCCATGGACTGTAGCCTAGCAAGCTCAACTGAGCCTGTGAATTAAACTGACATAAGACAGGTCAACAGCAGAAAAGCATGTACATTTATATTAAGTTTATATGATTCAGAGCTCCTTACAAGGAATGAAGACCCAAAGAAATGTCGGGCCTATATGATTTTGTAGTAGACTGAAGAAAGAGAGGCGAGTGTGGGAAAGTAGTTAAACAATGTGAAGAGGTTGAAGGAAGATAAGATTTATTCAAAGTCTGTGTGTATAGAATTCTCTCAGTCTCCACTTCTCTTCAGTGAAAAGAATATTTCTTTCTTTCTAGTATACAAAAGATGGGTTTCCCAGGTGGCTCAGTGGTAAAGAACCCACCTGTCAATGTAGGAGACCCAGGTTTGATCCTGAGATCAGGAAGATTCCCTGGAAAAAGAAATGGTAACCCATTCCAGTATTCTGGCCTGGAAAATCCCATAGACAGAGGAGCCTGGAGGCCCACAACTCATAGGGTTACAGAGTTGGGCAGGACTGAGTAACTGAGCATGCATGCATAGAGAATATATCTCAAATAGGAATTTCATCTCTTGTTTTCATGAATCTAAAGGAGCATTAGAGTACCATTCTTGCATCTGCTGCTAATTCAAAATAATCAACATGCTATAGTGACATGTTTGGGGATGACATACTCTAAACTCTTTCCTTAGTAAAAATTAAGAAAACATCAAAATAATTGTGGTAATGTTGACAGACTGGTCATCTGTACTAATTTTTATCTCTATTTCCCTGAAAAGTCCTTAAAAATGTCCTTAATTTTCTCTTGAAACATATATATGTAAAAACAGATATTTCAGAAAGACTCACCAAAAACCAGACAAACAACAAAACAAAAGCAGAATTGTTTGCTAGTACCATTTTGAAAACATTTGCCCAGAGAAACTTAAATGTAAACATGATGCCAAAGCTTTAAAATTGAATGGATACCAGGAATATCATGCTTTTTATCCTTATGAAGAAAAGATCAGGCCTATCTGATCATTTATTTTCAGAAAAGTGATTTGATAAACGTGTCTTTCCTTTTCTCTAATTCTGTTCACAAAATCCAAAGAATTGTTCTACTTTTACTCTTGGCTATGAGATTTCAAAGGATTTGTTTATCAAAATGCCACTCTGAAGAGTATTTGAAGGAAAGTTTGAAGTATATTAATTATAGAGTACCATGGTTGCCTTTAAATTTCCAAGTTAGTAAGTGTTACGTCACTGATTTGGGATGACATCTTTTTCTTCTAAATACTTTAAAAAATGCAAACAGAAACAGAAAACTCTCACTTCAAAGAGAAATAGAACTGTTTTGAAAGACAGACTTTGAATGCAATCTTATTCAAAAAGAAGTCTATTTAGAGAAAATGAAATCCAAAAATGTCAACACCTATATTCTGCCTGAGACTATGCCTTCTTTTTGACAACAGCACTAATAAACTAAGGGTACTTTTAAAAGTAAACACACTTCACTGCATTTGGTTATAAAAAAAGATAGTTGAAATGTTATGATGCTTCTACTTTTATAAAATATTTTCATTAAAGAACAACACATTTCACAAATTTGATATGGGCAATTGCCTAAACCCACATAGTATAATATTGGAAGACAACCTCATTTTTAAAAACGAGTTAGAAGATGTGTGTATGTATATTTTCCAAAATATAACCTGAAACTTGGAAAAATGGTTTCTTTGCTATAATTTTGATCAATTTTCAAAGTTAGAGAATAATGGAAAATATAAATTCTCATAACACAGAATTGATTTTGCTCTTTCATTTTTATAGAGGATTATTATAAAGACTCTTTGATCTAAGAGAAAATAGTCTTTCTTATTGTTAACACAAAAGATATTAAATATGATAAAGATATGCTTTTTTATAATAGCTTAAATGAAAACATTGTTGATAACAATGCTTGCATTCCTAGACTAGCAATGAAGTTGCTCAGTCGTGTCTGACTCTTTGCAATCCCATGGACTGTAGCCTAGCAGGCTCCTTCATCCATGGAATTTTCCAGGCAAGAGTACTGGAATGGGTTGCCATTGCCTTCTCCAGGGGATCTTCCCAACCCAGGGATCGAGCCCAGGTCCCCCACATTGCAGGCAGACGCTTTACTCTCTGAGCCACCAGGGAAGCCCCAATGCCACTGTCACTGTTAGTTTAATAAAGGCAGTGCAAAAATTGCGAGGATGATGTTGGTCAGCCAGGGATTTCTGGTGGCCATTTTTAATAATACATGCAGTTTTGCTCCAGAGGTTTAAACCAATAAGGCATAATGAGACAAAAGGATGCATAAATCCCTAAAGAAAAAGAATGCACATATTATTTAAAACATCTTGTGTTTTGCAATTTTGCTCACAATTCTCAATTTTATCATTCATTTTCCAGAAGAATGTAATTACAAGTAAAGATAATGTTCCTAGGTGGAAGCCATTGATATTATTTTGAGTAAACATATTTTTATCTATATAATTCACTTTCTTCCCAAAACATTTTTTGTTTTACTTCAATTAAAATTTATCCTCACCTTGAATAGGCACTACAGATGGTCATATAAACAAAATGGTCATATTAAGTGGCTTGGAATGTAAGGGCTATATTCTTTCCTAAGTTGCCTAACACATTTTTAATTTTACAACTTAAATGTAAACTCTATATTTTACATCTAAATTGTAAGAGTAAAATGATATGTAATGGGAATTCATTCATCCTTCTATACTGTTCCACTTGCAACCTCATTAGGAAAAAATTCTAATCTAATAATAACTGTGTTTTAGCCTTTAGAATATTTTACAAATATATTCAGAAAAAGTGAATTTTTTTTCTTTCTTTTTGTTTTAATTATTGGCATGGTACAGTTTTTTCTCTTTTACCTTACTTGCCCTTTTGTATTTCTAATGAGGAAATCTACTAAACATTGCAGAAGTGTTTCAAAAGTCTCTATCATTCCAAAAGCACAATAATTCCTAAAACTTAGATTTTTTTAAGGATAATGTAATAAAAGAAGATAAAGAAGGGTGGACATTAAGAAGAGTCCCCCCCCCTTTAACAGCACATTTATACATGCATCAATCAATACTAAGATTAGAAAAATGTGTACGTTAGCCATTAACTTTGTCAAAGTTGGGAACCAAACTGCAGTTAAGACAGGCAAAATTGGGAAAAGGTGAAGTAAAACACAATAATCTTAGTATTTGGTTACTTCAAACCCATGATTGAACACATTAGATTATAAATCTAAAGAAAGATATGAAATCTGAAAATCAGGCCAGCATGAAAAGCAGAGGATAACTAAATAATGGGAATTCAGACAGACATGGCATTGAAAAAAATATTGTTTAGGTATTTTAGAAGCATTTATAAGTCAACAATTCCACTGGCAGAAGGCTGAGGAAATCAGAATTGAAAGAGACACGTGTACCCCAATGCTCATCACAGCACTATTTACAATAGATGTTCATTGTCAGATGAAAGGATAAGAAAGCTGTGGCAAATATACACAAAGGAATATTACTTAGCTATTAAAAAGAATACATTTGAATCAGTTTTAATGAGGTGGATGAAACCGGAGTCTATTATACAGAGTGAGTTTGAGTAAACTCTGGAGTTGGTGATGGACAGGGAGGCCTGGAATGCTGCAGTCCATGGGGTTGCAGAGTAAGACACAACTGAGCAACTGAACTGAAGAAAGTCAGAAAGAAAAACACCAATACAGTATCAGTTCAGTTCAGTTCAGCCGCTCAGTCGTGTCCAACTCTTTGCGACTCCATAAATCACAGCACTCCAGGCCTCCCTTGTCCATCACCAACTCCAGGAGTTTATGCAATTTAATGTCCACCGAGTCGGTGATGCCATCAAGCCATTTCATCCTCTGTCATCCCCTTCTTTTCCTGTCTCCAATCTTTCCTGGCATCAGGGTCATCTCCAATGAGTCAACTCTTTGGTGGCCAAAGTATTAGAGTTTCAGCTTCAATATCAGTCCTTCCAATGAACACCCAGGACTGATCTCCTTCAGGGTGGAATGGCTAGATATCCTTGCAGTCCAAGGGACTCTCAAGAGTCTTCTCCAACACCACAGTTCAAAAGCATCAATTCTTCGACACTCAGCTTTCTGCACTGTCCAACTTTCACATGCATACATAACTACTGGAAAAATCATAGCCTTGACTAGATGGACCTTTGTTAGCAAAGTAATGTCTCTGCTTTTTAATATGCTATCTAGGTTGGTCATAACTTTCCTTCCAAGGAGCAAGCGTCTTTTAAGTTCACGGCTGCAATCAGCATCTGCAGTGATTTTGGAGCCCAGAAAAATAAAGTCTGACACTGTTTCCACTGTTTCCCCATCTACTTGTCATGAAGTGATGGGACCGGATACTACAATCTTAGTTTTCTGAATGTTTTTGCTTTAAGCCAAAATTTTCACTCTCCTCTTTCACTTTAATCAAGAAGCTTTTTAGTTTCACTTCACTTTCTGCCATAAGGGTGGTGTCATCTGCATATCAGAGGTTATTGATATTTCTCCTGGCAATCTTGATTCCAGCTTGTGCTTTTTCCAGCCCAGCACTTCTCATGATGTATTCTGCATATAAGTTTAATAAGCAGGGTGACAATATACAGCCTTGACGTACTTCTTTTCCTATTTGGAACCAGTCTGTTGTTCCATGTCCAGTTCTAAGTTTTGCCTCCTGACCTGCATACAGGTTTCTCAAGAGGCAGGTCAGGTGGTCTGGTAATCCCATCTCAGAATTTTCCACTGTTTATGGTGATCTACACACTGAAAGGCTTTGGCATAGTCCATAAAGCAGAAATAGATGTTTTCAGGAACTCTCTTGCTTTTTCGATGATCCAGTGGATGTTGACAATTTGATCTCTGGCTCCTCTGCCTTTTCTAAATCCAGCTTGAACATCTGGAAGTTCATGGTTCATGTATTGCTGAAGCCTGGCTTGGAGAATTTTGTACATTACTTTACTAGCATATGAGATGAGTGCAACTGTGCAGTAGTTGGAGCATTCTTTGGCATTGCCTTTCTTTGGGATTAGAATGAAAACTGACCAGTCCTATGGCCATTGCTGAGTTTTCCAAATTTGCTGGCATATTGAGTGCAGCACTTTGACAGCATCATCTTTTAGGATTCGAAATAGATCAACTAGAATACCATCAAGTCCACTAGCTTTGTTCACAGTGATGCTTCCTAAGGCCCACTTGACTTCACATTCCAGAATGTCTGGCTCTAGGTGAATGATCACATCATTGTGATTATCTGGGTCATGAAGATCTTTTTATTCAGTTCTTCTATGTGTTCTGGCCACCTCTTAATATCATCTGCTTCTGTTAGGTCCATATCATTTCTGTCCTTTATTAAACCCATCTTTGCATGAAATGTTCCCTTGGTATCTCTAATTTTCTTGAAGATATCTCTAGTCTTTCCCATTCTGTTGTTTTCCTCCATATCTTTGAATTATTAACACATATATATGGAATTTAGGAAGATGGTAATAATGACCCTATATGCAAGACAGCAAAAGAGACACAGATATAAACAACAGACTTTTGGACTCTGGGAGAAGGCAAGGATGGGATGATTTGAGAGAATAGCATTGAAACATGTATATTACCATATGTGAAATAGATTACCAGTCCAAGTTTGATGCATGAAAAAAGACACTCAGAGCCAGTGCACTGGGGCAACCCTGAGGGATGGGGTGAGAAGGGAGGTGGGAGGGGGATTCAGGATGGGGGACTCATGTACACCCATGGTTGAGTTATGTCAATATATGGCAAAAAAACACTATACTATTGTAAGGTAATTAGCCTTCAATTATAATACATAAATTAATTTAAAAAAAGAATCACAGACTGCCATAACTATTAGATTTCTTAGAAGTATCTTGTCTTTTTCTCATGATGGGAAATATATGCCTCAGAAAAGTTATTTAACCACTCATCTTTTTTGAGACTCTTTCTTCCCATAACGAATTCTTGGGAGAATTAAATATGGGATAACAAATGAAGATTCCTATTTGCCTCTGATCCTTCCATAAAATCATCCATAACCTTCCTATTTAGAAGTATTATAAGGGAATCCTGAAAACTATGTATGCCATCACTTTAGCCCCATTTATTTACTCTTAAACCACCTCACATCTTGGGAGGAAGCATTTTCTCAGAGGAATAAAATTTGTCTCACCTCTGAAGTGTGACATCAGATGGAATGATGACTAGACAAACATAATACTGCATGCTATGTTAAGCCTTTCCTCTAACGCAGGGTTATTGATTATAATTATAAATAAATCACCTTAAAGCAAGGATTTTCAAGGTCATTTATGATTAGTGGAGTCACAATTGTTAAGTCTGTATACCATAAAACCCTTTTTTTTCCTGTGAAGAATAAAACAAACCTGAAGGATGCATACCCTATGTCCAGAAGATGTCAAATTAATTACAATTTGGGGCATTGTCATAGTTGAAGACAAGATTATATTTCTCCATTCTCATACTCACGCTCTAATGTTCAAAATCACTCTAAGATCAAGCCATATTGTAGCTGACACTGGATTTTTCTCAAACTAAATGCAACCAATGATGGCAAATTTATGAATAGCCATTTTTCTCTAGAAAGCCAAAGAGCTTTTCAATGGGGAAAAAAAAGAAGCTGATGTTCATGACAATATGATAAGGTATTTTGGCATCCCCAGAGTGTAACTTTAGCGATATACAGGTGTCAGAACAACACATCTTTATGGTGTGCACTAATGGAAGGAACATGATGAATGCCCTTGAACAAAGTGTAAGGAGAAGAGACGCAGCAGAGCCCAGGACAGATGGTACTGATTTACTACTTTGAGATGTCAGAGGGTAAGTGCTTTCTATATATTGAGTTAGAGGTAATGCAGAGGTAATGTTTGAAATTATTGTGTTGGGCTTGATATTTTGATACTGAATTTGAATCAAAATCATATCTCTTAAGCAGGGTTGTTGACAAAAGAGATGACAGGATTTGAAAAAGCCTGACATCTTTGGTGATATGCTCAGGAAAACAACGTCCTCGGTCTATGGCTCATGAATATATTTGAAATGAACACAGGCTTTTTTTTTCATTGTTTTCATTTTCTGTGACAATTAAAGTGTGATTTAAAGTGACATAACCAAAATTCATTGCAACTAAAGCAGCTACTGTGTTGTGTCTTGCCGAAGAGATTAAATCTAAAAGAGAATACTGTGGCCAGAACATTTACAAAGCACAGAAATTCTCTTAGCTTTTGCTTTATGGATCAGCTTTGTGGTATGCAGATTTGGTCTCAAAGAAACAGCTATCAGATGATGTTTTTCGACCTATTCATTACTTTAGTATAATTTATGATAACAGATGTCTTAAATTGTTTGATAATTCAATGGTATTAGGTTTTCTAGACTTCCAGATTTAAAATAAACATATGTAAATTGCTTGCTGACTGAATTTAAAATAGGAAAGAATTCTCAATTTCATATAATCTGTGCCCTATTGTCTGAGAAGGGGACAAGATTTTGTACTGTGCTATATGTTTGACCACATTTTAAATTAAGCTTTTTCATTTACGAACTCTGAACTGCTATGCACACTACTGGACAACATTGGTTTGCCTATAAGTGAGGTTACTATATGGTTTCACAATCTCTACAGCTGAACATTCTAAAACTTGTTATTTTAATTTCATTATTCATTAAGACATTTTCATCAGTTTTAGGTTTCAGAAACAGGTGAACAGGAAGATATGGTCTACCACATAAAAATATCAGACTGCAAAGGAGATCGAAATTCTATTCTGTTTCTCCCCCAACCTTATTTCTCTGACTAAAGTTCTTCATCTATAAAAAAGTAATTATTTACACTTATTGTACACTGTAAATATTGTGTGAAAAGTTTACAGATAACTTTGATCTCACCATAAAATGGAACTTTTAAAATAAGTGCATAGTTAGTATATGTAGACATGCAACGCATTTATATATCACTTTAAAATCTTGGCACATTTTAAAAAGTGTTTTGTAAATTGCTATGTGTAACAATTCTATAAGACAGTCAAACTTTGTATCATTGACTCCATTTTTATACATGAGCTAACTGAGGTTCAAAAGAACTAAGTGACTTATTTATGGTCATTCAGCTATAAAGTGGAGCATGCTGGATAATAACATAGGTCTTCAAAGACAAACTTTCATTATCCTATATCACATTATTTCATTTTATGCATAATAAATATATGTGCACTATCATCATGTTTCTACATTATGGGTAATGGCGTGTCTAGACTGCTATTCATAAAAATAGCAGAAAAATTATGAACAGAATATCAACTATGTAGACAAAATAACATTTAGTGAATTAAAACGTTTGAGAAATTAAAAAGTAAATTAAATAGCATAAGGGACATTTCTTCTCTCAAGAAGTTTAATCAAGAAAGAGACAGGAATGTTTGTTGACCATCTTTTAAATGCCACGTCTTGAAAAAACTTTATATGTATTCATAAATTATTTTGCTCTTTCTAGCTGTGCATACATGCTAAGTTGCTTCAATCGTGTCTGACTATTTGCGACCCTGTGGATTATAGCCTGCCAGGCTCCTTTGTCTATGGGATTCTTCAGGCAAGAATAATGGAGTGGGTTGCCATGCCCTTTCCCTCTGTCTAGCTACTTTGATGTAGTCTTAAATTCATTTTAAATGTTAAAAAGATTTCAAAGGTATGATAGCATGGGGGGGGGAAGAAATGGAATGGAACCATCTGTCCTTTAATAAAGCCTCCCAAAATTAAAAAAAAAAACAGAAACATTAAGAGTCAATATCATCCTATAGGGGACTTCAATCAGCTCAGTTGGTAAAGAATCTGCCTGCAATGCAGGAGACCCAGGTTTGACTCCTGTGTTGGGAAGATCCCCTGGAGAAGGAAATGGCTACCCACTCCAGTATTCTTGCCTGGAGAATCCCATGGACAGAGGAGCATGGCAGGCTACAGTCCATGTGGTCACAAGAGTTCGACATGACTTAGTGACTAAACCACCACCACCATCATGCCATAGGAAGATGGGGAAAAAGCAAGAGAGCTAACCATTCAGCAAGACACTCTAGAGGCCGACTAGTAGCAGGCAGTATTACAAAGATCAAAGAAACTGCCTAGGGTTCACATGCCATTGATTGGTCAACTAATATGGGAGCCTTTGTGAATATGACTTAAAACAAATTTATACTTACCCTACAGAAATGTGATAAGGACTTATTAGAGTATTCATTAAAGGAGGCAGAAGAAGCTCATTCCTTGGAGATTTCTAAATATATAGTCTTTTTAATCTGTCTATATTGTTCCACAGCAGTATTTCTGTCATTTTCTACAAGTAACTACTATAAAGATTCTTATTACCTTCCCATCAATATCCTGTGTTCTTCTCTCAAATCTCACCAGCATTTCTATTTACAGGTTTCTTCACCATCTGACACAAAACTAACAAATCCAGCCAGACTGGGACTTCTTTTTCAAACACATTTTAAATTAACCATTTCTTTCATTGACATTTGTTGTCCTGATTTAACCATAATTATGGGAGAGAAAATATTTGCATGTTAGCTCATTATAGGCATCCTCACCAAGGAAAGCCCAGGGTAATGGCCACAACAGGTTAAAAAATTAGCAAATTAATTAATTATACTTTCATATACAGATTTATTCAAGTTAATGATTTGTTTAATTAAAATAATTTTCACTTAATTGAGTGGATATCTAGCATATTCAATAAGCCTACCTTTCTAGTGAGAAATACAAGCTTCGAAAGAAAAAGATTCATGATTTTATACAACTATAAAAGTAGTTCATACTTACTGTAGGAAATGCAGAAAATAATAAGATGTATAAAATGTCTTATAAAATTGTGCATAACTTATCACTCAGAGATGAACATTGTTAACATTTTTGTGTAAATTAAACAAGTCCTTCTCTGACTAAGCACACACACAAAAGTAATGTATTGAGTGACAGTTGGCAATAACCAATGATAATGATTCCAGACCTTCAAAAAGTTTAGATATTGGAATTACAAGACAGAGACTTATAAGTTAAGCTTAATATTTTTAAACCAATAAAATAAAGAACTGAAAGTAAAATAATCATAGTTATATGCCCTTGCAATGTTTGTGAGAAGGATATATATACTTATTCATTTTAGATTTTGATAACATGAGTGAAGCATTCTATAGCCACTACTAAGATAGAGTAGCCGTACTCCTTCCAAGTTCTCCCTCTTATAATTAAAATTACACTGGACATAACACAACAAACAAGCATAGGAAATTCCTGACAGATGGAAAGAAAATGAGCTGCCTATGGACCCCAGAACATGAGGAAAGATGCAGTAGTGAGCTCTCTGGATTTCCTTATTATCTCCCATATGTGCCAGACAGGGTGCTACAGAAGCCCCCAATCCAGAAATACCAACAGGCATGGAAAAAGGAAAACTCTAAGAAAAACTTGCTCTTTACAACCAACAGAGTAGGAAATGGTGGCCTAATAGCTAGAAAATATTTTGACTATACCTGCCTGTAAAGTAGTTATCCTTCAATTAAATTAAATTAATTAATTTATAAAAACATGTAAAAAATCTGCCCCAGGCTACCATAACATATGAAACAAGAACTGATAGCACTGAAAGGAGAAAAAGACAAATTTATAATTATTGTTGGAGACTTTCAGCATCCAAATCGGCAGAACTATCAGACAGAAAATCAGTATATAGAACTGAATAATGTGACTAATAGGATCTAATTAAAATACATAGAACACCCTACCATAACAAAATATCACAGAATGAGTGGCTTAAACAAAAGCAATTTATTTTCCTTCACAGTCTAGAGGCTAGAAGTCCAAGATCATGGATCAGGATTGGTTTCCCACTTAGGCCTCTACTCCTGGCTTGACAGCTGCTTTCTGGCTATATCCTCACATGGTCTTTCCTCTGTGCACATATGCAGAGAGGGAGACAGATCATTGATCTCTCTTCCTCTTATAAAAAGATGCTAGTCCTATCAGATTACCGCTTCATCCTTATGACCTCATTATTCATTATCACCTCAGAGATTCTCTCTTCAAATATAGTCACATTGGTGGCTAGAGTTTCAACACATGACTTTGGCTGGGGAGGGAGATGACATTGCCCTACTCCAGTCAAACACTAAACAGAAATCACTCTCCCATCACCTACCTCTACTGTAGTCTCAGCAGGGTGAAGTGAGGAACTGATCTTCATCCCATTTTTCAGCCTTGTTGGAGCAGATAGAATGCTTAGATTCCTCTGTTTGGAGGTGATGGTGGAGCCTAATAAGGAGCTAATCCTCCTTTACATTGTTAATGGAAACAAATGGTATTGTCACTTTGACAGGAGATATTAGCAGGTCACCAGGCTTCCCCCGTGGCTCAGTGGTGAAGAATCACCTGCAATGCAGCATACACAGGAGACGCAGGTGGGGAAAATCCCCTGGAGGAGGGCATGGCAACCCACTCCAGTATTCTTGCCTAGAGAATCCATGGACAGAGGAGCCTAGCAAGCTAAAGTCCAGAGGGTTGCAAAGTGTTAGGCAGGAATAGTTGAAGTGACCAGCATGTACACACACATGGGCAGGTCAAATAGAGGAATAAACTTCCATTCCTTCTCAGAAGAGTCATATAGTACTCCTAATCCCTTCAAGAGTAGTTTCCATGTGCTCTAATGGTGAGCTGTGTCTCTACTGTTATGCAGCAGTCATGAGCCTGAACAAAATGGCACAAGTTGATGCTAGTAAGCTCTCCACTCTCCCTCAACTCCAGAGGTCAGCAAGGTACACTGGGAAGCTGAACCACGACACTTATCCAGCAGCAACAAGGCTGAAGGAGGTAATGTAGAACAGGGCTAGTTGACATGCCACCTGCCCAGTCAAGTTGTTACTAGGACTCAGTGGTAATATGCACTTCCAGTTTTACCTTTTATCAACAAGGCAGTCTAATAATGGGAGATTGGTGACATTCTGCTCTCCCCTTGCCTAAGTGTCAGGCAGCTCCATGGGGAGTTAAGTCTCTACCCAATATGGTATCAAGTCATTGGAGGTTATGAGGTATATAGCTAACTGGCGCCCTACTTTCCCCTACTCACTTTCCCTGGTGTTATTGGGTTCTAGTGGGTAGCTGAGTTTATGCTGCCCACTCTGTAGCAACAAAATGGTGTAGGTGAGCCCTCCACTTCCATGTTCCTTGATAGCAATGTGGCCCAGTAGGGAACTGATCTTAGATACTCCCCTGGAGGCAGTATGTATGATATATGATAATTATATTATCATAACTAAGAAAATGACTAGAAATTATATACTCAGGAAAAGTATAAATAAGTCAAGATAGAATCCTATCTTGAACAAATGTTCAAATAACCCAAAGAAAAAAGATAAATAAACAAATAACCAAAGGAAGGCAAGAAAAAGGAAACAAAGGAGCCAAACATGAACAATAAAATGAAACAGTTAAGCCTTAACATATCAATAATTTCCTTAAATATAAATACAAATTACCAGTAATTACCTTAACTTGCCTTGGTCTAAATACACTAAGGAAAAGGAGAAATTGGCCAAGTGGATTAAAAAACGTAATACAACAATATGATGACCACAGATGATGCTTGAATAACACAGGTTTGAACTGCACAGATCGACATATACTCAAAATTTTTTCAATACTTTAGTACTACACCATCTGCAGCTAGATGAACCCATGAATGTCGATTTTTTTGATACAGAGGGCAAACTACAAAGTTATACGCAGATTTTTGACTGCATAGGGAATTGACACCCCTAACCTCCATGTTCTTCAAGTATCAACTGGATATAAAGCTTACTTCAAATATAACATATTTACGATCTACTTTGAGTGCAGTGGGCGTTGTCAGGATCACGAGTAACAGTGAGGAAACCTAGACCCACCCACCAGAAAACCACACAAGCTTTCCCATCCAGGAAACTTCAAAAAACCACACATCCAACCCCTCCCATAGAGAGGAACCCCCACAATAAAGGGACAACACAGCAAGATAAACAAGATGAAAAGGCAGAGAAATACCCAGCAGGTAAAGGAACAGGATAAATACCCCCTAGACCAAACAAAAGACGAAGAGATAGGAAGACTACCTGACAAAGAATTCCGAATAATGATAGTGAAAATGATCCAAAACCTGGAAAATAAGTTGGAGTTGCAGTTCAATAACCTGCAGGCAAGGATTGAGAAGATGCAGGTAAGCTTTAACAAGGACTTAGAAGAAATGAAAAAGAGTCAAAATACAATAAATAATGCAATAAATGAGATCAAAAACACCCTGGAGGGAACCAACAGTAGAATAACAGAGATAGAAGACAGGATAAGTGAGGTAGAAGACAGAATGGCAGAAATAAATGAAACAGAAAGGAAAAATGAAAAAATAATTAAAAGAAATGAAGACAATCTTAGAGACCTCTGGGACAATATTAAACGCACCAATATTCAAATCATAGGAGTCCCAGAAGAAGAAGACAAAAAGAAAGACCATCAGAAAATTCTTGAAGAGATAATTGTTGAAAATTTCCCTAAATTGGGAAAGCAAATAGCCACTCAGGTCCAAGAAACACAGAGAATCCCAAATAGAATGAACCCCAAGTGGGACACCCCAAGACACATATTAATCAAATTAACAAATATCAAATATAAAGAGCAAATTTTAAAAGCAGCAAAGGAGAAGCAAAAAATAACTCACAAGGGGAATCCCATAAGGATAACAGCTGATCTCTCAATAGAAACACTTCAGGCCAGAAGGGAATGGCAAAACATACTTAAAGTCATGGAAGAAAACAATCTACAACCCTGATTACTGTACCCAGCAAGGATCTCATTCAAATTTGAAGGAGAATTCAAAAGTTTCTCAGACAAGCAGAAACTGAGAGAATTCAGCAACACCAAACCAGCCCTCCAACGAATGCTAAAGTATCTTGCCTAGATAGGAAACACCGATGGGATAGATAATCTGGAAACCAAAACAATAAAATAAATGGCAGCAGGATCATACTTATCAATAATTACCTTAAATGTAAACAGGCTGAATGCCCCAACCAAAAGACAAAGATTGGCCGATTGGATACAGAAACAAGACCCCTATATATGTTGTCTACAAGAGACCCACCTCAAACCTAGGGACACATATAGACTGAAAGTTAAAGGCTGGAAAAAGATATTCCATGTGAATAAAGACCAAAAGAAAGCAGGAGTGGTAATACTCATATCAGGTAAAGTAGACTTTAAAATAAAGGCAGTGAAAAGAGATAAAGATAGACATTACATAATGATCAAAGGATCAATCCAGGAAGAAGAAATAACAATTATAAATATTTATGCACCTAACATAGGAGCTCCACAATATGTAAGGCAAATGCTAACAAGTATGAAAGGGGAAATTAACAACAACACAATAATAGTGAGAGACTTTAATACACCACTCACACCAATGGATAGATCAACTAGACAGAAAAGTAACAAGGAAATTCAAACTTTAAATGATACAATAGACCAACTAGACCTAATTGATATCTATAGGTCATTCCACCCCAAAACAAGGAATTTCACCTTTTTCTCAAGTGCACACGGGACCTTCTCCAGGATAGATGACATCCTGGGCCATAAATCTAACCTTGATAAATTCAAAAATATTGAAATCATCCCAAGCATCTTTTCTGACCACAATGCAGTGAGATTAGATATCAATTACAGGAGAAAACCTTTCAAAACTTCCAACATATGGAGGCTCAACAACACACTGCTGAATAACCAACAAATCACAGAAGAAATCAAAAATGAAATTCAGTTATGCATGGAAACGAATGAAATTGAAAACACAACAGCCCAAAACCTATGGGACACTGTGAAAGCAATGCTAAGGGAAAAGTTCATAGCAATACAAGCTCACCTCAGGAAACAAGAAAAAAATCAAATAAATGACCTTACTATAAACCTAAAGCAACTAGAAAGGGAAGAGATGCAGAAGCCCAGGTCTAGTAGAAGGAAAGAAATCTTAAAGATCAGGGCAGAAATAAATGCAAAGGAATCAAAAGTGACCATAGCAAAAATCAACCAAGCCAAAAGCTGGTTCTTTGAGAAGATAAATAAAATTGACAAACCGTTAGCCAGACTCATCAAGAAACAAAGGGAGAAGAACCAAATCAACAGAATTAGAAATGAAAACGGAGAGATCACAACAGAAAACACAGAAATACAAAGGATCATAAGAGACTATTATCAGCAACTATATGCAAATAAACTGGACAACCTGGATGAAATGGACAAATTCCTAGAAAAGTACAACTTTCCAAGACTAAACCAGGAAGAGATAGATAATATTAATAGACCTATCACAAGCATGGAAATTGAAACCGTAATCAGAAATCTTCCAAAAAACAAAAGCCCAGGACCAGATGGCTTCACAGCTGAATTCTACCAAAAATTTAGAGAAGAACTAACACCTATTCTACTCAAACTCTTCCAGAAAATTGCAGACGAAGGTAAACTTCCAAACTCATTCTATGAGGCCACCATCACCCTAATTCCAAAACCCGACAAAGATGCCACAAAAAAAGAAAACTACAGGCCAATATCACTGATGAACTTAGATGCAAAAATCCTCAGCAAAATTCTAGCAAATAGAATCCAACAACATATCAAAAAGATCATACATCATGATCAAGTAGGCTTTATCCCAGGGATGCAAGGATTCTTCAATATTCGTAAATCAATCAATGTAATACACCACATTAACAAATTGAAAAATAAAAATCACATGATTATCTCCATAGATGCAGAGAAAGCCTTTGACAAAATTCAACATCCATTTATGATAAAAACCCTCCAGAAAGCAGGCATAGAAGGAACATACCTCAACATAATAAAAGCTATATATGACAAACCCACCTCAAACATTATCCTCAATGGTGAAAAGCTGGAAGCATTTCCCCTGAAATCAGGAACAAGACAAGGGTGCCCACTCTCAGCACTACTTTTCAACATAGTTTTGGAAGTCTTGGCCACAGCAATCAGAGCAGATAAAGAAATTAAAGGAATCCAGATTGGAAAAGAAGAAGTAAAACTCTCTCTGTTTGCAGATGACATGATCCTCTATATTGAAAACCCTAAAGACTCTACAAGAAAATTACTAGAACTAATCAGTGAATATAGCAAAATTTCAGGATACAAAATCAACACACAGAAATCTCTGGCATTCCTATACACTAACAGTGAGAAAACAGAAAGAGAAATTAAGGAAACAATTCCATTCACCATCGAAACAAAAAGAATAAAATACTTAGGAGTATTTCTACCTAAAGAAACAAAAGACTTGTATATAGAAAACTATAAAACACTGATGAAAGAAATCAAAGAGGATGCAAATAGATGGAGAAATGTGCCGTGTTCGTGGATTGGAAGACTCAATATAGT
>ML661243.1:1545162-1560245 GCA_007570785.1 Antilocapra americana
GAAAAGACAGCCTTCAGAATGGGAGAAAATAATAGCCAATGAAGCAATGGACAAACAATCAATCTCAAAAATATACAAACAACTCCTGCAGCTCCATTCTAGAAAAATAAACAACCCAATCAAAAAGTGGGCCAAAGAACTTAATAGACATTTCTCCAAAGAAGATATAAAAATGGCTAACAAACACATGAAAAGATGTTCAACATCACTCATTATCAGAGAAATGCAAATCAAAACCACAATGAGGTATCACTTTACACCAGTCAGAATGGCTGTAATCCAAAAATCTACAAGCAATAAATGCTGGAGAGGATGTGGAGAAAAGGGAACTCTCCTACACTGTTGGTGGGAATGTAAACTAGTACAGCCACTATGGAAAACAGTGTGGAGGTTCCTTAAAAAGCTGCAAATAGTCCTGCCATATGACCCAGCAATCCCACTGCTGGGCATATACACCAAGGAAACCAGAATTGAAAGAGCCACGTGTACCACAATGTTCATCGCTGCATTGTTTACAATAGCCAGGACATGGAAGCAACCTAGATGCCCATCAACTGATGAATGGATAAGAAAGCTGTGGTACATATACACAATGGAATATTAATCAGCATTAAAAAAAATTCATTTGAATCAATTCTGCTCAGATGGACGAAACTGGAGCGCATTATCCAGAGTGAAGTAAGCCAGAAGCAAAAACAACAATACAGTATATTAACACATATATATGGAATTTAGAAAGACAGTAACGAGAACCCAACATGCGAGACAGCAAAAGGAATGCAGATGTATAGAACAGACTCGTGGACTCTGTGAATGAGGGAAAGCGTGGGATGATATGGGAGAATGGCATTGAAACATGTTAATTATCATATGTCTAATCAATCTCCAGCCCAGGATTGATGCTCGGGGCTGGTGCATCGAGATTTCCCGGGGGAGAGGGAGGAGGGAGGGAAGAGGGAGGGGTTTCTGGAGGGGGAGCATATGTAAACCCATGGTGATATCATGGCATTGTATGACAAAAACAATAAAAGGGAGGGAAAAAAAAACAAATATAACATAGGTAGGTTGAAACTTAAAGGATGAATAAATATGTACTATGTAAACTTAGCTTACAAAGTTGACACCAGAGCAAAATATATATTATATACATATAAACATACAAGTAGATATAGTGTGCATATGTATATAAACAGTAATCAGGACTATGCAATGTTATCAGAAAGATAAGCACACAGAGATCAATGGATCACAATAGAGAACTAGAAACAGAACCACAAAAATATGCTCACCTAATTTTCTACAAAGGTGAAAATCAATGACATCGAGGAAGAAAAGCCTTTTTGATAAATTGTAACAGACCAATTGGACATCCACAGGCAAAAGATGAACTTGACGTAAACTTCACACCTTATACAAAATATAACACAAAATTGATGACAAATATATGTAAAATGTCAAATTATAAAACTTGTAGAAAAATAATAGGAGAAAAATCTTCAGGATTAAGGATGAAACTAAAAGTTCTTAGACTTGACATCAAAAGTAGAAACCATTAAAAAAATCAATAAATTGAACTTCATTAAAGCAAAAATAACAAAGTTTGCTCTGAAAATTACTTCAAGAATATATAAAGACAAGTTACAAAATGTGAGTGAATATTTCCAAACCAGATTTCCAACAAATAACTACTATCAAGAATATATAAATAACTCAAAATTCAACAATATAAAACAAGAAATTCAACTAGAAGGTAGGCAAAAGGTATGAACAGACATCTCACCAATGAAAAACTTGCATATGGCAAATAAGCATATAAAAATGCTCCACATCAAATGTCATAAGGGAAGTATAAATTAAAACATGTTAGAATTGTCAAAATCCAGAACACTGACAACACCAAATGATGATGAGGATTTTGAGCAATAAGAATTCTTATACATTGCTGGTGGGAATTTAAAATGATACAGCCCATTTGGAAGACAGCTTGACAGCCTCTTATAAAACTAAACTTATTCTTACCATAGTGTAGAGCATTCACACTCCTTGGTATTTACTCAAAAGAGTTAAAAGCTATGTTCACACGAAACCAGCCCACAGATGTTTATAGGAGCTTTACTCATGATTGCCGAAATTTGGAAGCAAACACATTGTCCTTCAGTAAGTGAATGGATAAATGAACTGTGGTTCATCTACACAATGAACATTTTTTAACATTAAAAAGAAATGAACTATCAAGCCACAAAAAGGCATGGGGGAAAATTAAGTGCATATAATTTAGTGAAAAAAGCCAATCTGAAAAGGCTATATACTGTATAATTCCAACTCTATAACATTCTGGAAAAGGCAAAACAATGAAGACAGTAAAAAGATCAGCAGTTTCCTAGGACTGGATGGGAGATAAACAGGTGGGGCACAAAGAATTTTTAGGGCAATGAAGCTGTTCTGTATGATACTTAATCGTGGATACATGTCATTATATTTGTCAAAATCCATAAAATGTGGATTCTTCAATTGTAATAGATGCACCACTCTGATGGGGAATTTTGATTGTGGAGGAGGCTATACATGCATAGAGGCAAATATATGGGAAACCCCTGTTCCCTGTAACCCTTGGCTCAATTTTGCTGCAAATTTAAAACTACAGAAATAAAGTCTATTAATAAAAAAAACTGCTCAAGATTGTTAGCCATTAAGGAAATGTAAATTAAAGTCACAATGATATATATATATATATATATATATATATATATATATATATATATAATTACACACTTGTAATTATGGGTAAAAAACAAATAGTGATAACACTTTATTTTGGCTAGAATATGGAGAAACTGCTCTGCTACTGGAAATATAAAAAAGTACACAAGCTATGGAAAACAGTTCAGCTATTTCTTATAAAACCAAACATGCAACTGTCATACAACTTAGCAAGTGTACCCTTAGGTATTAATGCTACATAAGTAAAACTTTGTTATTGATGCTATACAGTCACTAAGTCATGTCAAACCCTTTGAAACTCCATGGGCTGCAGCATACCAGGCTTCCTTGTCCTTGACTGTCTCCCTGAATTGGCTCAAACACATGTCCATTAAGTTTCTGATGCCATCCAACCAGCTCATCCTCTGCTTACCCCCTTCTCCTTCTGCCCTCAGTCTTTCCCAGCATCAGGGTCTTTTCCAATGAGTCCTTCTAATTTGCTCTAATTCACATCCATTGAATCAATGATGCTATCTAATCACCTCATCCTATGCCACCCCATTCTTTTGCCTTCAATCTTTCTGAACATCAGGAACTCGGGGTATTTTCCAGTGAGTCTGCTCTTTGCATTGGTGGTCAAAGTATTGGGGTTTCAACTTCAGCAATAGTCCTTCCAATGAATATTCAGAATTGATTTCCTTTAGGATTGACTGATTTGGACTTAGTCCAAGGGACTCTTAAGAATCTTTCCCAGCACCACAATTTGAAAGCATCAATTCTTCATTACTCAGCCTTCTTTATGTCCAGCTCTCACATCCATACATGACTACTGGAAAAATCAGTAGTCATATACTCTATAGCTTTGACTATGCAGACCTTTGTTGGAAAAGTGATGACTCTGCTGTTTTAATGCTCTGTCTAGGTTTGTCATAGCTTTTCTTCCAAGGTCCTAGCATTCTTCAATTTCATGGCTGCCGTCACTATCCACAGTGATTTTGGAGCCCATGAAAATAAAATCTGCAACTGTTTCCACTTTCCCCCCCATCCATTTGCCATGAATGGATGGAATTAGATGCCATGAACTTAGCTTTCTTGAATGTTGACTTCTAAGCCAGCTTTTTCATTCCCCTCTTTCACTTTCATCAAGAGGCTCTTTAATTCCTCTTTGTTCTGCCACTAAAGCAGTATTATCTGCATATCTGAGGTTGTTGATATTTCTTCCTGCAATCTTGATTCCAGTTTGCGATTCATCTAGTCCAGCATTTTGAATGATGTATTGTGCATATAAGTTAAATAAGCTCAGCCTCATCATACTCCATTCCCAAGTTTGAACCAGTATGTTGTTCCATGTCTGGTTCTAACTACTGATTCTTAACTGACATTCAGGTTCCTCATGAGGCAGATAACTGATCTGGTAGTCCCATCTCTTTAAGGATTTTCTAGTTTGCTGTGATCCAAACAGAAAAAGACTTTGCATAATTAATGATGCAGAAGTAGATTTTTTCTGGAATCCCCTTGCTTTTTATATGATTCAATAAACGTTGGCAATTGGATCTTTGGTTCCTTTGCTTTTTCTAATTCCAGCCTGTAGATCTGGAGGTTCTCCATTCACATACTGCTGACACATAGTTTGAAGGATTGTGAGCATTACCTTGTTAGCATATGAAATGAACACAATGGGATGATACTTTGAACATTCGTTGGCATTGCCCTTCTTTGGAATTGGGCTTTCCTTGTGGCTCAGCTGGTAAGGAATCCGCCTGCCATGTGAGAGACCTGGGTTGGATCCCTGGGTTGAGAAGATCCCCTGGAGAAGGGAAAGACTACCCACTCCAGTATTCTGACCTGGAGAATTCCATGGACCATATAGTCCATGGCATCATAAAGAGTCAGACACAACTGCATGACTTTCACTTTCACTTTTCTTTGGGATTGAAATGAAAACTGAACTTTTCCACTTCTGTGGCCACTGCTGAGTTTTCCAGATTTGCTGAAATATTGAGTGTAGAACTTTAACAGCACTATCTTTTAGGATTTGAAACAGCTCAGCTAGAACTCTATCACTTCTGTTAGCTTTGTTCATAGTGATGGTTCCTAAAGCCCACTTATCTTCACACTCCAGGATGTATGGCTCTAGGTGAATGACAACACCATCATTGTTTTCTGGGTTATTAATACCATTTTTTTTGTCTAGTTTGTCTACGTATTCTTGCCACCTCTTAATCTCTTCTTCTTCCATTAGTTCATTACTATTTCTGTCCTTTATTGTGCCCATCCTTGGATGAAATGTTCCCTTGATATCTCCAATTTCTTGATGAGATCTCTAGTCTTTCCCACTCTATTGTTTTCATATGTATATAGCTATTCTCTGGAACTCTACATTCATTTAAGATATCTTTCCCTTTCTCTCTTGCCGTTCCCTTCTCTTCTTTTCTCAGGTATTTGTAAAGCCTCTTCAGACACCCACCTTGTCTTCTTGCATTTTTTTTTTCCCTTTGGGATGGTTTTGGTCGCTGCCTCCTGTACAGTGTTATGAACTTCCATCCATAGTTTTTCAAGCACTTTTTCTACCAGATCTAATACCTCACATCTGTTTGTCACTTCCACTGTGTAATCATAAGGGAATTGATTTAGGTCATACGTGAATGGCCTAGTGGTTTTCCCTATATTCTTTAAGCCTGAATTTTGAAATAAAGAGCTGAAGATCTGAGCCACAGTCAAATCCAGGTCTTATTTTTGCTGACTGTACAGAGTGTCTCCATTTTCAGTTGCAAAGAATATAATCAACCTGATTTCTGTATTGATCATCTGGTGATGTCCACGTGTAAATTCATCTCTTGTGTTGTTGGGGGAGGGTGTTTGCTATGACCAGTGCATTCTATTGGGAAAACTCTGTTAGCCTTTTCCCTGCTTCATTTTGTATAGCAAGGCCAAACTTGCCTGTTACTCCAGATATCTCCTGATTTCCTGCTCTTGCATTTCCATCCTCTGTGATGAAAAACACATCTTTTTTGGTGATAATAAAATAATAAGTAATTAAAAATAATGAAATAGCAAAAATTTAGGTTAACGCTACAACTTGTACACAAATGTTTGCCACAGCTTTATTTCTAGTAATAAAAAAACTGGAAAAAAAGATATCCTTCACAGATTAATAACCAAACTGTCATATATCCATACCATAGAATTCTACTCAGCAATATGAAGAGATGGATTGTTCATACATTCAATAACTTGGATGAATCTTCAGGGAATTTTGCTGAATGTAAGAAGCCAAAGCTAAAGGTCATATACTATAATTACATGTATATTACATTCTTGGAATTATAAGGTTATAGATATGGATAACAGAAGTGATTGCCAGGGATGCAGACAAGTGGGAAAGGAAGTGAGTGTGGCTATAAAAGAAGAAAAGGAGGAATCCTTGTGGTGATGAACTGCTCTACATCTTGACTGTGTCATTGTCAGAATCTTGGTTTTGATGCAGTATTACAGTTTTTTTAGATCCTACCATTGGGGCTAACTGGGTAAGTGAACATGGAGTATCATGCTATTATTTCTTACAATGTTTGTATTTTTTTTACAATTATCTTAATAATAGGTTATCTCAGTAGGTTTAATAAAAACTCTAGGATAAACACTGAAAGAATAAAAGTAGAATACATATATTGCAAGGTGATGATGAGGAAAAAATGGAAGGAGAAAAAAATAAATCTAAAAGAACGAAATGAGGAGGAAAAAAGAAAAACATAGCATGTGTGGGACAAATACAAAGTACAAAACAAAATAGAACAAATTCATACAATTAAAATATTTAAACAATCATTTCCCTTAATTCTAATGGCTGTGGCTCTATTGTTTTATAATATTTAGTATTGCAGTGATATGTCTATAGAAACTGATTTTATTATTTTGAAAGTAAACACTTTCCCTCTAGAAGTTTATAGTGTTATATATTTGAATGTCTTACCATGATAAATTTAACATATATGATCCTAGCAAATATATAAATATATATATATTTATTCTGGTAAGACATTCAAATATGTGGCCCCATAAATTTTTAGAAGGAAAGTGTTTATTTTCAAATGTATATATATATATATATATATATATATATATATAATATATACCTATATAATAATGTATATATTATTATATAAAACATATAATATTTATATATTAATTTTCTACATGATGTCTCTCTGATACATGGTGATTATCTGTTTGCAAAATTTATGTTTCTGTCTCTTCCTAGGCTTATGATAGAATATTTTCTGCCTGCTTTTCATGAAGTAGTGAAGTGAAGTGTTAACCGTTCAGTCATTTCTGACTCTTTGTGACCCAATGGACTGCAGCCCACTGGGCTCCTCGGTCCATGCAATTCTCCAGGTGAGCATACTGGAGTGAGTTGCCATTTCCTACTCCAAGGGATCTTGCCAACCCAGAAATTGAACCAGGGTCTCCTGTATTGCATGCAGATTCTATACCATCTGAGCCACCAGGGAAGCCCTTTCATGAAGTTAGGGATGGACATACATGACTTCCATTGGCCAAAGAAATGTGAGCACCAGTGACTGTGCATAACTGTTTATTGGTGAATTCCTTAGTGTAATCTGAAATTTATTATTTTAATCTCTTTGAGCTCTTTAAAATCTAGAATAATCCCACCTGTTGAAATCCCCAAATTGATGACAATATATTATTTTTGTTTCTAGACTTCTAATTATTGGTTCTTTATTATATCTATAAGAAATATTTTTGAATATGTAAGGACTTGAGATATATATTCTCTAAGGATTCTTGAAAGGTAACTTAAGCTGTTCTATTACTTATGAAGAAAGGAAGCAATAAATCTTTATAGAAAAACCTTATAATAAGATCTGATAATGAACACTGAATTAAGTTATGTAGATTTGTCCAAACAAATATTATATTTTTTGGAATAATATAAATATAAACCATTAGTATTAAGATGAATATTACATTTAAAATATATTTGGAAGACAATAATGTTTAAAAAATGGATTTGCATAATATATAAAACCAGATAAAATATTACCTTCCATGAACTGCTTTGAAGCTTCAACATAAAATACTTCTGGTGAATTATTTCCACTTCACTTATCATTTTAAGAGGAATGGTAAGTTTTATCAGCCTAGGCCCCCAGCTCAAAAATATCAAATTCAATGGCACTCATTCACCATTATAATTTTATTTCTTTGTAATCTGAAGCTTTTTCATCCAAAAGATTCCTATTTGAAAAGCAAATTCTATTGGAGGAAGTCACTCAAAAATTAGTTAGTATGTTAATATATAGCTAGAACTATAGTATAGTAATGATACATTGATGGACTTTGGCTATGGTAATGGTAAAAAAAAAATAAGACTCTGACATGAGAGGTGAAAGGATCAGCAAATGTAAATTTCACATTTGTGTCACAAGTCTAAAGCATACTATTTAAAAATGCATCAAAAGTGAGGCTTTTGTTTACAATAGCTAAGACATGGAAACAACCTAGATGCCCATCAACTGATGAATGGATAAGAAAGCTGTGGTACATATACACAATGGAATATTACTCAGCATTAAAAAAAAAATTCATTTGAAGCAATTCTACTCAGATGGACGAAACTGGAGCCCATTATCCAGAGTGAAGTAAGCCAGAAGCAAAAACAACAATACAGTATATTAACACATATATATATGGAATTTAGAAAGACAGTAACGAGAACCCAACATGGGAGACAACAAAAGGAACGCAGATTTATAGAATAGACTCGTGGACTTTGTGGATGAGGGTAAAGGTGGGATGATATGGGAGAAGGGCATTGAAGCATGCTAATTGTCATGTGTCTAATCAATCGCCAGCCCAGGATTGGTGCTCGGGACTGGTGGAGCGAGATTTCCCGGGGGGGAGGGAGGAGGGAGGGGGGTTCCGGAGGGGAAGCATATGCAAACCCATGGTGATATCATGACAATGTATGGCAAAAACAATAATAAAAAAAAGTGAGGCTTTTGGATTGCAAGATAGCAGAGGAGTATGTGGATGTGCAATACATCTCTATCCATGGATAAATCAGGAATACACCTTCAGACACAGAAGTGCATGCAGAACACCAGCTGAGAGCAGACAGGAGAACCTGACTAACAGAAAAGAATATATAGACCCATGCAAAACTTGGTAAGATGAAGGAAGTAGGGGGGAAAACTGGAGTGTTAGTAGGACTGGGTCTGATCCCTACAGCGGGCAATTGTCTGAGTCAAAGGAGAAATATTTAAGGCTGAGAGGGAAACAGCTGATCTGTGGAGCCTAAATGCAATGAGAATCAGACAGTCCTTCCCACAGCCATACATACCCTAGATGGCACAGTGGCTGGGAGCTGGAGTTTAGGGATTGTGAAGCAATCCCAGGGCAAGGGCTGTTATTGACTACAGAGAGATGGATCAAGAGGATGTGAGGGAGGAGATCGTGGTGGGAAATACCTTTGGAGGAAAGCCGGGCAGCCATGGAAGCAAGGCAATACTGCTGAATCATGCATAGGTGGTGGAGCCATCACCATAGCCTCTCTCCCCACACACCAGCATCTGCAGCTGAACAATAGAGAAGCTGGCCCATCAAATGCCTGATGCACTGAACTACAGAGTGAGACCCCACCCAGGGTGCCCCTTTAAGTGTCTGATGTGCAGATCTACAGACTAGCACCCCAGCCAGGGGGCCTTCTCAATGGGCCTGATGTGCTGAACAACAGAGAAGGACCCAAGGCAAGGCAGACCTTAAGTGCCTGAATGGGTGGAGCTATGGAGAAAGACTGTCCAAAGAGGGCTTCTGATTGCCAGCTACAAGAGGCTCAAAAAAAAGACTCTAATAGGGCCATAACTCCTGCCATGTAGGCAATGCATGGCCCTGCACACTTGGCGCTGCGAGGGTCCATACAAACCAAATAGCTGTGCTACCTTCATGCTCAACTCTCACTGGGGCAGAGCTGTCGCTTTGGCCTATGCACACAGGGTCACTTTGGTAGTGGCCAACTCCATGCTACCCTGTGGATGTGGCCTGCCAGGCTTCTCTGTCAGGGAGGGAGATTCTCCAGGCAAGAATACTGGAGCATATTGGCCAATACTGGTTGCCATACCCCTTCTAGAGCACTATATTTATGCTGTCCTAGCTGCAAACTCTCCTGAGTACCTAGTGCTTCCAAAACCCCTGAGACACAAGCAGCTGTGCCACCTCCACACCTGGCCCTAACAGGGGCAAACCCAAGTACTCCAGGGCAGCCTCAGGAGCAAACCCCAGTGAATGACCCACATGTGGAGGTGAAAATAAAACCACAGTTGAAACCCAGGGGCAGTGTGACTAAGGAAGAAGACCCAAAACACTCCACAAGCTGTACAAGCTGCAAATTAAATCCACAGGATCAACTAGGCAGACTCTGTGTCTATGAAATATATAAAAGACTATGGGACCAGTGAGAGGTCCCACAAAAGAAAACACACTAGTTATGATAGCTGTGGACATTGGAGGCAAGAACACAGAAGAGTGGGACCAGGTTAGAATCTGAGCTGCCCCCACAGCAGGTCCAGAGACCAGAACAGTGTTGGAGGGCATCCTAGGGAGGTGAGGTGGACTGTGACTCCCAGCAAGGGAAAGGACACTGACATCAGTGACTCAAGAAAAACACTTATTATTCTTATGTTTTGACTTGTTCTGTAGATTCTTTTGGACTTTTTTTTCTTTTTTCTCCCTCCTCTGTTGTAGTTGCCAATTTTATTGGCACTATGAAATTTAACTAAACTTTTGAGATTCTGTTTTCTTTTTTTCTCAGTCACAGTTTTTATTGCTATAAACCGCTGCCTCTATATTTGGATTCTGTAGTCCTGGGAGATTTTTTGTTTTGTTTTTACTCTTTTTTTAATTTTAATTTTTTAAACCTATTTTTTTCTACATTTATTCCTTTGTTTGCTCTTCCTACTATTCTTTCCCCCTTGCAGATTTATATATATATATACACACACACACACATATATATCTTCTTTATCTACTTCTATTTTATTTTGTATATCTATTCTTTCTTTTCTTACTTTCTTTTAGTCTCAACATATTTGTTAGTCTTATTTTCATCGCTTTATACTTCAATTGGCACCTTGCTTTAGTTTTTTTTTCATTTTGTGACTTACTTAGTTTTCTTCTGGTAGACATAACTTTTGGTTCCCTTTATTTGCCAGGTCAATCTATTGCACTATATTTTTGTTGGACTTTTTTGATTTTGCTTATGGTCATATATGTATATGTGTATATTCAGTCAGACTTATTGTTGTTATAAACATCTGTTGCTATGTTGGGCCTTTGCAGTTCTGTGGAGGTCTCTTTTTTTTCCTTTTCTCTTTCTTCTTCTGTCATTTTTTAAAATCTATTTTATAATTTTAATTTATTTAAACCTATTATATTTTTTCTACATTCATTCCTTTGTTTGCCTTTCCTACTGTCCTTTTCCCTTTGCAGTTAATCTTTAATGTATATAAATTTTCTCTATCTACCTCTATTCAACTTTGCATAGCTATTCTTTCTTTCTTTACTTTCTTTCCTTTCCTCTCAACATATTTGTTAGTTTTGTTTTCATTGCTTTATTCCCCAATTGGCACCTTGGTTTGATTTTTCTTTCCAGTTTGTGTTTTAGTTAGTTAGTTAACTGTTAGTTAACAAAACAGTTAGTTTTGTTCTTAACTGGTAAGTATAATTTTTTATTTCCTTTGTTTGCTGGGTCAGTCTACTGTATTTTATTTTTGCTGGACTGTTTTGACTTTGCTCATTGGTGTATATATACATGTGTGTATATTCCATTATTTTAATTATTATTTGCCTGATTTTGTAACTGCCATTTATCTGGGGCTCATCTTTGGTTTATTTCCCTGGAAGAGGGTCTGACTACAATATGGGAGACACAGGTTTGATTCCTGAGTCGGGAAGATCCTCTAGAGAAGGAAATGGCAACCCACTCCAGTACTCTTGCCTGGAAAATCCCATGGATGGAGGAGTGTGGTAGGTTATAGTCCAGGGGGTCGCAAAAAGTAAGACTCAACTGAGTGATTTCACTTCATTTCAACTTTGGTTTCTCATTTTTGGATATTTACTTTAATATCACTTAATGCCAGAACAGACCACTTGAGGAATCTTTGCTCCTGACCAGAGATCAAGCCCTGAGCCTTTGGAGTGGGAGCACTGACTCAAAAACCCTAGACTACCAGAGAACTAGCCTCAGGGGGTATCAAATAGTGAGAACTTACACAAATGAAACCACTGTCATACAAGACCCAGCATAACCCAGCCACCAGTAGCAATCTGTGCAGGACACCTCATCTAAACAACAAACAAAACAAAAATACAAACCCAATCATCAGCATGGAGGATTACTACCTCACTCAGCCTTGCTCATCAGAGGAAAAACAAACAAACGAAAAATCACCACAAATCTCACCCCATAAACAAAACACTGGACCAATCTTAGAGGGCAGAAACAAAGAGGAAGAAAGAATTCAACCTTTTAGCCTGGGAATAAGAGACCACCAAAATGAATCGCCAGCCCAGGATTGATACAGGGTGCTCAGGGCTGGTGCACCGGAATGACACAGAGAGATGAAATCTAGAGGGAAGTGGGAGGGGGGTTCTGGAAGGGGAACACATGTATACCCATGGCGGATTCATGTCAAGGTATGGCAAAATCAACACAATAATGTAAATAAAATAAATAAATTAATTTTTAAGAAATGAAGAATTCAGAATAATGATAATAAAGATGATAAAAAAAACCTTGAAAGCAAAATGGAGAAAATGCAAGAATTAATTAACAAAGACCTAGAAGAACTAAAGAATAAGCATGCAGAGACAACACGATTACTGAAATTAAAAATACTCTAGAAGGAATCAATAGCAGAATATCTGAAGCAGAAGAACGGATCAGTGAGCTGAAAGATAAAATGGTAGAAATAACTTCTGAACAGCAGAATAAAGTAAAAAGAATGAAAAGAACTGGGGATAGTCTCAGAGACCTCTGGGACAATATCTAATGCACCAACATTTGAATAATAGAGGTCCTATAAAAAGAAGAGAAAAAGAAAGGGTATGAGAAAAGTTTTGAAGATATTATAGTTGAAAATCTTCCAAACATGGAAAAGGAAATAGTTAAGTCCAAGAGGCACAAAGAGTCCCATACAGGATAAATCTAAGGAGAAACATGCCAAGACACACACTAATCAAACTAAAAAAGACTAAACGCAAAGAAAGAACACTAAAAGCAGTAAAGGAGAAGCAACATATAAGGGAAACCCCATATGCTTAACAGCTGATATTTCAGCAGAAACTCTGCAGGCCAGCAGGGAATGACAGGATATATTTAAAGTACAAATCGGAAACATTTACAACCAAGATTATTGTACCAGCAAGGAACTCATTCAAAATTGATGGAGAAATCAAAAGCTTTTCAGACAAGCAAAAGTTAAGAGAATTCAGTACCACCAAACCAGCTTTAAAACAAATGTTAAACTGATTTATATAGTCAAGAAATACAAGAGAAGAAAAAATATCTACAATATCAACCCCAAACAACTAAGAAAATGGGAATGGGAACATAAATATCTATAATTACTTTAAATGTAAGTGGATTAAATGTTCCAACCAAAATACACAGACTGGCTGAATGTATATAAAAACATGACCCATATATATGCTGTTTACAAGAAACCCACTTTAGACCTCAAGACACATATAGACTGAAAGTGAGAGGATGGAAAAATATGTTCCATGCAAATGGGAAGCAAAAGAAATCTGGAGTAGCAATCCTCATTTCAGAAAAAAATAGACCTTAAAATAAAGAAGATTGCAAGAGATAAGGAAGGACACTACATAATGATCAAGGGATCAGTCCAAGATGAAGGCATGACCATTGTAAATATCTATGCATCCAACATAGGAGCACCTCAATACATAAGACAAACACTAACAGACATAAAAGGAGAAATTCACAGTAACACAATGATAGTAGGAGACTTTAACACCCCACTCACTCCAATGGACTGATCATCAAAACAGAAAATTAATAAGGAAACACAAGTATGAAATGATACATTAGACAAGTTGTATCTCATTGATATCTTCAGGGGACATTCTATCCAAATGCAGAAGAGTACACCTTCTCAGGCACACATGGAACATTCTCCAGGATAGACCACATCTTGGGTCACAAATCAAACCTCAGTAAATTTAAGAAAATTGAAATTGCATCAGCCATCTTCTCTGACCACAACATTATGTGATTAAATATCAATTATAAGAAAAAACTGTAAGAAGCACAAACATATGGAGATTAAACCAACATGTTACTGACGAAATCAAAAGGGAAATAAAAATTTTTCTAGAAACAAATGACAATGAAAACAGGACAACTGAAAACCTATGGAATGCAGCAAAAGCATTCCTAAGAGGGCTTATAGCAATACGATCCTACCTCAAGAAACAAGAAAAACACCAAATAGACAGTCTAACTTTACACCTAAAACAACTGGAATAAGAAGATCAAAAAAACCCAAAATTAGTAGAAGGAAAAAAATCATAAAAATCTGAGCAGATATAAATGAAAAATAAATGAAAGAAAACATTCAGAGTGTAGAGTATGAGAATAACTGAAGGGAGCAGAAAGAGAGTTAGAAGAAGTGGTACTGGGGTTATGAACTAGATTCACTTTTAATATCCTTTGAGAGATAAGAGTAAAACAGGAAAATCCTCCCAACGTTATTCATGCAGAGGCACTCCTCTTCTTTTTTTTATTACTTTTGCCATACAATGACATGATATCGCCATGGGTTTACATATGCTCCCCCTCCAGAATCCCCCTCCCTCCACCCCCCCCCCCCCAAATCTCAATGCACCAGCCCCGAGCATCAATCCTGGGGTGGCGATTGATTAGACATATGATAATTAACATGTTTCAATGCCATTCTCCCATATCATCCCACCCTTGCCCTCATCCACAGAGTCCACGAGTCTGTTCTATACATCTGCCTTCCTTTTGCTGTCTTGCATGTTGGGTTCTCGTTACCATCTTTCTAAATTCCATATATATGCGTTAGTATACTGTATTGTTGTTTTTCCTTCTGGCTTACTTCACTCTGGATAATGGGCTCCAGTTACGTACACCTGAGTAGAACTGATTCAAATGATTTTTTTTTTAATGCCGAGTGATATTCCATTGTGTATATGTACCACAGCTTTCTTATCCATTCGTCTGCTGATGGACATCTAGGTTGCTTCCATGTCCTGGCTATTGTAAACAATGCAGCAATGAACATCGGGGTACACGTGGCTCTTTCAATTCTGGTTTCCTCGGT
>ML661243.1:1560345-1654462 GCA_007570785.1 Antilocapra americana
TATTGTCCGTTGCTTCATTGGCTATTATTTTCTCCCATTCTGAAGGCTGTCTTTTCACCTTGCTTATAGTTTCCTTTGTTGTGCAGAAGCTTTTAATTTTAATTAGGTCCCATTTTTTTATTTCTGCTTTTATTTCCAATATTCTGGGAGGTGGGTCATGTAGGATCCCACTTTGGTTTATGTTAGAGAGTGTTTTGCCTATGATATCCTCTAGGAGTTTTATAGTTTCTGGTCTTATGCTTAGCTCTTTCATCCATTTTGAGTTTATCTTTGTGTATGGTGTTAGAAAGTGTTCTAGTTTCATTCTTTTGCAAGTGGCTGTCCAGTTTTTCCAGCACCACTTGTTAAAGAGGTTGTCTTTTCTCTATTGTATATTCTTGCCTCCTTTGTCAAAGATAAGGTGTCCATAGATGCGTGGATTTATCTCTGGGCTTTCTATTTTGTTCCATTGATCTATATTTCTGTCTTTGTGCCAGTACCATATTGTCTTAATGACTGTGGATTTGTAAAACAGAAAGGATGAAGGAGTAAAAATTGGAGTAACATGTAAGTTTATATTTAACAGAATCGATGGATTTCAAAACACTAATCGCAGCCCAAAATTCTGTCCTTCTGTAAATTACCCTCTGGGATTTCAGATTCACCATCAGTAAAGAGGAACAGACATTCTCTTTCTTGGTAGGTTAAGTAGGAGGATAGTATGTTTTTACACAGCAGATCCATTGTGAGAATTACATGAGTTAACATATGTATAAAAATTAAAAGAATGCCTGGTTCATTGTCAGGACTCAATAAATGCTAACTATTGTAGTTACTGCTGCTGCGAATTCTGTTACTGGAGAACGTTCTGTCCACCAATTGACTAAAAAATAAAAATTAAAAAAATAAATGAAAGAAACAATTGTAAAAATTAATAAAACTAAAAGCCGGTTCTTTGAGAAGACAAACAAAATGGACACGCCTTTAGCCAGACTCATCAAGAAAAACAGAGAGAAGAATCAAATCAACAAAATTAGAAATGAAAAAGGAAAGGTTACAACAGACAATGCAGAAACACAAAGGATGATAAGAGACTATTATGAAAAACTGTATGGCAAGAAAATGGATAACCTGGAAGAAATGGGCAGATTCTTAGAAAAGTTCAATCTTCAAAGACTGAACCAGGAAAAAATAGAACTTATGAAAAATCCAGTGACAAGCATTGAAATTGAAGCTGTGATCAAAATTCTCCCAAAAAACAAAAGCCCAGGACCAGATGATTTCACAGGAGAATTCTATCAAACATTTAGAGAAGAGCTAATGCCTATCCTTATAAAACTCTTTCAAAAAATTGCAGAGGAAGGAACACTTCCAAACTCATTCTATGAGGCCACCTTCACCCTGATGCCAAAACCAAACCAAGACAACACAAAAAAAGAAAACTAGAGCCCAGTATCACTGATGAACATAGATGCAAAAATTTTCAACAAAGTTTTAGCAAATATAATTTAGCAATACATCTAAAAGCTCATACACCATGGTCAAGTTGGGTTTATTCCAAGGAAGCAAGGATTCTTCAATATATGCATATCGATCAATGTGATATACTATATTAACAAATTGAAAGATAAAAACCATATGATCATCTCAATAGATGTAGAAAAAGCCTTTGAAAAAATTCAGCACCCATTTATGATTAAACATTGTCAAAAATATGCATAAAAGGAACCTACCTCAACATAGTAAAGGTCATATATGATAAGCCTACAGCAAATATTATTCTCAATGGTGAAAAATGGAAAGCATTCCCACTAGGATCAGGAACAAGGTAAGGGTGTCCACTATCACCACTATTATTCAACGTAGTTCTGTAAGTCCTAGCTACAGCAGTCAGAGAAGAAAAAGAAAAGGAATCCAGACCATAAACGAAGAAGCAAACCTCTCATTGTTTGCAGATAACATGATACTGTACATAGAAAACCCTAAAGATAGTATCAGAAAATTACTAGAACTTATTAGTGAATTTAGCAAAGTTGCAGGATACAAAATCAATACACAGAAATCACTTGAATTTCTATATACTAGTAATGAAAAATTAGAAACAGAAACTAAGGAACAAATCCCATTCACCATCACAACAAAAAGAATTAAATATCTAGGAATAAACTTACCTAAAGAGACAAAAAAAAGCTGTACACAGAAAATTATAAGACACTCATGAAAGAAATCAAAGACAACATAAACTGATTAAGAGATATTCCATGTTCCTGGGTAGGAAGAATCAATATTATGAAAATAACTGTACTACCAAATGCAATCTACAGATTTAATGTGATCCCTATCAGATTGCCAATGGCATTTTTCACAGAACAAAAAATTCCACAATTTATATAGAAACACTAAAGACTCCAAATAGCCATAGCAATCTTGAGAAAGAAGAATGGGGCTGGAAGAATCAACCTTCCTGACTTCAGATTATACTACAAAACTACAGTCATCAAGACAGTATGGTTCTGGCACACAAAAAAAACCAGAAACATAGACCAATGGAACAAGATAGAAAATCCAGAAATAAACCAATACATCTATGGGTATCTAATTTTTGACAAAGGAGGCAAGAGTATACAATGGGGCAAAGACAGCGTCTTCAATAAATGGTGCTGGGAAAAATGGATAGGTACATGTAAAAGAATGAAATTAGAACACCTCCTAACACTGTACACAAAGATAAACTCAAAATGGACTAAAGACCTAAATGTAAGACCAGAAGCTATAAAACTCTTAGAGGAAAACATAAGGAGAACACTCAGTGATATAAATCAAAGCAAGATCTTCTATGACACACCTCTTAGAGTGTTGGAAATAAAAACAAAAGTAAACAAATGGGACTGATTAAACTTAAAGGCTTTTGAACAGCAAAGGAAACTATAAGCAAGGTGAAAATAAAGCCTTCGGAATGGGAAAAAATAATAGCAAATGAAGCAACTGACAAAGAATTATTCTAAAAAATATACAACCACCTCCTGCAGCTCAATTCCAGAAAAATAAGCCACCCAATCAAAAAATGGACCAAAAAACTAAGCAGACATTTCTCCAAAGAAGACATACAGATGGCTAACAAACACATGAAAAGATGCTCAACATTGTGCATTATTAGAGAAATGCAAATCAAAACCACAATGAGATATCACCTCACCTTGGTCAGAATAGCCATCATCAAAAAATCTACAAACAGTAAATGTTGGAGAGGATGTAAAGAAAAAGGAACACTCTTGCACTGTTGATGGGAATGTAAATTGATACAGTCACTATGGAAGATGATATGGAGATTCCTTGAAAAAAACTAGAAATAAAACCACCATATTACCTAGCAATCCCACTCCTAGGCATATACCCTGAGGAAACAAAAATTGAAAAAGACACATGTATCCAATTGTTTATTACAGTACTATTTACAATAGCTAGCACATGGAAGCAACCAAGATGCCCATTGACAGATGAATGGATAAAAAAGTTGTGGTATATATACATAATGGAATAGTACTCAGCCATAAAAAGGAATGCATTTGAGTCAGTTCTGGTGAGATGGATGAACCTAAAATCTATTATACAGAGTGAAGTGAGTCAGAAAGAGAGATAAATGTCACACTGCATCGCACATGTATGGAATCTAGAAAAATGATTTTGAAGAATTTATCTACAGGGCAGCAGTGGAGAAACAGACATAGAGAATAGACTTATGGACATGGGGAGAGGGGAGGAGAGGGTGAGATGCACAGAAAGAATAACATGAAAACTTACATTACCATATGTAAAATAAATATCCAACAAGTGTTTGCTGTATGGCTCAGGAAACTGAAGCAGGGGCTCTGGATCAACTTACATGGGTGGGATGGAGAGGGAGATGGGAGGGAGGTTCAGAAGGGAGGGGATATATGTATATCTGTGGCTGATTCATGTTGAGTCTTGACAGAAAAAAACAAAATTCTGTAAATCAATTGTCTTTTAATAAAAAATAAATTAAAAAATAAAACTAATTAAAAAAAGAAAAAAAAGTGAGGCTTTACATTGATATGTGGATGCTACATGGAATTTTCGGTGAAAACAGAGGAAATTCACATAGCACCAACTTATATGATTCAGTATACCCTAAATATGACCTGGGTGATCTGAGCTCAAAAACAAAAAACTATGGAAACAACTGCCTTCCATGCCTTTTTTCTGTTCTTCCCTGTGCATACCACTTGTATTTTGAGGGAAAGGCAAAATAAAGAAATTCCCCCCTGATTTAGTTACCATATCTATCATGTCTTCAAAAAACATGAAGGCAGAACCATGAAAATCATCTAGAAAGTAGATATATCTGTGTTTTTAAAATGGATGAACTTGCGTTATATTCTTTTGCTCAACTGTATCTGATCAACTATTGAGACACTTCAGATAGAGAAAAATGTTGGATTGGTAATATATAATACCTAAGGTAAATTAAATGATGCCACCTCATTATTATAAAGGACTCAACATTCATTCAATAAAAATATGCATCAAGCTATTTTCTATGTACATGGTGTTTGATTGGCACTTGAGAATATGACAGTGAAAAAGAAGCAAACGGTACTGGCCTTCATGGAACTTACACTCTTGTAGAAAACATAGTTATAACTACTACCAAAATTAACTATTTAATTATAATTTGACCAGTACTCCAGAGGTGGACTTCCAGATGTTCAAGCTGGTTTTAGATAAGGCAGAGAAATGAGAAATCAAATTGCCAACATCCTCTGGATCATTGAAAAAGCAACAGGATTCCAGAAAAACCATCTATTTCTGCTTTATTGACTATGCCAAAGCCTTTGACTGTGTGGATCACAATAAACTGTGGAATATTCTGAAAGATATTGGAATACCACACCACCTGACATGCCTCTTGAGAAACCTGTATGGAGGTCAGGAAGCAACAGTTAGAACTGGACATGAAACAATAGACTGGTCCCAAATAGGAAAAGGAGTACGTCAAGGCTGTATATTGTCACCCTACTTGTTTAACTTATATGCAGAGTACATCATGAGAAACCCTGGGCTGGATGAAGCACAAGTTGAAATGAAGATTGCCTGGAGAAATGTCAATAACTTCAGATATGCAAATGACACCACCCTTATGGCAGAAAGTGAAGAACTAAAGAGCCTCTTGATTAAAGAGAAAGAGGAGAGTGAAAAAGTTGGCTTAAAGCTCAACATTCAGAAAACTAAGATCTTGGCATCCAGTCCCATCACTTCATGGCAAATAGATGGGGAAACAGTAGAAACAGTGTCTGACTTTATTTTTTTGGCTCCAAAATCACTGAAGATGGTGATTGCAACCATGAAAAAAAAAAAAGGTGCTTACTTCTTGGAAGGAAAGTTATGATCAACCTAGACAGCATTTTAAAAAGCAGAGACTTTTTTTTTTTTGCCAACAACAGTCTGTCTAGGCAAGGCTATAGATTTTCCAGTGGTCATGTATGGGATGTGAGAGTTGCACTATAAAGAAAGCTGAGCTCTGAAGAATTGATGCTTTTGAGCTGTGATGTTGGAGAAGACTCTTGAGAGTCCCTTGGACTGCAAGAAGATCCAATCAGTTCATCCTAAAGGAGATAAGTCCTGGTTGTTCATTGTCAGGACTGATGTTGAAGCTGAAACTCCAATACTTTGGCCACCTGATGCAAAGAGCTGACTCGTTTGAAAAGACCCTGATGCTGGGAAAGATTGAGGTCAGGAGAAGGGGACGACAGAGAATGAGATGATTGGATGGTATCACCGACTCAATGGACATGGGTTCTGGTGGACTCTGGGAGTTGGTTATGGACAGGGAGGCCTGGCGTGCTGCAGTTCATGGGGTCGCAAAGAGTCAGACAAGACTGAGAGACCAAACTGAACTGAACTAGAGGTGGTTAGAGAATGTATCACAGGGGCATCTGCCCTAGACCGGGATCTGAGAAGATAAGAGAGAGAGAATTTCAAGCAAAAAGAACATGGGCAAGGTCGTGAGATAGGGAGGAACACTGTACAATTCAGAGTGGATGAAAAGTTGTGTGAAACAGGCACAGAAGGGCCATATGAAGGGTTTTAATCTCCATCCTATGAGCAATGGGAAGCGATTACACTTTCCTAAAAAAAGAGAATGGTGGAATCCAAGGGCTATTTTTTAAAAATTATTCTTAGAAAGAGAATAAAGTTAGATGAGTAGTTCCACTATTTACGTGTGGAATCGTGGTAGCTAGCACCAAGGGTGTGGCAATGAGAATGAGAAAAGCAGACATACTAAAAGATTTGAGAGATGTTTTAGGTATAATAATCAGTAGGACTCTTTCTTTTGGTTAAACTTTTTACAGTATTAATATTTTAAGATAATTGTATATTCACATGTAACTGTAAGAATTAATACAGAAAAATTCCAATTTTCCTGAGGTAACATGTGTCAAAATTGTAATACAACATCCGCATTAAGATATTGATGTTGGTATAATCAAGATACAGTACATTTTCATCAGTGCAAGCATACTTCATGTGACCCTTTTATGTAGCCCCATTTACTCCCATTATTCCTTCCCACCTACATCTCTCCTTACTGCCTGGCAGCCATTAATCTATCACTCTTTGTATAATATTTAAGCAGGACTTTTATGACTAATTAGTGTGGAGTACGAGAGAAAGGAGAGGAGTCAAGAGTGACTTCTAGGTTTCTTGCGTGCATAATTGGATATATAAAGTGCTGAAGTCGGACAAAGTTTGAGGAAGGTGATGACTTGTTCAGTTTTATTCATACTGAATTTGAGTGGTTTGTGAAATATACAAATGGAAATGCTGAAGAAAGTTGTAAACATGAGTCTGACCTTTACTGTGACTTTTCACAGCAACCTGTGTTAAAACAGATATAATTTCCAATTAAATTATGCAAGTAAATGGTTTTGTCCCCATTTTACAAGTATTATGTCACTGTTTGTTTCCAGTCAATTGTTCTTCATCGTTTTTACCATTATGTCTACAAGAATATGTTCACAACATTTTTGGTAAACCAAAAGTCTTAATTTAATGTCATATATAAATGTTTGATGCTTGATACAGGGGCTCAGGGCTGGTGCACCGGGATGACCCAGAGAGACGGAAATAGGAGGGAGGTGGGAAGGGAGTTCTGGAAGGGGAACACATGGATACCCATGGCAGATTCATGTCAATATATGGCAAAACCAACACAATAATGTAAAGAAAATAAATAAATAAAAATCACCTGAAAGTTAACAGGCTGAAAATGAAAGAACTGGATAGTATATGTTTCTATATCTTCTTAGCTACTGCTGACTTGCTTATAATTTTTCCTTTCTGATTTGTCTCTTCACCAGCTATTTGAATAAAAATTGTTGAAATGGCCACATATTCTAAAAGTATCTTTGTCCACCATCAAATCAATTGAACTTTCATATCCTATGAAGGCAATGGATTAAGAGTGCTTAAAAAATATCCCATCAAGGATGCCTATGTTTGAAACTAATGAAGAACTGGCCTCATTATTATCGACTTGAAATAAAAGTCACTGTTGAACAAAACAAAAATTTTAGATGTTGGCTAGAATACATACATAGCTTTTCCTCATGTATTTTCAAAGGCAAATGTGTTAATTCTTTCCTGTGCCTAAAATAGGTAGCACACCATCTCTGAATGCCATCAGTACCACTGCAAACACACACAGACTGTGGGAGAGCCACATGGATCACATTATGCACAACACACTAGCAAACTGTGACACAGAAAGGCAGGAACATGCCTGCTGGGTGTTCACTTTACTTGATCCTACACTTTGCAAAATGTTTTTCTAACACTCTTGATTCTTTGATTGCTGATGCAGCACCCACCAGGCCTTCAAAATATGATTTGCAGTTAAAATGAAGAAGATACATTTTCAGAAAAATGAACACTTGGTGTTACGTTTTTCCATTTCCAAGAAAGAGCATTAAGAGAAGCTAGAGAGAGTGGGGGCAGAGAGTTGCAGAGATTCTAGAAGGCTGGGAATATCATTTAGTAGGGGAGGTAAAATCAAGTTTGGTTTCCCAAATTGTTCTTGGTTCTAACAGCAACTTTCATGTTCATGTGAAAAGTGAACATTGACTAGAAAAATCTTAATGTTAAAATGCTTGAATGGAATATAAATTTTGTCCACATAGCTTTAAATGACTGACCTTTTTAGTTATTGCTGTTCTTCCTTGGGATCATTCTTTTATATAATCTGTTAGAAAGTCTGTTCAGTATACATTTTTCTAATAAGAAAAGAAAAAGAATAGGTCAGTATTATTATGAAGATTAGTCATATTATTTTTTATCTGCCTATAAAAATTCAGAGAAACAAAGAGGAAGAAACAAAGGGACACAGAGACTATCACTGACTTTGGTTTCCCACAATTGTTAATAAATCTGAGCAAGATAGAAGGTAGGTTACTAGAGGTGAGGGGTAAAGGGAAGGGTTATTGGATGAAGGTGGTCAAAAGGTGAAAGCAAAAACAACAATACAGTATATTAACACATATATATGGAATATAGAAAGACAGTAAGGAGAACCCAACATGCGAGACAGCAAAAGGAACGCAGATGTATAGAATAGACTCGTGGACTTTGTGGATGAGGGTAAGGGTGGGATGATATGGGAGAATGGCATTGAAACATGTTAATTATCATATGTCTAATCAATCGCCAGCCCAGGATTGATTCTCGGGGGAGAGGGAGGAGGGAGGGAAGAGGGAGGGGTTTCTGGAGGGGGAGCATATGTAAACCCATGGTGATATCATGGCATTTTATGGCAAAAACAATAAAATGGAGAAAAAAAAAGGTGAAAACTTCTAGTTGTGAGATAAATAAGTACCAGGGATGTAATGTGCAACATGGTTAACAGAATTGACATTGCTGTATGCTACATTTTAAAGTTGTTAATAGAGTAATCCAAAGAGTTCTCATCACAAGGAAAAATATTTTTCTTTGTCTTTTAGTCTTTATCTATATGCAATGATGCATGTTCACTAAACCAACTGTAACAGTCATTTCATCATGTGCGTGAGTCAAATTGTTTTGCTCTATACCTTAAACTTTTACAGTGATATATGTCAGTTATATCTCAATAAAATTGAAAGGGAAAATACATGCATATACATGTACATACATAAGTTTGAGGAAGGGAAGACATGAATGGTTGCAGTCTATGGATCACCATAGAAACACCATCTTGCTTCCACATTGCCCATAACCTACATCAATGTGTTTCACCACACCCTGCTCTTACTCCTTTCATTTCCCACTCCCCCATTCCCTACACATATGGTCTGCTCCAGATGTCTTCATTCTGGGGAACCAAAACACATCTTCTCTTCTCAAAAAAGGTTGTCATCCTAAAAAAGTCTTACTGTGAGAGGCCTACTTTGCCAGCCTACTGCTGAGATCAATTCCCCACAGTTCCAGATTGATTCTTTCAAATCTCCATCAGAAGCAGGGAGAAAGAAAAAAAGAAACTGGGACAACTCTACATTCACTGATGTAATCTCTCCATACTTAAGGAATTTGCTCACACATGGTCTCATAAATGGTAAATTTAACTTGTATCTGCAGATGGGAACTTTCCTCTTTAGTAATGCTCATCCTTAACAGCATCCTGGAACACACTTATCTTTCCCAACAAGCATCTGGAAGAAACAATGTTATCTTTTACAAACGATTCTCAGCTAGGAAGACTGCAAGGTAGATAAGAAGAGCAGTTTTGTTACAATTAAGATGCAATCCTGTTTCATTTTCCCTTTTTCATTCTAACTCAGTCATAGTGGCCTCCCTGCTATCCTTCTGATCTGGAGGCTCACTTCTGCCTCAGAGCCTTTTCATTGCCATTCACCTTGCCTCAGAAGGTCTTCCCCCACAAATTTCTCTTCCTTATCTCATCTCTAGTCCTGTCAACTTATTAGAGGAGCTTTCTCTGTCTCCCTGTTTAAAATTGCAGACCTCTCTCCCCTGTTCCAAATCTTAGTCCCTGATTTTGTGGTGCTTTAGTCACTAAGTCGTGTCCAGTTCTTGAGACCCATGGACCATAGCCTGTCAGGCTCCTCTGTCCATGGATTTCCTGGGCAAGAGTATTAGAGTGGGTAGCCATTCCCTTCTCTAGGTGATCAAACCCGAGTCTCCTGTATTGTCTGTTACATTGCATTCAGATTCTCTACCACTGTGCCACCTAGGAAGTCCTACTCTGCTTCTATCTCTCTTTATAATGCTTATCATTATATATTTTGTATGATTTTCTTTTTCTGATATCACTCGAATGTAAACTCCATGAAGGTAAGGATCTTGATCTGTTTTATTCATTGCTACATCCTCAGCATCTAGAACATTCAGTCAGTCAGTTCACCTGGTCAGTCATGTCCCACTCTTTGTGACCTCATGGACTGCCACACGCCAGGCTTCCATGGCCATCACAAACACCTGGAGCTTACTCAAACTCATGTCCATTGAGTCAGTGATGCCATCCAACCATCTCATCCTCTGTTGGTCCCTTCTCTTCCTGCCTTCAATCTTTCCCAGCATCAGGGGTCTTTTCAAGGAGCCAGCTTTTCACATCAGCTGACCTAAGTATTGGAGCTTCAGCTACAATATTAGTCTTTCTAATAAATATTTAGGACTGATTTCCTTTAGGATTGACTGGTTTGATGTTCTTGCAGTCCAAGGGACTCTCAAGAGTCTTCACCAACATCACAGAACAAAAATATCAATTCTTCAGTGCTCAGCCTTCTTTAAGGTTTAACATTCACATCCATACATGACTACCGGAAAAACCATAGCTTTGACTAGACAGATATTTGTCAGCAAAGTAATGTTTCTGCTTTTTAATATGCTGTCTAGGTCAGTCGTAACTTTTTTTCCAAGGAGCAAGCATTTTTTAATTTCATGGCAGCAAACACCATCTACAGTGATTTTGGAGCCCAAGAAAATAAGGTCTCTCACTGTTTCCATTGTTTCCTCATCTATTTGCCATGAAGTGATGGGACTGGATATCATGATCTTCTCTTGTTGAATGTTGAGTTTTAAGCCAACTTTTTCACTCTCTTCTTTCACTTTCATCAAAAGGCTCTTTAGTTCCTCTTCATTTCCTGCCATAAAGGTGGTGTCATCTGCATATCTGAGGTTATTGATATTTCTCCCGGCAATCTTGATTCCAGCTTGTGCTTCATTCAGTTTGGAATGTCACATGATGTACTCTTCACATAATTCAAATAAGCAGTGTGACAATATACAGTCTTGACATACTCTTTTCCCAATTTGGAACCAGTCAGTTGTTCTTTGTTTGGTCCTAACTGTTGCTTCTTGACCTGCATACAGATTTCTCAGGAGACAGGTAAGGTTCTTGTATTCCCATCTCTTTAAAAAGTTTTCACAGTTTGTTGTGATCCGCACATTTAAAAGCTTTCTTGTGGTTGATGATGCAGAAGTAGGTGTTTTTCTGGAATTCTGTTGCTTTTCCTATGATCCAGTAGATGTTGGCAATTTGATATCTGGTTGCTCTGCCTTTTCTAAATCCAGGTTGAACATCTGGAATCTCACAGTTCATGTACTGTTGAATCCTTGCTTAGAGAATTTTGAGCATTTCTTTGCTAGCATGTGAGATGAGTGCAATTGTGTGGTAGTTTGAACATTATTTGGCATTGCCTTTCTTTGGGATTAGGATGAAAACTGATGTTTTCTAGTCCCATAGGCACTGCTGAATTTTCCAACCTGCTGGCATATTGAGTGCAGCACTTTCATATCATCATCTTTTAGGATTTGAAATAGTTCAGCTGAAATCCCATCACCTTCATTAGCTTTGTTCACAGCGATGCTTCTTAAGGTCCACTTGACTTTGCCCTCCAGGATGTCTGGCTCTAGGTCAGAAATCACACCATTGTGGTTATCTGGGTCATCAAGATATTTTTTGTATATTTCCTTTGTGTATTCTTGCTACTTCTTAATATATTTTGTTCCTGTTAGCTCCATGTCATTTCTGTCCTTTATTGTGCCCATCTTTGCATGAAATGTTCCCTTGAAATCTCAAATTTTCTTGAAGAGATCACCAGATGGACATCACCAGATGGTCAATATCAAAATCAGATTGATTATATTCTTTGCAGCTGAAGATGAGAAAATCTATATAGTCAGCAAAACAAGACAGGGAACTGACTGCGGCTCAGATCATGAACTCCTTATTGTCAGATTCAGACTTAAATTGAAGAAAATAGGGAAAGCCACTAGGCCATTCAGGTATGACCTAAATCATACCCCTTACAATTATACAGTAGAAGTGAGAAATAGGGATTAGATCTGATAGACAGAGTGCCTGAAGAACTATGAACAGAAGCCCATAATGTTGTACAGGAAGTGGTAATCAAAACTATCCCCAAGAAAAAGAAATGCAAAAAAAGAAAATGGTTTTCTGAGGAGGCCCTACAAATAGCTGAGAAAAGAATAGAAATGAAAGGCACAGGAGAAAAGGAAAGATATATCCGTCTGAATGCAGAGCTTCAGAGAATAGCAAGGAGAGACAAGAAAGCTTTCCGAAGTGATCATTGCAAAGTATAGAGGAAAACAATTGAATGGGAAAGATCTAGAAGAGTAGGAACATAATTATTTGTTCAATAAATTAAACAGGTGAATGAGTGAACAAATGAGTGAATGAGTAAATCAATATTATGCTAAAATAGCACTTTGTCTGAACCTGCACTCTATCCTGTACAAATAAAAAGTGTCAAATTGCACCACAAGTGATTTACCATCATCTTCAGCTTAACCTTATTTTGACTTACAGGTAGCATCATACACTTAGTGTTAAGCAATAATTTAATTCATTCATTGACTTGTTAATGACATAATGAACACAAAAGAATCTTTCCAATTGTGTGCTAGGAAGTCAGCTAGGCATTGAAATGCTAACAGATTTGCTGGTCCCTAATCATAGTTATTGTGTTGTTTCCCACCCTCACCACATGTTGATGGGTCTCTTGTCATTCCTATTTGGTGCCATTAGATTTGCTGTCTGCCATGTTAGTAATGGACAGCTCAAGAGCAGATGTTTCTGAAGTATCATTGGTAACAATGTCACAAAGATTGTGCAGAGTCAAAGGCCAACAAGCCTGACTAATGAGGAGGAGGTTTGGGCAGCTTATATATTGCTTCAGTGGGGGAAGTTTCGAACTTGCCATGCCTCACTGGCTTCTGGAAGCAGCCAGCCATTTTTAACCAGAAGCCGCAGCTGTATCGCAATACCTGGTCTCTTGATTTTTACCACTTTGTCATCATTCATCATTCTCCACTTTAGCTATCTTTGCATTATTTAGTTCCACGGCTGCTAAATTTGTGTCCTCCTACATTCTCTTCATTAAAGTTGCTTCTCAGCACCTGTGGTTTATGGTGCAGAACTCTGACTTACAATATCACCTTACTAGGCTCCTTCTGCCATTGTATATGCCGTCAGGTTAGACGACTAGGAGAATTTTTAAATAGAACACTCTTAGCTTATCAGAATAATCAAATCCCTCCTCCTCCCTACCAAAAATATAATGAAATAATATTGCTGTTTTTATAGTTTTAAGTGCTTTTGAGTAATATCAATGTACTTGCAATTTCATATAATCATAGATCACATGGAACATTAGAGATTATCCATTTCCATGATCTTAGCTTTGAAGATGAGGGGATTAATATCTCCAAATTGTAACTATCTTGTGAAAGGTCACAAAGCATTTAACTACATACATGAATATAATCCTATAATAGAACCTCTGCAAATCTTGTCTTTAAGTCTTGTTACCTAATAAATGGATGTAATAATAACACATGCTAAGAATATGTGTAAAATTTATCACTGTAATCCTAATCTCCTTCACTATTCTAAAACATAGTTACAAAACATATTGCATTGGGACAATTTATTTAGTCTCTCAATATATATTATAAACTTGCATCATGCTTGGGACTGTGCTAGGAAGATGAGGATGTAAATGTTATTAAGAGTCATAATCCCTGTCATCATGGAGCTTACAATATACTGGAGAAAATAATGAGTAAAAAGATATAATTACAGTTAAGTGTAATAAGTGCCAATATAAGAGAAATATGGCAAGTTACAGGAGCATGGAAGAACAGTGCATAACCCGGAGTATGATGGCAATCAGGGAAAGCTCTCTAGAAGAAGTGATTTGAAGTTGAGATATGAACAAAGCATAGGATTTAGTTGGGTGAAGTGTTGGTCAAGGGTACTGCAGTGAGACAAAGAGAAGATCGTGTGTGAAAACCTTGAAGGTAGAGAATGTATGACATGTTAGCAGATAGTAAGATGGCTTAGCATGGCTGGAAGATCAAATATGTGTAGATTAAGGCAAGACACTAAGACCAGTGCTGAAATATTTCTATTAAGGTAATAGCATGACAAAATTCAATGTTGAATGATAATGACTCAAACTACCAAAAATGAAAGAAGAAGAACAATGAATGAATTAATTAAATAGTGTAAAACTGGAGTCAGGGAGAACAGTAATATGCTTGTTTAATAATCTGGGCAAGAATCTTGGTGGCCTGAACAAGGGTAGTGATAGTGGAGATGGAGAAAAATGGATGAGATTAATAGGGAATTCAACAGATAGATCCAGCAGAGCATGGATACTGACTTGATGTGTTAGAAGACAAAAATGGAGAAATCATGTATGACTACAAGGTTTCTAACTTAATAAGCTGGGTGGATAACACCATCATTTGTTGAGATGGAAAACACCAAAGAGCAAAACTGAGCATGGAAGGCAAAGCAATCAATTTTAGACATGTTCTATTTGTGGTGCTTGTAACATAGCTGTCTATATTTGTATAGTAGGCCACCGGATACACAGGTAGGTCCAATGGTTAGTGAAGAGATTTGGGTTGAAGATATAGGTTTGAGAGTCTTCAGAACAGACAGGTTAATTGCAGCAATGAGAGCAGATGATATTATCCAGTGAGAGAATATAAATTAGTAGCAAAAAGGGTAAATAAAAGAATCCTGAAGACCATGAATGTTGAAGTAATTAGCAGAGGAAGAGGAACTAGATAAAGGCCCTGAAAATGAATAAATCTAGAAGTCCAAGACATTGATTGTCTTGAAAAACAAAGGGAGAAAATTTTTCAGGAAGCACCAGTTACAAAGAAAAAAAAATCTCATATGGTACAGAGCAATCAAGTGAAATACGAAATTTAAAACATCTGTTTAGTAACAAAGTTATTAGCACCTTTAAGAACAGTTTCAGTGATGGAGATATAATCCTGGTTGGCATCCATTTGCCCTTTTAGTCAACAGATGTTTTTATTGAATGCCTACTCTCAGCCTGGCACTGTGTTAGATATTGCAGATGCAATTGTAAGTAAGAATGTTATCCTCATTCACATGGAGCTTGCAATCTTGTGCAGGAGACAGATCTTAATAAAACAGTCATGTAAATAAATTCTAAGTTGCTGCTCTGACAAAGGAAAGTGTTGTGTATGAGTATACATGAAATAGAAGGTTTGTGACCTGGAATGTTTCTCTATGGAAATGACATGAACTAAAATGTAATGGATATGTATAAATGAACTAGACATAGCAGAGTGAGAATACTGTGATGATTAGGGTTCTGGGTGAAGGAGAGGGCATTTGCAAAAATCTGGGACAGGAAGAAACATGGCCTATTCATGGAATTAAAAAAAAAGTGTGTCTAGGGTATAAAGAATAAGGGGGAACATGGTAAGAACGGTGAAGAGAGGTGGGCTTATGCAGATCACGAAGCTAAGAATTTGTTTTTTGTCTGAAAAGCAGTGGGAAGCCATTGAAGGGGTTTATTATAAGTATCTGTCTGAGGGCAGGGGGCAGAGTTGACATAATCAAATTTGCAATTAAAAGGTTTTTCTGATTTCTGTTAGTAAAAAGGATTTGAAAGAGAGGAACTGTAGAGGAAGGGAGAACTGTTAGAATTTAAGTTTGTAGTGGTCCAGATAAGAGAGAGCATGGTATGAACTAAAATAATAGAAATGAAAAGAAGCAAATAGATTCAACTTTATTTATAAGGTAAAATGAGTAATAATTTCTGATGAATTAGATATGAGTTTGAGCAATAGGGAGGTGTCCAAAAAAAATGCACGCACACAAAAAAACAGTTTCCAAATTTCTGAGTAAAGACAGCCACAACATATTTTCTGAAAGATTTGGCTGAGAAATTGGAAAGACAAGAGAGAGTATCTGGGGATAGACATGAAGTTAGTGAAGAAGATTTTTCTTATTTGTTTTTATTTTTATTTTTTTCCTCTTTACTAAACCTTTGTAAAATTTATTTAATTTTTAATTAAAAGATAATTGCTTTCCAGAATTTTGTTGTTTTTTTTTCAAACCTCAACATGAATCAGCCATAGTTATATATATATATATATATATATATATATATATATATGTATATATATACTCTCCCTTTTGAAACTCCCTCCCACCTCCCTCCACATCCCACCCCTCTACATTGATCCAGAGCTCCTGTTTGAATTTCCTGAGACATACAACAAATTCCCATTGGCTATCTATTTTATATATGGTAATGTAAGTTTCCATGTTACTCTCTCCCATACATCTCACCCTCTCCTCCCCTCTCCCCATGTCCCTAAGTCAATTCTCTATGTCTGTTTCTCCACTGCTGCCCTGGAAATAAATTCTTCAGTACCATTTTTATACATTCCATATATATGCATTAGTATATGATATTTATCTTTCTCTTTCTGATTTACTTCACTCTGTATAAATAGGCTATAAGTTCATCCATTTCATTAGAACTGAGCGTTAAGGGTGGTATGGCTTTGGACTGTTTTTATTTTTTAAGACTGTAAACACATAAGTATGATCAAATGCTGACCTAGAGAGATGGAAGAAAATTCATATACAAGAGAAAGAATAATCAAAGACCTAGTTCTCTGAAAATGCAGAAGGAAGCAAATTCTACAAGACTTAAGAAAGAAGCAAATAATAGGTGGGTCTGCAGGCAAGTCATAAAGCTGGTGAAGAGATGATAAGGACATCCCCTTCTGATATCTGCTATTAATATTTCCTCTGTGAACTCAACGCTGAAAGTGAAATGGGATGTAGTTGTGTCAACATTTGTCACCGTGGTACTTATGTTACTAAAGTTTTAAAAGCAATCCAAATGCTTACCACAGGGGATGGGTTAAATAAATTATGTCATGTGTTACACTGTTCTAGTATGAAATATTTAAAAATCCTGTTGTAGAAGAGTATTTTAGATGGAAGGAAACTACTATATGTTTTACATGAAAATAATAGTTTGCAAAAGAATATGTATGGTATGGTATTGTTGTTGTTTAGTCATTAAATCATGTCCAACTCATTTGCAACCCCATGGACTATAGCCTACCAGGCTCCTCTGTCTGAGGAATTCTCCAGGCAAGAATACTGGAGTGTGTTGCCATTTCCTTCCGGAGGGGTTCTTCTTGACCCAGGGATCAAACCTGCCTCTCTTGCACTCTATACCACGGAGCCACCAGGGAAGCCAGAAAAAATTTTTGCTAGCATGATAAAATAATGTAAGCATTAATTTGTATCCCCCCTGTAAGATCTAGCTCCTGGGTCATACGGACTGTCTTAGTAAAAAGAAAATTTTAATAAGAAATAAATGTTTACATAGAAAAAAAATAACAGCATAACTTACTCTACTGTTAAGTATGGAAAATGTAAAGAAATGGTTATAGAATTGTATTTCCATTGAAAAACCATAGGGCTGAATTGTGCATTAATCAAAATAGCTATCACATTTTTAAGCCACAGGCCAGACAGTGTGGTTAGTGCTTCACCTCTGCAATTCGATGAGAGTGTCACTATGATCTTTACTGTATGGAAGAGAAAACTGAGACCTTGACAGTCCATTTGCTTAAAATAGTTCATCAGAAAGAGGCAGACTCAGGTTTGGAACCCAGGTCTGTCTGATCCTGGTGGCAGTGTGCTGCACTACACATGGAAGGAATTAAAAAAAGAAAAACAGCTTCAATGAGCCTGCTTCACAAACCTATAACCCTGCTGGCAAAATCACCATTTTAACTGGAAAAAAATGAAATGGACCAATATAAGAAAAAAAATTCCACTTTGATTAATAAGTAAACACCATTTATTTCACATAAGATATTTAGACATTTTTTCTGGAGGAAAATTAATGTTGCCAATGCTACAGAAACAATCACAAGCCTTGTCTCATTTCTTAAATAATTAGCAATAGTTTAAAAGGTTTTTAAAGGACAAAAATAAAAATCAAGTGAAAATTGAAAATGAGGCAAAAGGCACTTTCACATCATCAACAAAGCTTTCAACACTTGTAGATATTGTCTAAGGATATTTGCTAATTGTGTTGCTGTTTCAAGCATTATCATCACCAGCTTTCATTCTTACCTCGGATCAGGAACGGTAAGCAAGCTGGAAATAATACTCTTTTCTACTCTTAATGAAGCCCTAAAACCATTGGCCTAATCCACCTTCTCTTCATTCTTTCAACAAATATTTGTTGAGCACTTATGTTGTGCTTGTTTTCAGGATTGCCAAATGGGATGTTATTCTGATACAATTTGATTGAAGTCATGACAACTCCCAGTTGATAAAGTGTAAAAGTCAATTAATCTTTATCATCAAGATATTTGTAAAGGGATATTGTTTTAATTAATGCTGCAGAATTTGTTTCAATGTCCTCTACATTCTGTCCTCCACATCAATCAACCAACCAACCAAATAATAATTAAGAAGCAAAGTGAAATATGTTTCAGCAGCAAGTCAACAGACATCTTCTTTCTTTTAGACAGTCTTAGCTGATGGTATTTGAGAGGGTTGGTTTGTTTGTTGTTGAATCTAATAAAAAATAAAAATATTTTACATCTCTTTCTTTTCAGCAGAGGAACTTCAAGAATTTACAGAATTGAATTCCTCCACACAACTTCTATAAAAGCAGAAAATGAAAGAAAAATATCTACTTTATTAAAACAGAACTCATGCTATAGCCAAAGAGGTTTCATGAATGACAGTGTCTCTTAATATAGTATATATCAAATCATCAAATTATGCCATATTTTAACCCTAATGGCAAATTAATTAATTAGAATTGTTTGCTCAATAAATAGAGGAGTTGAAATGTCACTGCCTTGGTTGACCTAGATGGATGTCTGATATGGGATATAAAGTGATGTATTTGGGACCTATAAAGTAAGAATGGATTACTTTTATTCCTTGTCTTAGCATGGGTTTTCCCTAAAAGCAGAGACTGAGACAGGGAGAAAGGCTGATAGAGGTAGTTGAATCTCAAAGGGCAGGAGCAAGGGACAGAGACAGGGAAATAGGAAGGAGGGAAAGCCTTATCTGAACATTCATGGAATCCTTTCCTCCTACCAATAGATTTACTCACTCACTCACTCTAAATTTCTTCTTCTCCTCAACAATTCTGAGGCCAGGACTTCATGGCCTGAAATGGGCCACATCACAGAGAAAAGAAACTGCTTTTGACGAGACTGCAACACTTGCCTGACCAGATTAGACCATCAGTTGTACAACTGCACTCAGCTCTTCTGGTCTCTTTTCTCTGTAAATCCCTTATCAACTCCCAAATTAATTTGTCTGCCTGTTGCAACTGTTCAAATAAAGTACCAACTATAATGCTTTGCAACTTTTGTGTTGAAATATTTTTTTTTAATTGGACCATGTATTTCCCATCATTACAGGGTGAATTGTTGACCTTAAAGAGGACTACTGAGGAGCTTACTGCAATGAATCTCAGAATCATCTATCTAGGGAAAGAAAGAGATAAACATTATCATCATGAGTCAGAAGTTGGCCTACAAGGCTCTAATTCCCCCACACAACTGAGTGGTACAAGCTTGAATGTGAGTAGGTTTCAATGGGTGTCTCAAGCTTCAGCCTCAGAAAAGCTCTGGGGTAGGAAGCCCAAGAATCAAGGTGCTGGTCCAAGATGATCTGCCATCAGTCTACACCTGTGAGGAACTGAGAGCACCTGTGTCCATGTGAATTGGCTCTTCTGGTCAGGGCTGCAAAGAGAGGTGAGGCTGAGAGGGTTTGAACTGATACTGGAGGTACTTGTATGTGTAGGATTTGTTTGGATGGAATTCTCACTTTTATATCTTCTTGGGGAGAGACATTTGACATTCAAAAAATCTCTCCCACTGTTGTCTGTGTTGAGCTGCACCCCACAGGCCTGCATGTCTGTAGTTGCCCAGCTTCAAGACCAAAGAAAGAGCCCAGAGTCAGTGACAGATACATCAATGGTTCAATGGATGAGGGAGCTAACATGTCTGAAGTAAGGTCCTGAAGCCACATCCCACACTGTGCGGTGAAGGATATACAGGACACAGCAGCAGTCTTTGCTCCTGGTGGGAGGATGGGGAAGTTACCAGTTATAGGGGAATTAATGTCAGGTTGGTTCATCAATTACCAGGGAAACTAGTAGGTGGCACAGCCCTTACAGCCCCTTTGATTAGAACAATCATTAGATGGGACCAGGGGCAACTATGTAGAAAGGCAAGTCATGTGGGTAGAGTATAGCTGAAGCAGGCACTGGATGGATGCACAGGGGGTGTACAAAGGACAAGAGAATAGCCATCTTGAGTGTCCTGACCATACGGTATGGATCACTTTTTCTATCTTTATTTGATGGACTTTTGAACTTGGTCAACTTGCATCTCCACTCAAACATAAAGTGACCGCAGCAAATGATGTCAATGGCCCAATTCTTTCTCTTTTGCCATGCTTCAGTTGCTGTGAGTATTGGCTGATAAACTGCTCCTAGCAGAATCTTCTCTGAAAAGTCATCCTAGGATGATTAATCTTACAATAAAAATGAGAGAAAAATATATACAGTATTCTCACCCCAGAAATCATGACCCCCACCCCACCCAGGTGTCAATCTGCAGCCAATGACTGACCAACTGCTTCAGGAGTCTCCTAAAGGTAAGACTTTTTCCATAATGATATTCACGCAGTGGTGTTCTTGTAAACTGACTCTTAATGGGGTGGTAGGAGGCTCTGATTTGTAGTGTTTGCTCCTGATTTCTATAGTACAAATTATTCCACTATGACTGGTGTCAATCTATCAACCAGAGTAAAAACAGAGTTGGGATAAGATATTGTAGGGGAGTAAAATTTACCACCCCCGAATGTCTCTACTTGTCTCAGCAAACATTTGTTTACCAGACATTTGCTTTTCCATCTCCATGTCAATTGCCTTACTCCCCTTCGAAGTCCTAAACAACCCTCCAAAGTCTTCCTTTGTCTTTGGCTGAAGATAGTATTTAAGGTGAGTGTTTCAGCCAGTTTCAAGAGTTATTCAGTTCTCCTGGGTCTCTTCCATGTATTTATTGTTGTTGTTGTTGTTCATTCACTAAATTATATCTGACTCTTTGTGACACCATATACTGCAGCATGCCAGGCTTCCCTGTCCTTCACTATCTCTCAGAGTTTGCTCTAGTTCATGTTTATTTCATCTCTGTCATCCCCTTCTCCTTTTACCTTCAATCTTTCCCAGCATATAGGTCTTCTTTCAATGAGTTGGCTCTTTTCATTAGGTGTCCAAAGTACTGGAGCTTCAGCATCAGCCCTTCCAATGAATATTGGGGGTTGATTTCCTTTAGGGTTGACTGGATTGATCTCCTTGCAGTCCAAGGGACTCAAGAATCTTCTCCACCACTACAATTCAAAAGCATCAATTCCAGTTCCTTGGTGCTCAGCTTTCTTTATAAGTCCAACTCTCACATCCATACATGACTAGTGGAAAAATCATAGCTTTGACTAAACAGATTTTGTCGACAAAGTGATGTCTCTGCTTTTTAATATGCTTACTAGTTTGTCATAACTTTCCTTCCAAGGAGCAATCATCTTTTAATTTTGTGGTTGTAGTCACTGCCCACAGTTATTTTGGAGCCCAAGAAAAGAAAATCTGTTACTGCTTCCACTTTTTCCCCTTCTATTTGCCATAAAGTGATGGAATCAGATGCCATGATCTTAGTCTTTTGAATGTTGAGTTTTAAGCCAACTCTTCCCCCTCTTCTTTCACCCTCAAGAGGTTTTTTTAGTTCCTCTTCACTTTATGTCATTAGAGTGGTATACATCTCATGTTTACATGTTATTAAAATGGTGCTTGATTTTCTCCTATTAAACTGTGAATGTCACTTTAATTGCTTAAACTAGCCCGAAAAACCTCAAAGGATGAAGTAAAATCTCTTCCTCCTCAATAATGAGTGCAATCTGCTCTTAAAAGTCTGCTCCAGCATACTGATCAAGTCATGCCCAGAGCTTGCTGTGGAAAGCCTAAGGTAAGCTCTCAGTAAATATCTGTTGGAAGCTACATTTTTTTTTCTCAACAACTTTCCCTGCCCTGTTTTGACTCTCTCACTTTCTTACAGACCCCTCCAGAGAGTCTTCCCTCAGTGAAGCACTTATACAAGAATTTTGGCCTCAGGCTCTGCTTCTAAGGAAGCCAACTCACAACAAAGAAAGGAAGAGTCAACTGCTGGGAGTACTGTGCTCCTTAACCATCTCTATAGGGCTGTGTGAGTTAGACCCCTTGGCTAACATTTCAATCCTGCTTCTTGTTAAGATAATTGTGCCCATCTTGTTTTTGTTTAAGATGCCAACCTGGTGGCTCAGATGGTAAAGAATCTGCCTGCAATGCAGGAGACCCAGGTTCAATCCCTGGGTCAAGAAGATCCCCTATAGAAGGGAACGGCTACCACTCCAGTATTGTTGCCCACAGAATTCCATGGACAGAGGAGCCTGGTAAGCTACAGCCCATGAGGTTGTAAAGAGTTGGACATGACTGAGCAACTAACACATTACTTCAGGATCCCTTAATCTACTGTTATTTTTGGAGATTCAGTTTATTAAAAATAATTCTTACTCTCAGTTCTTGCCTACAGTGAATGAGAACCACTATACTTCTCAGTGCCAGTAGTGTTTGTTTCACTAACACATTGCTCACCACTTTGGTCAGTGGGTTATCTTTCAGAACTTACTGGAGGAACACAGACAGCAGTTGCATTTTCTGGCCATTCAGAATATATCCTCTGTAGCACGGTCACTTCAATAAGCACTTTGATCTCTTTTTCTGTCATCTTCTATGGCAGTTCTGAAAATTTTACTTCACTTACTTGGGGCCACTACTTTATCCAAGAGTACAAGTGTCATCCTAGCAGCACACTCATCATCCAAGTTTCTTGCCAGCGTGGGGTGTTTAAATTGTATTAGAAGGGAGTGTATCAGTATTCATAAAGTCTCAGTTTTCTGAGAATGAAATCTTTCCTTGCACCCTCCCTTGATCCAGCATCCGGGATACCATCCCCCACACGCTGTATCAGATCCTCACACTTGCTGGCTGCGTTCTTCAGATTGTTTGTGTTAGTCTTTCCCTCTTTTCCCATGCTCCACCCTTCTATATTCCCATGCTCCACCCTTCTACATTCCATGACATAACTCTAAGAATGGGTTTGGTGGCCAGGAGGGCACCTAAAGGCAGATCATAAGGGGCCATAGGTTTTCTTGCAAGAAAGGCTTCTGCATTATTGTTAAGCACTAGCCTTTAAGAGGAAGGAGCAGATCATGTCTTCAAGTCCAGAGTATTTGGGGAATCAATGAATTCAATATATTTTAAAAAACAGCTTTATTGAGATATAATTCACATACCATAAAATTTATCCCTTTAAGGTGCATGATTCAAGGCTTTTTCAAGTATATTCACAGATACACGCCACCATCACCACAGTCTATTTTAGAATATGCTCGTCAATCAAAAAGAAACATTGTGCCCTTTAACTATTTTCCAGTCCTACTGCCATAAATATAAATCATATAATATATGCTTTTCGTGACCGAGTTCTTTCACTCTAGCATCATGTTTTCCAGGTCCATCCATGTTATACAAGTCAAGGGTGTCGACCAGATGTCCCCAGCCCACATCTCTGGCCTCTTCCCCATCTCAGCTAGGGCCTCCATCTTGCTGTAATACCAGAGGTAGGAACAAAACACTTCCATGGACTTTCACTGTCCTTATAATTAAGTCCTGGGCCAGATCCTCTGGCTATGGAAAGTGACAGTCTCCTTCAATGATTCCAAGGCCTTCTGACTTCCACACTTCACCTTAAATTGGTCATTAATCACCCTCAGCCTTTCATTGTTTCTCCCATGCATCTGTCACACTCACCCACAACTGTCCATTGTCCTTTTGCTTATCATTACTACTTGTTCTGAACCTCCTGAGCTGTTGCCACTAACAGTGAATTGCCCTGTACCCTAAGAATGTTAACATAATTTTGCTATAACATGCTAAAAGCTATCCATACATCACCTTCTGCCAATAGCAGCATTCTTATTTCCAATCACCTGATGGGTGATCCAGCTTCAATATTTCATTTTAAAGCCTACTTCTTTAGAGCATGCTTAGCACCTGCTACACAATGTCAGGCTCTCTGTGAAACAGATTCTGAGGTGGATACTTAAGTGCAGGAAGTTTATCAAGGAGCACTTCTGAAACAACATCTATGATGCAATGCAACAAGCAAGACTGGGCCGAGAAAAGTCAGTTACAGATTAATAGTAATGAAGACTTCATTTGATCCCACTGGAAGCTCTGGAGCCAAGAGTCCCTCTTAGAGCTTTAAACTGACCAGTCATTGAATATGGGCTACCCCCACTTAGGGACATAACCTTGACCAAAGCAGCTGCCTTCAGTAGAGGGCAATGCCCAGGAAGAGATTCAAATATTTGAACTCTCAGCAGACCACACTGCCAGAAGCTGGGGAAATGAGTGTCCTTGTTCTGAGAGGAGATTTGAAGCAACAGACTAAAGCATCCACTGCAAGATCATAACTCAGAATTTTTCATTGTCAATAACTGCCTTGCCCCGAAAAACCTCAATTTTAACTGCCTATTCTTCAACCACCACTCCCTATCTGTTTTTATTTTATACTGTAAGAAATCTTAACTCCAACAGTCTTTGAACTGACACTTCCAATGCATCCATCATACCCATATTTTTGATTCTTCACTCCCTTAAAATTTCTCTTCCTCCATCTATCTTAAATCTATATTTGACTAATATAATCATCAATTGGCATATCATATGGGATATAGCTGATGTGTACTTAATTGCTCCTCCTCCCAGTCCTATGTGGAAGCCCAAATCCCCAATATGACTGTACTTGGAGACAGGACTTTTACCAGAAAGTGAACATGGTTGAACCTTAATCTGGCACTTCCACATCCACAACTGTGAGAAAATAAATCTTTTGTAAATCACCCAATCTGTGGTATTTTGTTATGGTAGCTTGAGCTGACTAATATACCAACTCTTTGGCTAAAGAAAACTACCCACTCACACTAACTAGCTCAGTTTAAAAGCATGACCAAGAATCTCAAGTACATAATGATGCCTGACAAGCATAGGAAACTTTGTCAGTTCAGTTCAGTTGCTCAGTGGTGTCTGACTCTTTGTAACCCCATGGACTGCAGCATGCCAGGTCTCCCTGTCCATCACCCACTCCCAGAGTGTACTCAAACTCATGTCCATTGAGTTAGTGATGCCATTCAACCATTTCATCCTCTGTCGTCCCATTCTCCTCCTGCCCTCAATCTTTCCCAGCATCAGGGTCTTTTAAAATGAGTCAGCTCTTCACATCAGGTGGCCAAAGTATTGGAGTTTCAGTTTCAACATCAGTCCTTACAATGAATATTCAGGACTGATTTCCTTTAGGATGGACTGGCTGGATATCCTTGCAGTTCAAAGGACTCTCAAGAGTCTTCTCCAACATCACAGTTTAAAAGCATCAATTTTTTGGCACTCAGGTTTCTTTATAGTCCAATTCTCACATACATACATGACTACTGGAAAAACCATAACCTTGACTAGATGGACCTTTGTTGGCAAAATAGTGTCTCTGCTTTATAATGTGCTGTCTAGGTTGGTCATAATTTTTCTTCCAAGAAGTAATCATCTTTTAATTTCATGGCTGCAGTCACCATCTGCAGTGATTTGGGAGCCCCCCCCCCAAATAAAGTCTGCCACTGTTTCTACTGTTTCCCCCATCTATGTGTGATGAAGTTATGGTACCTGATGCCATGATCTTTGTTCTCTGAATATTGAGTTTTTCGCTCCCCTCTTTCACTTTCATTAAGGGGCTCTTTAGTTCTTCTTTCTGCCATAAGGGTGGTGTCATCTGCATATCTGAGGTTGCTGATGTTTCTCCCAGCAAAATTGATTCCAGCTTGTGCTTCCTCCAGCCCAGCGTTTCTCATGATGTACTCTGCATATAAGTTAAATAAACATGGTGACAATATACAGCCTTGATGTACTCCTTTTCCTATTTGGGACCAATCTGTTGTTCCATGTCCAGTTCTAACTGTTGCTTCCTGACCTGCATACAGATTTCTCAAGAGGCAGATCAGGTGGTCTGATATTCCCATCTCTTGAAGAATTTTCCACAGTTTATTGTGATCCACACAGTCAAAAGCTTTGGCATAGTCAATAAAGAAGAAATAGATGTTTTTCTGGAACTCTCTTGCTCTTTTGATGATCCAGCGGATGTTGGCAATTTGATCTCTGGTTCCTCTGCCTTTTCTAAAACCAGCTTGAACATCTGGAAATTCACAGTTCACTTACTTTTGAAGCCTGGCTTGGAGAATTTTGAGCATTAATTTACTAGCATGTGAGATGAGTGAAAATGTGCAGTAGTTTGAGCATTCTTTGGCGTTGCCTTTCTTTGGGATTGGAAATCTGGGCTTTTCCAGTCCTGTGGCCACTGCTGAGTTTTCCAAATTTGCTAGCATATTGAGTGTAGCACTTTCACAGCATCATCTTTAAGGATTTCAAATAGCTCAATTGGAATTTCATTACCTCCACTAGCCTTGTTCATAGTGATACTTACTAAGGCCCACTTGACTTCACATTCCAGGATGTCTGACTCTAGGTGAGTGATCACACCATCATGATTATCTGGGTGGTGAAGATCTTTATTTAATTTTCCCCACTCTCTTAGGTGGCTATTTCATACTTATCACTCCTGAAACTCCTGATACTTCACTACTCATCCTCAGGAGAGCTGATGACTTTGCTTCTTCATCATTGAGAAAATTGAAGCAATCAGAAAAATATTTCCAGGGACTTCCCTGGAGGTCCAGTGGTAGAACTCTGTGCTTCCACTGCAGGGGCTTGATCCCTGGTCGGGAACTAAGATTCCACATTTCACATGGTAAAAATATTTTCAGATCCCACCCGAATTATAACTATTCTTCTACCAGTATCTACCACCATATTCTTGCCTTCCCACTTGATACTACAGATGAAATATTTGTGTTATCATCCAAAGTCTCTCCTTCATCTTATGTACTAAATACCATGTCCTCTCCACTATTCAAGGGGATCCATCCAACAATCCTCTTCCCCTTCTTTTATTATTTTCCTCTCTCTGAGATCCTTCTATCAGTATAAAATCATTTGATTATTTTTCCCATCTTAAAGAAAGCATTTTAATCCTGGTCTTTCCAGTAAATAATGCTCCATTTATTTGTTCTCCTTTCAGTAAAACTCTTTGAAAACTTGTTTATACATTGCTATTTCCAATTCTTCTCTTCCAGTTCTCTTTTAAACCCACTCTATTTCAGTTTTCAACTCCTAGTATTCCACTGAAAGTGCTAAAGGCCATCAAAGACCTCCATTCATTAATTTTAGTGGTCAATTTCCAGGCCTCAGTTTACTTGCTCTAACACAGCAGTTCTCAAACAGAGGTGATTTTTGCACATGAAGTACTAAATGTATGAAGACATTGTTGATTGTCACAATTCAAGGAATTTGGCCAAAGAGTTATCTGGCCCCCAATGCCAATAGTGCTAAGGCTGAGAAACCCCAACCAGCCTCACCAAACAAACAATAGATTTTCTGCATTTGGATTTCAGTGTACCACATTCTCCTGACTTTCCTCTTGCTTCACTGTATGCTTCTTCTCAGTGCCTGTTGCTAATGTTTCCTCTTCTCCCCAACCTCCTAATGTTTGAGAGACCCAGGGCCTGGTATTGTACTTATTTCTTCTTTATTTATATTCACTCATTAGGTAGTCTCCTCTATTCTCATGGATTTAAATGCCATCTATGTACTGTTAACTTCCAAAGTTATGCTTTCATCAGTCCTTTCTCTAGATTTCTGTACATATTCTGTATACCTTCTGTATATAGATTTCTATACAACTGGCTACTCACCCCTCCACTTGATATCTAATATATATTTCAGAATTTAATATAGTTTATTTCCAAAATGAAATTTCTTACCTTCTTCTGAAAAATCTGAGCAGAGAGTCTCACAGTCTTCTCTGTCTTGGAAAATGGAGACTCTAATTCTTCTAGTAGCTTAGGCCTCAAGTCATAAAGTCATATGTGGCTTGTATTTCTCTATTGGAGTGGGTTAGCCAAAAAATTAATTTGGGTTTTTCTGTAAGATGTTATGGAAAAACCCAAATGAAATTGCCCAACTCAGTTCCTTACATCCAGTCTCTCATCTCGGTCTACCCTCATGTTATATCAAAATTTGAGTACTTCTTAGAATCTCAACTCCTGTTTCCCTGGTCTCAGCCATCATCACCTCTCACCTCTGAATACCATCATCACCTCTGAATAGCTGAAATATTGTCCTAATTAGTCTCTCCGTATCTACTCTTCTTACTACCACAGTCTATTTTTACATAGAAGCTAAAGTGATCTTTTCAGATGCCATATCAAATTATTCCTGTGTTCAAAGCCTGCTAATGGCTCTCTGTTTCACTTAATATAAAAATCAGAGTCCTCATGATGGCCTACAGGTTCCTAAATTAACTCTTTCCTTTTTATCTCTGATCCTATCTCCTACCACTCAAAGAGTCCGTATTTTAAACTAAAACTATTTTTTTTAATGTATGATGATTCTAGGCATCAACATTGCTCCTCTTGGGTTTGGGTGCATCTTCTTTCTTCTTTGATCACTCATAGCTACTTTAAAATCTGAGAAACATTAATATATCCTATTTATCTTACAGTTTATCATATATACTACCCAAATTGAGATCTTTTGCACACATATTCATTTTGAAGCAACACTTTAGGCCTAGTCCTAGTAAATCTCTCCCTATAAAACCCTCATCCCCACCTTACATTTTTAGAGAGAAGAAACTGGCTTTCTACACCAAGATTTCTTTGAAATAGGGTCTTTACTATTTCTTTCTTAATAAGAATATAGAAAAACCTTTGATCGTTCTCATCTGCTAAAAACAAAATAAAATCTTTGAAAGCACATTTCATGACTCTAAGTACTGAGCGGCTATAAACAGCTCCATTTGAATCTTGGAAGATGACAACTGAATCCATTCACTTGTCTGCATCCCATCTTCTTTTTTCATTAATACTTATTTTGCCTCCAGTACTAAAGGTAATTCATTTAGTTATCTGGCAGACTCCCAGCATTTTATTTTTGACCTAACTCACTTTCAGATACTTCTTACAGATGTTGACTCCCTTGCATATATTTTGACTTTTCTAAAGATTTAAGTAAAAACTCAATGACACGTTCTAGATTTTACACAAAGATATATATTCCTTTTTTTTTTTAATTTCACCACATGGCTTATAGGATTTTAGTTCGCCAACCAGGGCTCAAACCCAGGCCTTCAACAGTGACAGTGCACTGCCAGGGAATTACTACAGTCATTTCTTCACAATGGATAAGTGAACTAAGTCTGTATACCTAAGAATTGAAAAGCTGAATGATGTATTGGGGTCTTATATAGACTACAATGGGGCTTCCCTGGTGCCACAGATGGTAAAGAATCCACCTGCAATGCAGAAAACGTGGGTTTTATCCCTGGGTTTGGAAGATATCCTGAGGGAAGACATGGCAACCCACTTCAGTATTCTTGCCTGGAGAATTCCGTGGACAGAATAACCTGGCAGGCTACAGTCCATGGGGTCACAAAGAGTTGAACATGACTAAAAGACTAAGTACAGCACATAACCTATGATAGAACCAAACCTGAAGCAGATGTCCTAAATTGCCAGGCTTAGAATGGCAGCATGAGTCTCTTAGATGTAGGCACAAAGAACATTTGCATTTTCTGCCATCCTGTGCTTTGAAGCTGTCTCTTTCCTTACTGCTTTCATGTGTTTATTTTTATGTTTGCCTTTCTTTGTATAAAAAAATATTAAAATCAAATGCATTCTGGTGATACAGGTTTTTATATTATGTTAAACTCTGAGTTTTTTTTGTGATTTATTATGTGACATAATTTTTTTATGTATTGGCAGAAAGCAGTGTAGAGCTAGCTTTTTAAATTCCTTCTTAACTGTCTTGATATGAATGGAAGCCATTTGAAAGCATTATGTGTTGACAAGTTTCTGTCAAAAATCTACAACTGACTGAACTTGAGCCCGGGTCAGTTTATTGCAGTCACCACTCTTGTCTAGTGCATCAGCAAGTAATGTGTGATTCTGTTGGTCATTGTCAACCGATATTCCCTCTCTGTTCTACAACTTGAATCCAGAATACTTGGGTTCAGAATTGACAGTCAAAATCAAGCTTCTTCGTATATATGAGCATTTTGCTGATAGTAATTAAGATTTTGCTCAGCTTTCAGTCTCTGAGGTATGTGGGTGGGAAAGGCAACAGCAAAGGGAACTGAAAGATCACTGGGACTTGGTGACACATTATATATGGGTGGTAGTCACTGGGCTAACTAGTGAGATGTATCAAGTTTACAAACAAATAGGATAGTGGCAAACTTGTAATTTATTTTTCCCACTGCAAATTAAACAGGATAGAACTAATTTGAATTGTTCCATTCTTGGCCTCTCTCTGGATATTTGATGGTCATATCTCAGGCATTATATTAACATTGCAGTTGTAGCTTCATGAGAAGCTAGCTTTGATGAAGAGAATTTCTGAATATGTAGGACTAAAACGGAGTACAAAATTTGTTTTGCCCATCCCTCTGATGTATACGGATAGAAAACTGAGGCTCAAAGACTTAAAGTGCCTGTCCCAATCTAAACATCAAATTGGAGACAGAATAGAATCTAGAGGTCCTGACCCACATTTACTGTGTTTTCCTCTACACCACATTGGTGATCTAGAAATTATTAATAATTTTAAGCCTTCTTTTTCAGAAACTGAAAATGTGTTATCATCTAGCTTTGCAAGTATATTTGAGTTGTGATATTCGGTCTCTTGCAGAATCGGTTTTTAGATACCACCACAATGCTATAGGATTAGTTAAAATCCTCAGTGGGATTTGCTAACATTTTCCAAAGTGGGGCAACTTCTATTTGCACTAAACAGTAACCATAGAAAAATTTCTCCACTCCTGAGGTTTATCACATATTAACTTAAGATTTGAAAATGGCTATGAAAACAATGCTGCTTGATGATAAGGCATTTGTATGTGTTTTCCTAAGGAGTCTGTAGAAAGATCTGCCAGATACCACTAAAGGAACATCAATAAGACTTCTCAGGGGTGAAATCAACTAACTTCACTAGCTTGAAGGCTCCATCAGAGGTCACACCAAAAAGCAGAGGGTTCTGCACTGTTGTACTACATTCCCTAGATAGCTGATTTGCTTGTCACCAATTAGAGCAATAGCCCTGACTTTCTGCAATGCAATCTCCATATTCTTGTTCTACATTGCAATTAATACTTGCAGGAAATGGAAGCAAAGATAAGACAGTAAATCCCATCAAATCTCATTTAATCAGCTTCCAATTTTTGGGTGTCATTGACTGCTTTGTCCCTCCCATCCATCACAGCTTCCCAGGACTGCATTTGAAATAATGCTTGTAGTTGCTTCTTTCTATGGTTTCCTGATAGATTGGCAGACTGTATAGTAGCATGTTACTCTATACTACCATTTTCCCAGTGGGCAGTATTGCACAATAGTGATGGGGAACTGTAATGGCACTGCATCAAAAAGTCACTAAAATATAAATGATACAAACTTCCTCATTGCATGAGGCTTAATCCCTTTATTCATTTATATGCATCACTTTTGTATGTAGCAGTGGTAAAAAATGTTAACACTCTGCTTTCCAAACTTGCTAAAATAGGATTTGAATCTAAATGATCTTTGGAGACACGCTTTAATACAGGTGTGTTCGAGGACTTCACACACGGTCACTCTTTGTACTTAATACAATCTTCTTTCTAAGCACTTCCTATCAGAGGAGATTAAAAGTGAGTGGAAATTATTCAATGCAGTTCTGAATTGAAAACTCATAAGCTAGCTACTCTTCAGAGTGCTTAGAACACCTGGGCCACCAGAATTGCTGAAGTAGACAATGGCATTTATACTGAGATTACAACATCATCTTATTCTAAATGGTATTTTTGTCTTGAAGAGTGCATGGGGGATGCCAGAGCTTCTCACTGCTTAATTGGTTTTCTCCCTTGACTTTAATTAAATTCACCCTAAGCTTGCAAAACTCCAAGGCTAATGTTCCCCGTTGAGAAGACCCAGTGTTTCTAGCTTTGAATACAGTATGCTAGAGAATCTAGTGTACTGTTTGATTAACTGCTTATGCAACTAGCTTACCCTTTTAGGCAGCAACATGATTATATAATTAAGAGCATTCTAAAAATTTTTCTTTTGTAGATGAAAAGACAAAATTTTCATAACTCTCCAACAAGGATTTTAGAAAATATTTAATTTGCCAAGCCATAATGCATACGTTCACTGCCCAGCAATGCATCATTTGTATTATGCACAATTATAAAGCTTCATTATTTACTATTATGACATTATTTAGGTACCATTTACATCATTTAGTGTGAATCTCAGCTTCTGTATTTGTTTCATTTAGTGGTATGACAACAATCAAGATCTTAAGCATTCTGGACATAACCCAATTCCCATCTGCTTACTCAACTCTTTATTGGAAGGTCATTTGAACTGACTAAGTCAGTTGTACCTGAACCAGGAAGGGAGTCTTGTCTTTTCTGGGATGAGTCAGCATTCAGTTTTAATATTGTACCTGTACTTGGGGAATGGACAATAAAAGTATGAATAGAAACAAGTATTCTTACAGCAGGTATCAGAGTTATATAGTGCTGAAGCATCCCAGCCAGCAAACATAAATTAAATACTGAGTCAGGAAAAGAGGACAGAAGAGAAACCTATCTAAAGTGCTCCCACACTACCTACATATAAATGATTGAAACTCTAGAATAGCATTTCAGGAATTCAGAGTTCCTGGTATGTGTTTTTTTCTCAATAATAGGTTCTGCTACTTCTTTAGGACTTCATACGCACCAGGCACTTTGCTGGGCACCTAAAATATATTACCTAATTTAATCTTTATATCAGCCCTATGACATTAAGAATATTATTATCCTCACCACTTAGACACACAAACTGAGACACAGAGAAGTAATGAACTGAAGGCATAGGTAGGAAGTGGTGGACCCAGAGGAAAATCTTGGCAATTTGATGTCAAAACCCATGTGTTTAAACTTTAGGAATGAAAGTTTTAAACATGCTAATGTAAACTGTGGTTGCTCATGAGGGAGAGTTCAGTTGTACCAAATTTACGACCACAGAATCATTTTTTCAAAATCTATTAATAGTTCATGAAGAACTTCTGTAATACAGTGTGGGAAATGCTGGTTCAGGAAAACAAGTAGAAATACAGAGCAGAACAGCAGGGCTAAAGTCTGCTCATTAATTTAGTCTATATTTACTAAGTGTCAACTGTGGGCTTGGCCTGAGAACACAATGGTAAATAAAACAGACATGGAAGACCGTAACGAGAACCCAACATGCGAGACAGCAAATGGAACGCAGATGTATAGAATAGACTCGTGGACTTTGTGGATGAGGGTAAGGGTGGGATGATATGGGAGAAGGGCATTGAAGCATGTTAATTGTCATGTGTCTAATCAATCGCCAGCCCAGGATTGATGCTCGGGGCTGGTACAGTGAGATTTCCTGTGGGGGAGGGAGGAGGGAGGGGGGTTCCGGAGGGGAAGCATATGTAAACCCATGGTGATATCATGACAATGTATGGCAAAAACAATAAAAAAAATAAAAATAAAAAAAACCCATGTGTTTAACCACCATATTATAGTGAGACAGGGCAGCTGAACAAATCTCAGTGTACTAATTTGTAGAAAAGGGTGAAAAATTGCTGTTAGGCTCAATGACCCTGAAGATTAAAAAGCTATTCTAGCAACATGATTAGTAAGGTTTTAATGGCCCAGTTAGAATTCAAGTAAATGTCCCCAGAAGCTTTATAGGCTGAAGACTGTGTTAATATTCTCATTATGAATTACTCTCCCAAGAACATGACTGGGAAGAGGCACCACTGAATCAAAACTGAAGACCAAGTTTATCTTGTCCAAATTAATTTCAATAATTTAAACATTCAGCAAATATTTACTTGGCTTCATGGTATGTGTTAGGTCCCAAACTAGGCAGTAGGATGTGTGCTCCTCTCATTTGAAGAGAAAACAATATCATACACTAGAAGTTCCTGCAAGCTGAAGCATGAAATGAAAGCACCACATGGGAAATAAGGCATTAAGTTCCATCACTTTTATTAAGAGGGATAAAACATGGTAGCTACCTTTAGGAAGCTTTTATTCTAAGTGAAGAGACTTAGAAAAACTAACTAGTTTAATTCAATAAAAATATAGGCGAAAAACTAACTAGTTAATTTGGTAAAAATATAGACAAGAGCTACTAGGGAAATGTGAAATAAATGAAAGCTCACTATGGGGGTGGGGGAAGAAGAGGTCTCAAATGTTCATCTACATGCAAAAACCTGGTGATCTTGTGAAAAAGTAGATTCTGATGCTTAAGATCTGTGAGAGGGCCCAAGGTTCTGCATTTCTAACAAGTTCCCAATTCATACTGGTGTGTTTACCCACAGTTCACACCTGGAGTAAGGAAAAGCTAAGAAAATTTGCTGTTGTTCAGTCATGCAGTCATGTACGACTCTTTGCAACCCCATGGACTGCAGCACACCAGGCTTACCTGTCCTTCACCATCTCCCGGAGTTTGCTCAAACTTATGTCCATTGAGTAGGTGATGCCATACAACTATCTCATCCTCTGTTGTCCCCTTCTTCTTCTCCTACCTTCAATCTTTCCTAGCATCAGGGTCTTTTCCAATGAGTCAGCTCTTCACATCCAGTGGTCAAAATATCGGCGCTTCACTTTCAGTATCAGTCCTTCCAATGAATATTCAGGGTTGATTTCCTTTAGGATTAACTGATTTGAGCTCCTTGCAGTCCAATGAACTCTCAAGAGTCAGGAAGATGTTTACAAGGAAGGGGAGGCTTGAGCTGGATTTTGAAGGGGGGATAGGATATTCATAAGTAAAAAAATAGGAAGAGAATAGTGTCAGGGGCACGGGAATAATATCAGACTGGATCACAATTTATGTTGCCAAATACTAGGTGAGAGTGGTGGAAAAAAGGTTAAGACTAGGACTTGAGGAGGGATGGAGACAGGTAGGATACATAACAGGTTTAGGAATTTTAGTCTAAAGAAACAATGAATGATAAATGATGTTGTTTTAGATATTTTTAAAAAATCTATAAAATTAGCTACAAATATTTTCTACTTGATTTGGATAACTGGGTCTCTGTATATTTCCTTGAGAAACAGTTTGAATTTATTTGTCACCCTAAAGCATTGAGTTCTGATTTTATGGAAATATACACAATATAAAACATTCAGGTACTAATTTTGGAAAATTAAAAAAATTAATCCATCATTATATTGTTTAAACAACCATGTTGGAATGTAGAGATAGTGGCCTATTGAAGATGATTTGAAAAATTAACTTACTTACAGCATTTCATTGCTGTATTTCCTATAATTCTAAAAAGTCTTTTGATTCAAATGAGAATTTACCTACCATGGTTGGAATAGCTTTTTGAGGAGGAATTACACAAGGGCTTCTCTGGTGGTTCAGAGGGTAAAGCATCTGCCTGCAATTCAGATGACCTGGGTTCCATCATTGGGTAAGGAAGATTCCCTGGAGAAGGAAATGGCAACCCACTCACGTTCTTATCTAGAAAATCCCATGGACAGAGGAGCCTGGTGGGCTATAGTCCGTGGGGTCACAAAGAGTCAGACACAACTGAATGACTTCACTTCACTCACTTCACTACACAAATAAAGCTTAAAAATGAGGAAGATGGACACAAAGATGATGTGAATGATTGTGTCATAATGCCTGAGAAGCCAGCCTGCATCTTGCTTAGAATGTTAGTGGTGATTCTAGTAATCTAGAATCTAGTGAATTAGTGAATTATAGTAATCTGGAATTCAAGAAGAGTCATTTAATGTTTTAGTTTTATTTCTCTTAAAAATAAAATCAATGAGCTAGCACCTATATGATGACAAAGTATGTCATCAATTCATTGAAAATGAGTCAATTTGATTTTTAAAATTACTTTAATTTCTCAACTATGGTTTTGGCCTTGAAGACATAGTTTTACAGTATTTACAGTATTACAGAATTTTACAGTACTATAAAGTATTTTTGAAACACAGAATATTGTGCTGTTCATTCATCATTAAAATAGTACAAATCTACAGATGGTAGTTATTTGACTCTGAAATCTGTAGAGTATCATATTCTTTTTCTTGTACACAAAGAATGAATAACCATTAACCATTCCTCTCATGTGGAAAGCTCAAGGATGTCAATACATTCTCTTTATCAGAAAAATGCAGATTTTGTGAAAAACCAATATAAAACACAAACTCCTGTGGCTGTCCTTGAATTCAGAAGTCAGATCACATCAGTTCTTAAATGAACAATAACTATCCATTTCAGACATTGGAAACATTAAGCAAAGACAGAAATAAAACTTTTCAATATTGCAAATATGGACAAGTCCTAGCTTTATACTAACTATAACAACTTTAGCAAAAACATGTTCATTTTATAATTGTATAATTATAAACACACTTCTCAGAAAATTATTACAAATAATCAGACTCATAGAACCAAGCAGGTACCAATTAAGGCAGTAAATCTGCATGAAGTCAGAATCATTAGTATGGAAATTACAATTTAAACTTCAAAACAGTAGAATTCTTGTGGTATACTGACCACATTGCAGATTGTCATTCACACTTAAATGTCCTCCTTGGCTCCTTCACTCAAAAGTCTCAAATGGAGAAGACACTCAGGGAAGCAATAAGTCAGTTGCTACTATTATTTAAAATGAAATTATTCTTGTATGTATCTTATAGTGCTGGTAGGTATGTCTTGATTTCTGTGGTCTTGTAAGATTTTACTCTGCATTTGAGAACTTTTATCAGAATTGCTAATGCAATCCTGAGGACAAAGAACAAAACTTGGAGTCATAACCCTTCCTGACTTCAGACTATACTACAAAGCTATAGTAATCAAAACCATATGGTATTGGTACCAGGAAAAGAAAAAACATGAATAGATCAATGGAACAAAATAGAGAGCCTCAAAATAAAACCATGTATCTACAGTTAATTAATCTATGACAATGGAGGCAAGAATATACAATGGAGAAAGCACAGTCTGTTCAATAAGTGTTGCTGGGAAAATTGAACATCCACACATAAAGCACTGAGATTAAACATTTCTTACATCATACATAAAAATAAACTCAAAATGGATTAAAGACCTAAATGACAACCAAAGAAAAACCTCTTAGAAGAAATATAGGCAGAACACTGTTTGACATAAAGGGTAGAAATATTTTTTTGGATCTATCTCCTAAGGCAAAAAAAAAAAAGTAGAACCAAAAGTAAATAAATGAGACATAATCAAACTTAAAAGCTTTTGCACAGCAAAGAAAGCCATCAATAAAATGAAAAGAAAATCTACTAACTTGGAGAAAATATTTGCAAATGGTGCACCAGACAAAGGGTTAAAAACCAATACATATCAAGGGCCCATACAACTCAATTTCAAAAAAGAAAATAACCAAATCAAGAAATAGGCATGTTCCTTCTATTCCTGCTTTTTGGAGGGTTTTTTTTTTTTTAACATAAATGGACGTTGAATTTTGTCAAAGGCTTTTTCTGCATCTATTGAGATAATCATGTGGTTTTTATTTTTCAAGTTGTTATTGTGGTGTATTACATTTATTGATCTGTGAATATTGAAGAATCCTTGCATCCCTGGGATAAAGCCTACTTGGTTATGATGCATGATCTTTTTAACATGTTGTTGGATTCTGTTTGCTAGAATTTTGTTAAGGGTTTTTGCATCTATGTTCATCAGGGATATTGGCCTAGTTTTCTTTTTTTTGTGGCAACTTTGTCAGGTTTTGGTATTAGGGTGATGGTGGCCTCATAGAATGAGTTTGGCAATTTATCTTCCTGTGGAATTTTCTGGAAGAGTTTCAGTAAGATAGGTGTTAGCTCTTCTCTAAATTTTTGGTAGAATTTGGCTGTGAAGCTCTCTGGTCCTGGGCTTTTGTTTGGTGGAAGACTTCTGATTACAGTTTCAATTTCCATGCTTGCGATGGGTCTGTTAAGATTTTGTATCTCTTCCTGGTTTAGTTTTGGAAAGTTGTACTTTACTAAGAATGTTTCCATTTCTTCCAAGTTGTCCAGTTTATTTGCATATAGTTGCTGATAATAGTCTCTTATAATCCTTTGTATTTCTGTGTTGCTGTTGTGATTTCTCCTTTTTCATTTCTAACTTTGTTGATTTGATTCTGCTCCCTTTGTTTCTTGATGAGTCTGGCTAATGGTTTGTCAATTTTATTTATCTTCTCAAAGAACCAGCTTTTGGCTTTGTTGATTTTTGCTATGATCTCTTTTGCTTCTTTTGCATTTACTTCTACCCTGATCTTTAAGATTTCTTTCCTTCTAGTAACCCTGGGGTTCTTCATTTCTTCCTTTTCTAGTTGACTTAGGTGTAAAGTTAGGTTATTTATCTGACTTCTTTCTTGTTTATTTAGGTAAGCCTGTATAGCTATGAACCTTCCCCTTAGCACTGCTTTTACAGAGTCCCACAGGTTTTGGGTTGTTGTGTTTCATTTTCATTCATTTCTATGCAAATTTTGATTTATTTTTTTATGTCTTCTGTGATTTGTTTGTTATTCAGCAGCGTGTTGTCTAGCCTCCATATGTTGGAATTTTAAAATATTTTTTCTCCTGTAATCGACATCTAACCTTACTGCATTGTGGTCATAAAAGATGCTTGGAATGAGGAACATACCTCAACATAATAAAAGATATACACGACAAACCCACAGCAAACATTATCCTCAATGGTGAAAAACTGAAAGCATTTCCCCTAAAGTCAGGAACAAGACAAGGGTGTCCACTCTTACCACTACTATTCAATATAGTTTTGGAAGTCTTGCCCACAGCAATCAGAGCAGAAAAAGAAATCCTGATTGGAAAAGAAGAAGTAATACTCTCACTATTTGCAGACGACATCATACTCTACATAGAAAACCCTAAAGACTCCACCAGAAAATTACTAAAGCTAATCAATGAATATAATAAAGTTGCAGGATATAAAATCAATACATAGAAATCCCTTGCCTTCCTATGCACTAACAATGAGAAAATAGAGAAATTAAGGAAATGATTCTATTTCCCATTGAAACAAAAAGAATAAAATACTTAGGAATATATCTACCTAAAGAAACAAAATACCTACACATAGAAAACTATAAAACACTGATGAAAGAAATCAAAGAAGACACAAATAGATGGAGATATATTCCGTGTTCACGGATTGGAAGAATCAATATAGTGAAAATCAGTACACTATCCAGAGCAATCTATAGACTCAATGCAATTCCTATCAAACTACTAGAGGTCCTTTTCAGAAAACTAGAACAAATAATTTCACAATTTGTATTGAAATACAAAAAAAAAACTCGTATAGCCAAAGCAATCTTGAGAAAGAAGATTGGAATTGGAGGAATCAACCTGCCTGACTTTAGGCTATACTACAAAGCCACAGTCATCAAGACAGTTTGGTACTGACACAAAGACAGAAATATAGATCAATGGAACAAAATAGAAAGCCCAGAGATAAAACCACGCACCTATAGACACCTTATATTTGTCAAAGGAGGCAAGAATATACATTGGAGAAAAGACAATCTCTTTAACAAGTGGTGCTGGGAAAACTGGTCAAGGGCAAAACCAACACAATAATGTAAAGAAAAAAAGTCTTTCTTGAATTTCTGGCAATAAAAAAATAATAACTTGTAAAAGAATGAAACTCTAACACTTTCTAACACCATACACAAAAATAAACACAAAATGGATTATAGATCTAAACATAAGACCAGAAACTATAAAACTCCTAGAGGAAAACATAGGCAAAACACTCTCTGACATTAACCAAAGAAGGATCCTCTATGACCCACCTCCCAGAATATAGGAAATAAAAGCAAAAATAAACAGATGGGACCTAATTAAAATTAAACCTTCTCCCATAGAGAACAATCGCCAGCCCAGGTTAGACACTTGATGCACGGTTCTCAGGGTTGGTGTACCAGGATGACCCAGAGAGATGGAATCAGGAGGGAGGTGAGAGAGGGGTTCTGGAAGGGGAACACATGTATACCCATGGTGGATTCATGTCAATGTATGGCAAAACCAACACGATAATGTAAAGAAAATTAAATAAATAAAAATTAAACCTTCTGCACAACAAAGGAAACTAAAAGCAAAGTGAAAAGGCAGCCTTCAGAATGGGAGAAAATAATAGCAATTAATCTCAAAAATACACAAGCACGTCCTGCAGCTCAATTCCAGAAAAATAGTGGGCCAAAGAACTAAACAGACATTTCTCCAAAGAAGACATACAAATGGCTAACAAACACAGGAAAAGATGCTCAATATCACTCATTATCAGAGAAATGCTAATGAAAACCACAATGAGGTACCATTTCACACCAGTCAGAATGGCTGCCATTCAAAAGTCTACAAACAATAAATGCTGGAGTGGATATGGAGAAAATGAAACCCTATTACACTGTTGTTAGGAATGCAAACTAGTACAACCACTATGGAGAACAGTGTGGAGATTCCTTAAAAAACTGGAAATAGAAGTGCCATATGACCCAGCAATCCCACTGCTGGGCATACACACCGAGGAAACCAGAATTGAAAGAGAAACGTGTACCCCAATGTTCATCATCGCATTGTTTACAATAGCCAAGACATGGAAGCAACCTAGATGTCCATGAGTAGACAAATGGATAAGGAACATGTGGTACATATACACAATGGAATATTACTCAGCCATTAAAAATAATTCATTTGAATCAGTTCTACTCAGGTAGACAAAACTGGAGCCTATTATACAGAGTGAAGTAATCCAGAAGGGAAAACAACAATACAGTATACTAATGCATATATGTGGAATTTAGAAAGATGATCATGATGACCCTGTATGCAAGACAGCAAAATAGATACAGATGTATAGAACAGTCTTTTGGACTCTATGGGAGAGGGCCAGGGTGGGATGATATGGGAGAATGGCATTAAAACATGTAAATTATCATATGTGAAATGAATCGCCATCCAGGTTTGATGCACGATACAGGGTGCTCAGGGCTGGTGCACCAGAATGACCCAGAGGGATGGAATAAAGAGGGAGGTGGGAGGGGGGTTCTGGAAGGGGAACACATGTATGCCCATGGTGGATTCATGTCAATGTATGGCAAAACCAACACAATAATGTAAATTTAAAAAAAGGACATTAGTGTTTGCATTTAACTGGCTCTTGATATTAAATGTACAACCTTTGAGTGTCTTTAAAACATTTTCTATTTTTTATAGAGAAGGGTTTTTTTAATAGCTTCAATAATTCAAGCCATTTTAGTGCTTGAATCTAAATTTTTAAAGAATCACTTCATATGTGGCTTTGCCAGGTTTTGAGATTTAGCATCATTGTCAGGTAGGATGAAGAAGATCCTCCTAAATACTGGTTCCTGCTCTTCCTAGCCAAGAAGATCCTAATTTATCTTATTTCCCACAAGCTGCAATCCATGCCTGTACCAACTCAAAATGTTAGATGGTCTAGAGAACAATGTTGGTTTTTACCCTGCCAAACCTAGGCTGAAGATGAATTCATTTAACTGGAAAACTTCATCTAATTCTACCTTAATTTCTAAAATATCCAATCACGCTAACCAGTTACTTCAAGTGGGGAGTACTTTGTGGTGATTAAAACATAAATATTGTGCTATTCACTTCTAAATTCAGTTCCATAAGAATCAGAAATAATGTAAAGTAAGGGAATTAAAATGGAACTTTGAGCTAAGCACTAACCCCTCAGTAATGAGTTGTGATTTATCTTTTTTAGGATATCAGTTCTCCTTATTTCCTAGACAACTGTTAGCTTTGAAGGATAAACGTTTTATATTTCCTTCTGACTTTTTGACTGCCTTCTGACTATCTTTCAAGGCATCCTCTCTCTATAATGAAAAAATGAAATTATGTTTTCTGAGCTATTAAATTTTCATCAGGTCTGAAAACTGAAAGAGAATCACATCTGGGAATAGGAACTCTTGAGATTTATTTCCAGTTTCATTCTAGTTGTGACACTTAAGACAACTCATTTACATTCTTTTATAGTCTCATTTACAATGTGCTCATGCACTGCAGTCTCTGTCACCAAAATACAGGCAATAAGAGATTTCCAACTAAAGAAGATACAAATTGGAAATGAATTATATCACGAAAGAGAAACACGAGCATCTAGAAACAAAGACTAGCTAGCCCAGGTCTTTCAGTCCCCACAGAACACCTCACTCTGTCTATAAGGACATTGTAACTCTCTCAACCCTTGAGGTGGCTTTCCACTCCTTTAGCTCATGGTAGAGACCAAGAATAATGTCACGACAATTAGCAATAAATGTGCTCTTTCCTCAGGCTTCCCAGGTTGTTCAACAGTAAAGCATCCTCCTGCCAATGCAGGAGACTCAGAATACGTGGGTTTGATCTCTGGGTCCGGAATATCCCTTGAGAAGGTAATGGCAACCCACTTCAGTATTCTTGCCTGGAAAATCCCATGGACAGAGTAGCCTGGCGGACTACAGTTCATGGGGTGGCAAAGAGTCAGACATGACCGAGTATCCAAGTACGATGCTTTTTCCTAAAACCATCAATAAATATACTGACTCAAATATAAAAATTGAATTATAATATTTCTGTCTGTGGTATATTATTTGAGTTAAATTCAAAGACACTAAATATTTAGCACCTAGTTTCAAGTGTCCTTCCTTCCTTGTAGGGCACCTCACATGTTCTCATGACAAGATGGCGCTTGGCAGAGATCAAGAGGGCAGGACTGAGGCTATTTTTAAAAAAATGCAATTGGCCATGGCTAACTTCCTCTTAGCAATGCTGGGACGTGACCAGTATACATTGGTGTGCCACCACCTGGATACGTGACCCTTACAGTGATTGGCCAAGCTCCCGGAATGCCCCATTTGAAACCCCTGTGCCGTTTACCTTCCCGTGCTGTTTGCTTATATAAGCTCGCCCTCCAGCTCAATAAAACGGAACTGCTTTGAGAGAACCCCCGCCGCGTCTGAGTGTCTCTCTCCGGGTGAGGGAGGCTGTGGGGCAGGTGGTCCGCTCACCCTCTCCTCAGGGCTGATCTTTCAGAGGCTCCCATCCTTGGAAGATAACTTCGGAGGGTCCTTCTGTCTGAGACCGAGGGCTCGCCTGGCTTTCTGACTCCCACCCTGGAGCACTATAGGGCAGGTTAGAGAGTCGGAGAGAAAAGGAAAATAGAGAGGCCCCACAGTTCCTCGTTGTCAGAGTACACACACACCTTATTTTTATATATATACATAAGTAGTCAGTCAGACGAATCGGTGCACTGCAAGTAACTGGCAACATTTACAAATGAAAAGCAATAAATAAATGCTAATCTTTGCTGTTCATCTTAATATTATTATTATTATTTTTCAGCTTAAATGTGACTTATAAAAGCACACCCATGAACTGTAAGTTTGGGTAAAGGAACAAAATAACTCATAATTCAATGGGAAGGCAAGAAGAGACCCAAGTCCTTCCTACCAAATTTTCAATTCTCTGTCCACCTTATGGCCAACATGTTTGTCACTTGTCATGTGATAAATGCTTTGTTGAGATTATACCACTCAACATTCTCTAAAGCCCTATTAAACATGTAGTATTATCAGCCTTATTTTACAGCTGAGAAAACTGAATCTAAGCTACATTACATAATTTGTTCAGTTTAAACCAGCTGAACCAGGACAATTTGATTCTACATCCTGTCTTTTTAACCACAGTAAATCTTTTATCCCTTCTTGGATTTCTGCACCTGTTGTCTTAGCTCAGTAGCAGGCAAACTCTTTTCTGTGAAATACCAGATATTAAATTCTTCAAACTTTTAACAACATGGTCTCCTTTGAAACTATCCAACTCTGCTGTGGTAAGGCAAAATCAGCCACAGACAATATGGAAATAAATAAGCATCTCAGTGTTCCAGTAGACTTTATTTATGGATACTGAAATTTGAATTTCATATAGTTTTCTGTATTAAAATGCATATTTTTCTTTTTATATTTTCCAACCATTAAAAAATATAAAAGCCATTTTTAGATCACAGGCCCTATAAAAACAAGTAGGGGGCCAATGTGACCCAAAGACTGTAGTTTGTCTGACCCTTGACTTAGCCAATTGCACAAGTGGACTCCGTAATGTACACTTATAATTCTGTGTGTGCCTTATCTGCCCTGAGACCTCCTTTCTGATTTCTATGCCAAGGATGCCATTTGAGTTGACTTCCAAAGCCATATTTTCCAAAACTCCTTCTCTGACCAACCTCACCTTCTCTTTGACATGCAAGCCTTCAGTTTCTTAAATTAATATTCACCCCTCTCATCAATGACATCAGGAAATAGCTAAAAATTTGTTAGCAAACTTTTCAAGATTGGACATGCCTTTCAGTGGCAGAGTGGATAGTAACTCTATTAATGGGGTTGTCAAGAGAGGGGGGAAAAAGACATGTTATTCCAACTCTGTGCTTCAGTGTCTGACATCCCATGGTCAATCTGACATCACTCTGCCATCAGTGCTCCTTGAGGCTCCTCAATATCATTAGATCCATAATAGAGACCTTTACATTTAGATTGAAGAATACCATCTATGTATACTTTGAGTATAAACTTTCTTTTTATAAATAATGATTTAAGCCCAGACCATTTTCATGGTAAGGCTATGGAAAAGGGCCATGAGTGCAAAATGGGAAGAACTGGTTGGTACCACTGTTTTCATCCCTTAATATCATGGAGATCTATGCATTGTGTCTTGTGTTTCTTATTCTTTTACTTTCTCTTGTTCTCTTTTTTTCTTCTCTACATCTCTTTTTTTAAAAAAAAATTTGCCTCTATTTTACCTGATAGCATGGGGTGCTGGAAGGAATTATAAGCTTGCACTGCGAAGAATCCAGGGTCAGTCAGAACATTTTCCATTCTAAGAAACAGAAATGAAGATGAAAGTATATGAATAAAATGTCAAGGGGGGTAGGGGGAGAGACTAGGAATCAATTGATTTATATAACCAAGGAGTCCAGTGCAGGGAAGGGGTGGACATGTTTAATGCATAGTTTAATCCAGTTCAAAAAATAGCATTAAGACTGTTTCTTTCTCTAACTCTTAACTAAAGCTCTGCTTGTTTCTACTTGTCTTCTTTTACAGGAAACTTTCTCTATGTGGCAATAATTACCAGTAGCCCCCAAACCCATGTCATTCTTACAGCACCTAATTCTAGCTCCTAATTCTAACATATTTCCTAATAGCTCTTGGGAAATTCCAAAGCAGGTTTTTATTAGGCTGTGTTGGGTCACATGACTATCACCAAATTAATTACTTTGGTCAGAGCCATGAGTTCTGGCTAGTTTGGGGGTGGTTTTTGTCCCAAAACCATATGGGAAACCAATGTGAATGGAACCACATAAACACAGAAAAATTACAGTGCAATGTGAAGGAGTGATTCTCAAAAGGAAGGTAGGCTGAGAAGATGAATACATGTCCATGAACTAGTGTTCATCAATGATTTCCACTAAAGCAATGGTATGACACCAAATTACTCAAGGTACACTATAAAGTGAGGAAAACTCTGCATGTTCAATGGCTCTGAAATATTCATATATATGAAATATACAAGAGATGATAATGATTTAGACTTGGTAGTGAACTCTAGGATTACCGCAAAGATTATTTCACCCCTACTGAGTATAAGGATCTAACCTTTATTGATTGCTTTCGTAGACAATCTAAGAGGTATATAATCACCTTTCACAAAACTCTACATAGAGGATGTCTCTCACGTTATTCTGTGAGATTGTTATTACATTAGCATCTTAATTATATTGATAAAGAAATGAGACTCAGAGAGCTAAAGTAGGTAATAAGGCCAAGATTCAAACTCACTTATGTTTTTCTCTCTGATTTCAAAATTTATGTTCTTCCATGCTACTATGTTGTCCTAAAACCTTCCCAGCTAAAGAGGGATTAGCTCCTGTAGGTTCATCATTACTGTATTTACACATAAAGAGATGTGTTCTATAGAACAACACCCACAAATGCAATCCTATAATTTATTTAGACAGTAATGTAAACATTTCATCAGGACAGTGATGTGTGGTTTAAAGGCTGGAGAGTTTTCAAGTTATGGGTTCCTCTAGTCTACAAACAATATTCCTTTTCTCCTTTGCAAGTTTTCTGGAAAGGAAAGATTTTAGTAGGGAAATTTTTCTGACCAAGTATAAATAATCAAAAATCTTATGCAGAAACAATATCCTGCTGGCTGCTTATTCTAATGGGATAAGCCGGGGGGCGTAACATTATATTTACACTTTATAATAATTTGATGTTGATTTCCAGTTAGTTTCAACTCAGTACTTAGAATTTTATCAGATTGCCAAAACATATTCCACACAAATATTATTTTTGAGAAATCAGAATATCCTACAAACTCTCCCTTGGTCTTACAAGCTGACAACAATTTTCAAAGGTGCTTCTTTACTTCATATTTGGACAACTGGTATTCTTAAACCAATAGAAAGCTCTCTAAGGGCTCTTCTTGCAGCCTGTTAAGAATGTAATTATAGGGACTTCCTTGGTGGTCCAGTGGTTAAGAATCTGCTTTCCAATGCTGGAGACACAAGCTTGATCCCTGGTAAGGGAACTACGATCCCACATGCTGCGGGGCAACTGAGCTTATGCACTGCAACTAGAAAAAGCCTACATGTCACAACGAAGATCCCACATGCCACAATAAAGACAGAGCAGAGCCATATATATATATATATATACAACTACACTCCACTTGCAGATAAAATGACAATCTGTATACAGAATTTTAAGAAAATTTTAAGAAATCCTCTAAAAAACTATTAGAACTAATAAATAGATTCAACAAGTTTGCAGAATACTTGATCAATATACAAAAAAACCCCGTATTTTTGTACATTAGCAATGAAAAGTCCAAAAATAAAATTAAGAAAATAATTCCAATTATAATGATATCAAAAATAGTACAATACTTAAGAGTAAATTGCACCAAGATTTTTATATAGAAAACTACAAAATATCCCTGAAAGAAATAAAAGACTAAATAAATGAAATGATATCCCACACTCAGGAATTAGAAGACTTAATATTTTGAGATAGCAATATTTCCCTAAATTGATCTACAGATTCAATGAAATCTCTATCAAAATCCAAGTTGCCTTTTTTCCTTTGCAGAAATGGATAATGTTCTCCTAAAGTTCATATAGAAATGAAAAAGCCAAAGAAAAGAGCCAAAGCAATCTTGATCAAAAATAACGGAGTTGGATAGCTCACACATCCTTATCTCAAAATTTACTACAAGGCTATGGTAATGACAACTGTGTGGCACTGGCATAAAGATAGACATATGTTTGGAATCAATGGAAAAGAATAAACAGACCTCATATTTTGGATTAATTTATTTTTGACAAGAGTGTCAAGACAATTCAGTAGGGAAAGAATAGTCTTTTCAATAAAATGGTGCTAGAACAACTGGATAGACACATGCCAAAGAATGAAAGTGAATCCTCACCCTACATAATATATAAAACTTAACTCAATATGGATCAAAGGCATAAATATAAGAACTGAAATCATAAAACTCTTAGAAGAAACTAGCTATAAGCCTTTGAGACCTTGGATCAGGCAACACTTTTTTACATGTGTCATCCAAAACATAGGAAACAAAAGGAAAATAGACAAGTTGGACTTCATCAAAATTAAATAGTTTTGTGCATCTAAGAAATAAGAAGATGACCAAAGAATGAACCAAAATATTCACAAGTCATAGATGTGATAAGGAAGCTGTATTCAGATTATAAGAACAGTTGGAACTCAATAACATAAAGATGAACAACCCAATTTAAAAAAATAGACAAAGGAGCTGAATAGATATTTCTCCAAAGAAGGAGTACAAATGACTAATAAGCATACGAAATGATGCTCAACATCATTAGTCATCAGAGAAATGTAAATCAAAGCTATAGTGAGATACCACTTGATACAACTAGAATGCCTATAATTAGGAAAAAAAATAAACAGTAACAAGTGTTGGTGAGGGTGTGGAGACAGAATCATCAAGTGTTGCTATTGAAAACATAAAATGGAAAGGTGGCTTTGGAAAAAGTTTGGCAGTGCCTCAAAAATAAAATACATAATTACCTTTCAACCCAGAAATTCTACTCCTAGGTATATGCCAAAGAGAAGTGTAAACATATTTCCACACAAAAACATGTACACAGATGTTCATAAAAGTATTTTTCATAATGGTCTTAAAAAGTAGACTCAAATATCCATCAATGGATAAATGGATACACAAAAAGTATACCCATAGGCTTCTCTGGTAGCTCAGCAGTAAAGAATCTTCCTGCAGAGCAGGAGCTGCAGAAGGTGTGAGTTCAGTTCCTACGTAGGGAAGATCCCCTGGAAGAGGACATGGCAACGCACTCCAGGATTCTTTCCTGGAGAATCTCATGGACAGAGGAGCTTGGCTGGCTACAGTCTGTAGGGTTGCAAAGAGTTAGACACAACTGAAGTGACTGAGCGCATGTGCACACAGTATATCACTTACAATAGAACTCTTGCAAAAAAAAAAAAAAAAAAACTCTGATATAAGCCAGAACATGGGTGAGCCTTAAAAACATTATGCTAATTGAAATAATTCAGACACAAAAGATTACATGATTCCATTAATATGAAATGTCCAGAATAGGCAAATCTATAAAGACAGAAAATTGATTAGTGATCTCCTAAGGATGAGAGGAGTGGCAAGTCCAAGGAAAATATCCCCTAAGGGATAGGGAGTTTCTTTTCAGGGTGATGAAAATATTCCTGTATTAATTTGGGGATGGTTGCACAACTATGTGTATATACCAAAAACTATACACTATAAGCGGGTGACTTGTATGTGAATTATATTTCTTTAAAACTGCTCTTTTAAAAACATAATCATAATTAACTAGTATAAACCACACTTGAGTTATTTTGCCCTAGACTTTCTTGGCACTCGAAAGTTTCATTCAATTCAGTTCAGTGTATATGTATTGAGTACTCTGCCACAAGGGCTAAAAAGATGAAGTCCCAGTCTCTGCCCTGAGGGTAATCTTAATCTAATAGTGAGACAAGCCAAGCCAACAAATACCATTAATATAAGGAAGTATGTAATATATGAGTTAGGATTATACTAGATGCTTTAACAAATAAATCTCAACATTTCCGTAGTTTCATACATTCATTTCTGCTCACATAATAATCCAGTGCAAGTGTTGGACTTCCATATGTTGATGATTCAGGCACTCTAGTACTTTGTAGTTCTAGCATCCAGTAGGGCCCCAGAATCATCAGTATACACCCGATAAAGGTAAGAAAGAGCAGGCAGAGAAGACACACCTTTTTAGTTACATCCCTGAATCTTTTTGGTTCTTTCCATTGACAAAAGTGGTCCCAAGTTCCCACTTAGATGCCAGAGTAACTTAGATATATAATCTATGGCCAAGCCACCAATCACAAGTATGCAAAGGAAAAGTTTAATCCTGCTAAAACTAAAAAGAGTTCACTGGCTTATATAACTAAAATATATGAGAATAAGGCTCACTTCAAGCTTGGCTGGATCCTAAGTACTGTAGGAAATGAACTCGAGATTCAATGTCTGCCTTTTCATCTCCAGTTAGCTCTGCACTGGATTCATTTTGGGACAGAAGGCAGTAAGACAAGAATGTCCTGTTGCAGCTCCTCACTTACATAGTTTATTTATTTATTTGTTTTTAAATTTTCTTTACATTATCGTGTTGGTTTTGCCATACATTCACATGAATCTGCCATGGGTATACATGTGTTCCCCTTCCAGAACCCCCCTCCCACTTCCCTCCCAACTCCATCTCTCTGGGTCATCCCGGTGCACTAGCCCTGAGCATCAAACCTGGGCTGGCGATTGATTTCACATATGATAATTTACATGTTTCAATGCTGTTCTCCCATATCATCCCACCCTTGCCTTCTCCCATAGAGCCCAAAAGACTGTTCTATACATCTGCGTCTCTTTTCCTGTCTCACATACAGTGTTCTCATTACCATCTTTCTAAATTCCATATATATGCGTTAGTATACTGTATTTTTTTTTTCCTTCTGGCTTATTTCACTCTGGATAATAGGCTCCAGTTTTGTCCAACTGAGTAGAACTGATTCAAATGAATTCTTTTTAATGGCTGAGTAATATTCCATTGTGTGTATGCACCACTGCTTTCTTATCCAGAATTCTTTCAATTCTGGTTTCCTTGGTGGGTATGCCCAGCAGTGGGATTGTTGGGTCATATGGCAGTTCTATTTACAGTTTTTTAAGGAATCTCCACACTGTTTTCCATAGTGGCTGTACTAGTTTGCATTCTCACCAACAGTGAAATAGGGTTCCCTTTTCTCTACATCCTCTCCAGCATTTATTGCTTGTAGACTTTTGGATGGCAGCCATTCTGACTGGTGTAAAGTGGAACCTCATTGTGGTTTTGATTTGCATTTCTCTGATAATGAGTGATGTTGAGCATTTTTCATGGGTTTGTTAGCCATTTTTATGTCTTTTTGGAGAAATGTCTGTTTAGTTCTTTGGCCCACTTTTTGATTGGGTCGTTTATTTTTCTGGAATGGAGCTGCAGGAGTTGTTGTATATTTTTGAGATTAATTGTTTGTCTGTTGCTTCATTTGCTATTATTTTTTCCCATTCTGAAGGCTGCCTTTGCACCTTGCTTTTAGTTTTCTTTGTTGTGCAGAAGCTTTTAATTTTAATTAGGTCCCATTTTTTAATTTGTGCTTTTATTTCTAATATTCTTGGAGGTGGGTCATAGAGGATCCTGCTTTGGTTTATGTCGGAGAGTGTTTTGTCTATGTATTCCTCTAGGAGTTTTATAGTTTCTGGTCTTATGTTTATATCTTTGATCCATTTTGAGTTTATTTTTGTATATGGTGTTAGAAAGTGTTCTAGCTTCATTCTTTTACAAGTGGCTGTCCAGTTTTCCCAGCACCACTTGTTAAAGAGATTGTCTGTTCTCCATTGTATATTCTTGCCTCCTTTGTCAAAGATAAGGTGTCATAGGTGCGTGGATTTATCTCTGGGCTTTCTGTTTTGTTCCATTGATCTATATTTCTGTATTTGTGCTGGTACCATACTGTCTTGATGACTGTGGCTTTGTAGTATAGCCTAAAGTCAGGCAGGTTAATTCCTCCAGTTCCATTCTTCTTTCTCAAGATTGCTTTGGCTATACGAGGTTTTTTGTATTTCCATACAAATTGTGAAATTATTTGTTCTAGTTTTCTGAATAAGACCTCTGGTAGCTTGATAGGAATTGCATTGAATCTATAGATTGCTATGGTTAGTATACTCATTTTCTCTGTATTGATTCTTCCAACCCATGAACACGGTCTATTTCTCCAACTATTTATGTCCTTTTTGATTTTTTCATCAGTGCTTTATAGTTTTCTATATATAAGTCTTTTGTTTCTTTAGGTAGATACACTCCTAAGTATTTTATTCTGTTTGTTTCGATGGTGAATGGAATTGTTTCCTTAATTTCTCGTTTTGTTTTCTCATTGTTAGTGTATAGGAATGCAAGGGATTTCTGTCTGTTGATTTTATATCCTGCAACTTTACTATATTCACTGATTAGCTCTAGGAATTTCCTGGTAGAGTCTTTAGGGTTTTCTATGTAGAGGAACATGCCATCTGCAAACAGTGAGAGTTTTACTTCTGCTTTTCCAATCTGGATCCCTTTTATTTCTTTATCTGCTTTGATTGCTGTGGCCAAGACTTCCAAAACTATGTTGAATAGTAGTGGTGAGTGTGGGCACCCTTGTCTTGTTCCTGACTTTAGGGGAAATGCTTTCAGTTTTTCACCATTGAGGATAATGTTTGCTGTGGGTTTGTCGTGTATAGCTTTTATTATGTTGAGGTATGTTCCCTCTATTCCTGCTTTTTGGAGGGGTTTTATCATAAATGGATGTTGAATTTTGTCAAAGGCTTTCTCTGCATCTATTGAGATAATCATGTGTTTTTTTTCTTTTTCAATTTGTTAATGTGGTGTATTACATTGATTGATTTGCAGATATTGAAGAATCCTTGCATCCCTGGGATAAAGCCTACTTGATCATGATGTATGATCTTTTTAATGTGTTGTTGGATTTTACTTGCTAGAATTTTGTTAAGTATTTTTGCATCTATGCTCATCAGTGAATTTCACCTTTTCCTCAAGTGCACACGGGACCTTCTCCAGAATAGATCACATCCTGGGCCATAAATCTAGCCTTGATAAATTCAAAAATATTGAAATCATTCCAAGCATCTTTTCTGACCACAGTGCAGTGAGATTAGATATCAGTTACAGGAGAAAACAATTTAAAAATTCCAACATATGGAGGCTCAACAACACACTGCTGAATAACCAACAAATCACAGAAGAAATCAAAAAAGAAATAAAAATATGCATAGAAATGAATGAAAATGACAACACAACAACCCAAAACCTATTGGACACTGTAAAAGCAGTGCTAAGGGGAGGATTCGTAGCAATACAAGCTTACCTAAGGAAACAAGGAAAAGTCAAATAAATAACCTAACTTTACACCTAAAGCAACTAATAAAGGAAGAAATGAAGAACCCTAGAGTTAGTAGAAGGAAATAAATCTTAAAAATCAGGGCAGAAATAAATGCAAAGGAAACAAAAGAGACCATAGCAAAAATCAACAAAGCCAAAAGCTGGTTCTTTGAGAAGGTAAATAAAATTGACAAACCATTAGCCAGACTCATCAAGAAACAAAGGGGGAAGAATCAAATCAACAAAGTTAGAAGTAAAAATAGAGAGATCACAACAGAAAACACAGAAATACAAAGGATTATAAGAGACCATTATCAGCAACTATATGCAAATAAACTGGACAACTTGGAAGAAATAGAAACATTCTTAGTAAAGTACAACTTTCCAAAACTAAACCAGGGAGAGATAGATAATCTTAACAGACCCCTGACAAGCATGGAAATTGAAATTGTAATCAGAAATCTTCCAACAAGCAAAAGCCCAGGACCAGATAGCTTCACAGCCGAATTCTACCAAAAATTTAGAGAACAGCTAACATCTCTTCTACTCAAACTCTTCCAGAAAATTGCAGAGGAAGGTAAACTTCCCAACTCATTCTATGAGGCCACCATCACCCTAATACCAAAACCCAACAAAGATGCCACTTACATAGTTTAGTACTCACTCTCTTGGAAGACTAGTGATCCATAGAGACATATTTTCTATCAAAATTGATGTCAATCACTATAAAGAACTACGATTGGTCTAATTTGTATCACATGACCAATATTGAATTGATCAGTTTATGTATATGGTGATGTAGTGCTCTGACTGGCCGTTTCCAGCCAATGTGTCTATCCCCATGCCAGGAAAAGGGAGAATCACTGAACTGAAAATTTACCAGGTGAACTTTTTACAAATTTTTACTCATACACATGAAAAGGGTTCATTATTAGAAAAAAGGGAGAAAAGATGTGGTCAGATAAAATTCTGTACCTATATTAGGTAGATATTTGGAAACTGTATGTGAGGCCCTTGGCAAGATTAACTGAAACTGATCTTTCCTTTGTTGTTTTTCAGTCCCTAGTTTATGTTTGTGCTTGACTCTTTGCAACCCCATGGACAGCAGTGCAAGGTTTCCTTGTCCTTCATTTTATCTCTCTTTCACCTCATCAAGAGGTTCTTTAGTTCCTCTCCATTTTCTGCCATTAGAGTGATATCATCTGCATATCTGAAGTTGTTGATATTTCTCCTTTCAATCTTGATTCCAGCTTGTGATTCATCCAGCTCAGCATTTTACCTGATGTACTCTGCATATCTGAGCATATATCTGATGCTAAAGTTGAAGCTCCAATACTTTGGCCACCTGATGTGAAGAACTGACTCACTGGAAAAGACCCAGATGCTGGGAAAGATTGAAGGGAGGAAGAGAAGGGGACACCAGAGAATGAGATGGTTGGATGGCATTATTAACTTGATGGACATGAGTTTAAGCAAACTCTGGGAGTTGATGATGGAAAGGAAAGCCTGATGTGTTGCAGTTCATGGGGTTGCAAACAGCCAGACATGACTGAGCGATGGAACAGTACTGATGAACTGAAGTAAGGCGACAATATACAGTCTTGTATTCTTTTTCCCAATCTTGAACCAGTCTTTTGTTCCATGTCCCTTTATATTGTTGCTTCTTGATCTGCATATGGCTACCAAAGGAGACAGGTAAGATGGTTTGATACTTCCATCTCCTTAAGAATTCTCCATTTTGTTGTGATTCACACAATCAAAGGATTTCATGTAGTCAATGAAGCAGAAGTAGATGTTTTTCTGGAATTCACTTGCTTTTTCTATGATCCAACAAATGTTGGCAATTTTATTCATGGTTCCTCTGACTTTTCTAAGTCAGCTTATACATCTGAAAGTTCTTGGCTCATGTACCTCTGAAGCCTAGCTTGAAGAGTGACAGCATTAACTTGCTAACATGTGAAGTGAGCACAATTGCACAGGAGTTTGAATATTATTTGGCATTGCCCTTCTTTGAGATTGGAATGAAAACTGACCTTTTCCAGTCCTCTTGCCACTGATGAGTTTTCCAAATTTGCTGGCATATTGATTGCAGCACTTTAACAGTGTCATCTTTATGATTTTAAGTAGCTCAGGAGGAATTCCATCACCTCCAGTAACTTTGTTCGTGGTAATGCTTGCTAAGGCCCACTTGACTTCACACTCCAGGATATCTGGCTCTAGGTGAGTTATCACACCATTGTGGTTATCCAGGTCATTAAGACTTTTTTATGTATAATTTCCCTGTGTATTTTTGCCACCTCTTCTCAATCTCTTCTCTTTCTGTTAGGTTTTTGCCATTTCTGATTTTATTGTGCCCATATTTGCATGAAATTATCCCTTGGTGTCTCCAATATTCTTGAAGTGATCTCTAATCTTTCCCATTCTATTGTTTTCCTCTATTTCTTTGCATCGTTCAATTCAGAAGGCTTCCTTATCTTTTCCTTGCTATTCTCTGGAACAATGCATTCAGATGGATATATCTTTCCCTTTTCTGCTTTGCCTTTAACTTCTTTTCTTTTTTCAGTTATTTGTAAAGCTTCCTCAGACAAACATTTTGCCTTCCTGCATTTCTTTTTCTTTGGTATGATTTTGGTCACCACTTCCTGTACAATGTTATGAACTTCTTTCCATACTTATTCAGGCTTTTGTTCTACCAGATCTAATCCCTTAAATCTATTTGTAACTTCCACTGTATAATCATAAAGGATTTGGTTTAGATCATATCTGAATGACCTAGAGGTATTCAGGAATGATCTAAGCCAAATCCTTTATGATTATACAGTGGAAGTTACAAATAGATTTAAGGGATTAGATCATATCTGAATGACCTAGTGGTTTTCTCTACTTTCTTCAATTTAAGTCTGGATTTTGCAATAGGGATCTCATGATCTGAGCAGCAGTCAGCTCCAGGTCTTTGTTTTTCTGACTATATCGAGCTTCTCCAGGTAGATAATCAAAAACTGTATGTAATGCCCTTGACAAAATAAATAGAAATTGGTCTGTTACACCCAAATAAGATGCAGAGATGTGGCTATCAAGATATAGAGACTTACAAAGTAGACCGTGAAAAAATTTCCAAGAAAAAAAGACCGTCTAGATTCTTTCTTGGGACATTGCTAGGCTCTCTGGTTTGGAATGAACAGTCATTGGCTTTTCTAAGTAACAGTGGTCCCCAAATTTCACTGTGTAAAATAATCACTTCGGGTATGAGAAGAAAAATAATTTGCTTATAATTTACAGGATGTCATTAATACAGTTAATTTTTCAAAGAAAAAATTAAATAGTAGAATCTTTTCAATATAGGTTCAGTGAGTGACCCAGAAACTGTTTGCATTGTAGAGGTTCTTTGATCATCCTGTGACAATGTACTTAGGGAATTGTGAAACTTATAGATGCATTAGACATTTTCCTTTTACTAAAAGATAAGTGTCCCAAGTGTGCCGACCTCATTCTGATGACAAAAGATTTTCAGTAATGTGCTACCTAGAATGTACTTAAAAACAATGAGCACTACATCAACATCTTCAAAAGAGTGATATTTTAACAGTAATGCAAAGGATGTCTGGTTTTCAAAAGAAATTCACACTATGGAGAGAACATCTTTAAAAAGAAATATTTGGAAATGTCTCCAACTTTATGTGACTTTATGACTGAAACTATGGATGTCACCTGTAAAAGCAAATAATACACACATGTTCAAATCCTTGCAAATTTGAAAACACAATAGAAAAAAATGACAAAAGACATAAACTATTTATATAAAAAGAAAAGTAAATGACCCATAAACTTGTGAAAAATGCACTCACATTTAATAAGGTATTGAAACTACACTGAGATGTCATTTCTCAAATACGCTGACAACTATGTCTATTAACTTGGTATGAAAAAGTATTGTGTGTTCAGTCGTGTCCAACTCTTTGCAACCCTGTGCACTGTAGCCCTCCAGGCTCCTCTGTCCATTGGATTTTCCAGGCAAGAATACTGGAATGGGTTGTCATTTCCTCTTCCAGGGAATCTTCCTGACCCAGGCACCAAACTCTCATCTCCTGTGTCTCCTGCATTGCAGGCAGTTTCTTTACTGTTGAGTCATTGGGGAAGGCCCATGGAAAAGTAAGAACTCTGTTAAATTTCTAGTGGCTCCACAAAATGTCAAAGCCCTATAGATGGTTTTTTGGCAACATCTAACGAAATTGCATGTTTTTACTTTCTGATTCAGTTAGTCAACTTCTAGGAATCTACCCTGAAGATATAACTCCAACAGTATGAAATATATGCTCAAGGTTATTCATTGAAGCATTATTTGTAATGAGAAAAATTGGAACTGCCCTAGCTATCCATTCATAGGGAATTTATTGAATAAGCTATGATACATCCACACAGTGAGGTACATGCAAAAACAAAATAAAGAAAGGGAGGAAGATTTGCATATTTAAAAACATACAAGAAAGATGGAAAGGCTAAATAGAAATATACCCTAAACTAATAAAAATGGAAGAATGAAGTGGAGAACAAGCAAGTCTCCTCTTTGAGTTTATCTTTTTACATATTTTGACTTTTGGACTATGCAAATGCTTTATCTAAAAAAAAAGATTTTAAAAAGTATAAACCTTTAAGCATAAATAGAAACACATAAGCATGAATGTATATCAAACAAAATCACATAGAGAAAATTATTAATGTATTTTTGACATAGTACTCTGTATATCCTTAATTAGATATATTTCAAAGACAAAAAGAACTGCAAGGAAAGCTCAGTAGGTTTCTTGTTGTTAGTAATATTGATTATATTTGAAACTGGTCACGGTATGTCATAGGAAAAAGTAAATAAATACACATGTCTATCTATATATCTATCTATCTATCTATCTATATATATGATAGATAGATAGATATAGATATAGATAGATAGATAGATAGATAGATATAGATATAGATATAGATATACATAGTTTTCTGTGTGTTCAGTTGCTCAGTCATGTCCAACTCTTTGAGTCTCTTTAAACTGTAGCCCACCAGGCTCCTCTGCTTATGGGATTTTTCAGGCAAGAAAACTGGAATGTGTTGCCATTTTTCCTCCAGGGGATCCTCCTGAAGCAGTGTTCAAACCCGCGTTTCCTGCATTTCCTGCATTGTAGCCGAAATCTTTATCACGGAGCCATCAGGGAAGCCCCATATATTTTGTAATATAATAATATAATATTATATTTTCAGAGTTAAGAAAAAGAGATGCATCAGAAAACTCTAATTTTAAAAAGAAATTAACTGAAAGCTGATATGGAATATAGTATGGAGGGTCTGCAAAAAAACTAAAACTATAATTTGGATAAGATCAAACAATTCCACTTATTGGATCTATAGCTAACAGAATTAAAAGCATAATATCACACATGTATTCAATGCAGCATTATTCACAGTAGCCAAGATGTGAAAGCAACCATCAATATATGAGTCCATCAATGTCCATCAATATATGAGTAAATAAAGGGAAATAAGGTATATTCATACAATGTGCTATTACTTCCTTAAAAGGAAGGAAATCTTATCTCATGCTAGATGATGGATTAGCCTTGAGGACATTACACTGAGTAAAGTAAGTTCCAGACAAAGAGAAAAATACTATATGATTCCACTTACAAGAGATATCTAGAACAATCAAAAATCACAGAAATAGAAAGTAGAATGATGATTGTCTGGGGCTGTAAAGAGGGAAGAATAGAAAAATATTCAATGAATATAGAATGTCAAGTAGAGTACTTAACCCAATTAAAAACAGATGTTCAAGCTGGATTTTGAAAAAGCAGAGGTACAAGAGATCAAATTGCCAGCATACACTGGATCATAGAAAAAGCAAGAGAATTCCAGAAAAACATCTACTTCTGCTTCATTGACTACACTAAAGCCTTTGACTGTGGATGGCAACAAACTGTGAAAAATTCTTAAAGAGCTGGGAATACCAGACCACTTTACCTGCCTCCCGCGAAATTTGTATGCAAGTCAAGAAGCAACAGTTAGAAACAGAAATGGAAAAATGGACTGGTTCAAAATTGGGAAAGGAGTACATCAAGGCTGTATTCTGTCACCTGATTATTTAACTTTTATGCAGAGTTCATCATGTGAAATGCTAGGCTGGATGAAGCACAAGCTGGAATCAAGATTGCTGGGAGAAATATCAATAACCTCAGATATGCAGATGACACCATCCTTATGGCAGAGAACACAAAGGAACTAAAGAGCTTCTTGATGAAAATGAAAGAAGAGAATGAAAAAGCTGACTTAAAACTCAACATTCAGAAAACTAGGATCATGGTATCTGGTCCGATCACTTCATGGCAAACAGATGAGGAAACAATGGAAATAGTAAAAGACTTTGTTTTCTTGGGCTCCAAAATCACTGCAGGTGGTAACTGAAGCCATGAAATTAAAAGACCCTGGCTCCTTGGAAGAAAAGCTATGACAAACCTAGACAGCATATTAAAAAGCAGAGACATTACTTTGCCGACAAAGGTCTGTATAGTCAAAGCTATGGTTTTTCCAGTAGTCATGTATGGATGTGAGAGTTGGAACATAAAGAAGGCTGAGCATCAAAGAAGTGATGCTTTTGTACTGTGCTGTTGGAGAAAACTCTTGAGGGTCCCTTGGACTGTGAGGAAATCAAACCAGTCAATCCTAAAGGAAACCAGTCTTGAATATTCATTGGAATGACTGATGCTGAAGCTGAAGCTCCAATACTTTGGCCACCTAATGTGAAGAGCCGACTCATTAGAAAAGACCCTGATGCTGGGAAAAATTGAAGGCAGGAGGTGAAGGGGATGACAGGGCACGAGATGGTCGGATTGCATCACTGACTCAGTGAACATGAGTTTGAGAAAGCTCCAGGAGATGGTGAAGGACAGGGAAGCCTGGCGTGCTGCAGTTCATGGAGTTGCAAGGAGTCAGACACGACTGAGCAACTGAACAACAAAAAGAACAGTAATATTTACCCTTGTACCCGTTTTTGAATGCACTCTTCTGTTGTGCTATGTTTGCAATGGTATTTTATATTCATATAATTTTTAAAGGTTACTTTCCATTTATAGTTATTACAAGGTATTGACTATATTCCCTGTGTTGTGCAATATATCCTCAAGCTATCTTACACCTAATAATTTGTACCTCCCACTCTCTCACCTCTGTTTTGCCCCTCACCCCCTTCACTGTGGTAATCACTAGTTTTTTCTTAATATCTATGAATCAGCCTTTTTTTGTTATGTTTTTAAGATTCCATATATAAGTGACATACAGTATTTGTCTTGGTCTGACTTGTTTCATTTATCATAATGTCCTCCAAGTTTACCCACATTGCTGCAAATGGCCAAATTTCATTCTTTTTTTAAATGGTTGAAGTATTCCATTGTGTGTGTGTGTGTGTGTGTGTGTGTGTGTGTGTGTGTGTGTGTACCACATCTGCTTTATCTATTGATGGAAACTTAGGTTGATTCCATATCTTGTCAACTGTAAATAATGTTCCTATGAACATTGAGGTATATGTATTTTTTTGAATTAGTGTTTTTTGTTTTTCTTTTTTGGATATATCCCCAGGAGTAGAATCCTGGGCCATATGTTACTTCTATTTTTAACTTTTTGAGAAACCTACATACTGTTTTCCACACTGGCCACAAAAATATACATTCCCTCCAACAGTGTAGGAATGTTCCCATTTCTCCACATTCTCAGCAACATTTGATTTTGTGTTCTTTATGATGGTAGTTATTTTGACAAGTATGAGGTGATACATCATTTTGATTTTGATTTGCATTTCCCTGATGATTAGTGATATTGAGCATCTTTTCATGTACCTGTTGGCCATCTGCATTTCCTTTTTTTTTGTTGTTGTTGTTATTTTATTTATTTTCTTTACATTATCGCTACTTAGAAAAGTTTCTATTAAGTTCTTCTTATCTCTGTCTACCAGATCTAATCCCTTGAATCTATTTGTCACTTCCATTGTATAATCGTAAGGGATTTGATTTGCATCATATCTAAATGGCCTAGTCGTTTTCCCTACTTTCTTCAATTTAAGTCTGAATTTGGCAGCAAGGGTTCATGATCTGAGCCACAGTCAGCTCCTGGTCTTGTTTTTGTTGACTATATAGAGCTTCTCCATTTTGGCTGCAAAAAATATAATCAATCTGATTGTGGTATTGGTCATCTGGTGATATCCATATGTAGAGTCATCTCTTGTGTTGTTGAAAGAGGGTATTTGTATGACCAGTGAATTCTCTTGGCAAAACTCGGTTAGCCTTTGCCCTGCTTCATTTTGTACTCCAAGGTTAAACTTGCCTGCTACCCCAGGTATCTCTAGACTTCCTACTGTTGCATTCCAGGACCCTATGATGAAAAGGACATATTTTTCTTGGTGTTAGTTCTAGAAGGTCTTGTAGGTCTGTATTGAACCACTCAGCTTCAGCTTCTTCAGATTAGTGGTTGGGGCATAGACTTGGATTACTGTGATATTGACTAGTTGGAATTAGAAACTAATAGAGATCATTCTGTCATTTTTTTTGGATTGCACCCAAGTAATGCATTTCAGACTCTTTTGTTGACTATGAGGGCTACTCCATTTCTTTTAAGGGATTCATGACCACAGTAGTAAATTTAATGCTCATCTGAATTAAATTCATCCATTCTTATCCATTTTAGCTCACTGATTCCTAAAATGTCAATTTTCACCCTTGCCATCTCCTGTCTGACTACTTCCAAATTACCTTGATTCATGGACCAATATTCCAGCTTCCTATGCAATATTGTTCTCCACAGCATGGGGCTTTACTTCCACCACCAGACACATCCACAACTGGGCATTGTTTTTGCTTTGACTCAGCCTCTTCATTCCTTCTGGAGCTATTTCTCTTCTCTTCTCAAATAGCATATTGGACACCTCCCAATCTGGGGAGTTCATCTTTCAGTGTTATATCTTTTTGCCTTGTCATACTGTTCATGGGATTCTCAAGGCAAGAATATGGAAGTGGTTTGCAATTCACTTCTCCAGTGGACCACATTTTGTAAGAACTCTCCAACATGATCTGTCTGTCTTGGATGGCCCTACATGGCATGGCTCATGATTTCACTGAGTTAGATAAGGCTGTGATCCATGTGATCCATTCGGTTAGTTTTCTGTGATTGTGATTCTCATTCTGTCTGCCCTCTGATGAATGAGGATAAGAAGCTAGTGGAAGCTTCCTGATGGGAGGGACTGGCTGTGGGGGAAACTGGGTCTTACTCTGGTGGACAAAGCCATGCTAAGTAAACCTTTAGTCCAATTTTCTACTGATGGATGGGGCTGTGTTCCCTCCATGTAGTTTGGTCTGAGGCCAAACTATGGTAGGGGTAAAGGTGATAATGGCAACCTCCTTCAAAAAGACTTATGCAAGCACTTGTGGCTCCAAGGACTATTGTAGTCAGTGCCCCTGACCCCACAGCAGACCAGTGTCAACCCATGCCTCCACTGGAGACTCCAGGACACTCACAGGCAAGTCTGCTCTGTCTCTTATGGGGCCACTGCTCCTTTCTCCTGGATCCTCGTGTGCACAAGGTTCTGTTGTGCCCTTCAAAAGTCTGTTTCCTTAGTCCTGTGGAATCTTTCTAATCAAATCCGACTGGACTTCAAAGTCAAATTCCCTGGGGGTTCTTAGTCCCTTGCTGGATCCCCAGGTTGGGAAATCTGTTGTGGGCTCTAAAACTTTTGCAGCATTGCAAAAACTCTTTGGTATAATTGTTCTCCAGTTTATGGGTCATCTGCTCTGCAGCTCTACAGTGGGGCTAATGGTAACAGCCTACAAGAGGATTTATGCCACACGCTATGCCTCCCAGATCCGCTGCAGCCAGAGCCCCTGTCTCCACGGCAGGCCATTACTGACCCATGCCTCCACAGGAGACACTCTAACACTAAAGGCAGGTCTGGCTCTGTCTCTTGTGGAGTATCATTGCTCCTTTCTCTGGGTCCTGTGCAAACAAGGTTTTGTTTGCACCATCTCTGGTGGGTATGAGGTTTCATTCTAAATATGATGGCTTCCCTCCTACTGTATTGTTTGGGCTTCTCCTTTGCCCTTGGTTGTGTGGCATCTTTTGTTGGTGGGATCCAACATTCTCCTATCAATGATTTTCATCAGTCAGTTGAGATTTTGGTGTGCTTGTAGGAAAAGATGGCTGTATGTCCTTCTACTCTGCCATCCAAAGGGACATGTGACAGAGAATATTTTCCATTGTTTCATTCTAAATTATTTCCTAGAATAAGTTTGTCTTTAACTTTTTTGCTAGTTTACAAGAGGTCACTGTGTCAGCTCCAAGGCCCAGGGCTAAGCCCAATCCAATGGACCCCAAACTTGTGTGGGAGAGGCTCATTTGCTCATTTGAAGTGTTGGCAATTACAGGTATCTGATCTGACAGACAGTTGGGGGCATACTGGCACTCTCCTAGAGCCTGGAAGCTGCCATTTTACTTCTCTCTCTGTTATATAAAATAGTAAATTTTGTAATATTTTTTTTCTTATCACAAATAAAACTCTTTTAAAATAAACTGAACTGAAAATATCAGTATGAACTTGTAATTTTCTCCCAGCTCTGACACAGATGGTCCTAGTAGCAATGACATCCTGGAAGCATTAACACACCTAGCAAACTCCTAAATTCAATTTCCTAAACAAAGGAAACAAAGCTCTTTGAGAAATGGTGATTCCAGGTCCCAGGCAGGGTAAGATTGAGACAGCTTGTGCCATAAAGAACAAGAAGGTGCTCAAAGATTTACAGGGACATGTCACCCTAGAAGAATACAGATTCAGCTGGAAGAAGCTTCTACTGGCCATATTTGAAGCATTTTGATCATTCAAAAGAATAATAACTATAATTAACTATAACACACTGAATAAATTAAAACCTATTAGTCCATAGTGATACTTACTCTCTCTGTAAAAGAAAAAAAAAAGGTGAATAAAAGGAGAGCTCTTCTTTATAGATTATTAACAAATTAAATATAAAATGAATAATGGATTTAGAAAATTACTGTGTTGTAACCTTCCCTTATGGCTCAATTGGTAAAGAATCTGCCTTCAATGTGGGAGACCCCTGTTCGATTCCTGGGTTGATAAGATATGCTGATACCTGGGTTGGTAAGATACCCTGGAGAAAGGAAAGGCTAACCACTCCAGTACTCTGGCCTGGAGAATTAAATGGACAGTATTGTCCATGGGGTGGCAAAGAGTCAGATATGAATGAGTGACTTTCACTCACTTCACTAACCTCCAAAGTAAAAGTGGGTCAAGTCAAGGATCACTGATGAATGCTAAAGCAATTAGGTGAAAGATTGCTGTAGAGACGAATATTCACCATGTGGAAGTACACCTAGGGGAAAAGACCTTTACAGTGAGGGGTCTGTAAGTGGGGATTGCTTTAAAGTGAAAGCGAGAAGCATGAAAGGTTTAGTTGATCAGTCATGTTTGAGTCTTTGCGATTCCATTGACTGTAGCCTGCCAGGATCCTCTGTCCATGGAATTCTCCAGGCAAGAATACTGGAGTGAGTAGCCATTCCTTTATCCAGGACATCTTCCTGACCCAAGGTTTGAACCTGAGTCTCCTTCATTGCAGAGAGGTTCTTTACCCTCTACAAATGATAAAACTTAGTGTTTCTAGTATAGGTACAGCCAGACCTAATGAGCAGACCAAGATGATAAAAATTGAATTAAACAATATCACCTTTGAAATATTCTGCTAAAGGGCATGCATGCATGCTAAATCACTTAAGTCATGTCTGACTCTTTGTGATCCTATGGACTGTAGCCTTCCAGGCTCCTCTGTCTATGGGATTCTTAAGGCAAGAATAGTGGAGTGGGTTGCCATGCCCTCCTCCAGGGGATCTTCTTGACCAAGGATCGAACCATGTCTCTTACCTCTCCTGCATTGGCAGATTCTTTACTACAGATGCCATCTGGGACACACCTACTGAAGTATTTCATCTTAATCTAATCAAGCCTCTATAGACCTTATTTGTACTGTATAAAGAATACATGAGATGTTTACAGTTAAATAATACCAAGAGGAAACAATCAGATAAACCCAGAATTCAGGATATTGTACAGGACAACAGTCCTGGGTTCTTAAAAAATGTGAATATCATGAAAAATACACAAGATGAAGGAGATGTACTCTTTTTCTTTAAAGAAGCTAAAGTAACACAAAAATTGTAATACATGAACTTAGATTGCACATTGGTTCAAGGAAAAAAACTATAAAAGACATTTGTTGGTACAATAGAGGAAATTTTAATATGGACTATGTATTAGATGATACTAGGGGATTACTGCCATTTTCTTAGGTGTGATAGTAGAATCATTATGAAAGAGGATGCCTTTATACTCAGTAGATGCAAGCTGAATATATAAAAGCAAATCACTGTGAAGTCTATAATTTACTTCCAAATGATTAGAAGCAAAAACAGCTAATTTAACCCAAAAACTATTATAAAACTGGTGCTTGAAACTCACTATTGAGCATCAGCATTTAGCAAATGCATCCAACAGTACACTCCTTTCATTCACATCTAGATATTTTTGTGAAGTAACTTATCGACTATGAAAATATACTGAATTTAGAACCAAGACATTAAGTCATTGTATCACAAACTATTAAACCAAGAATTTAAAGTAATGAACATCATCCAGTCTTCAGTATATTACTCTCACTAAAATATAATTTTGTATAATAGTTGTAGAAGAAAATGGTGAAATCAATCGCCAGCCTAGGTTTGATGCTCAGTGCTGGTGCACCAGCATGACCTAGAGAGAGGGAATTGGGAGGGAAGTGGGAGGGGGGTTCTGGAAAGGGAACACATGTATACTCATGGCAGATTCATGTCAATGTATGGCAAAACCAATATGATAATGTAAATAAAATAAAATAAATAAATAAAAAAGAAAGAAAATGGCAACCCACTCCAGTATTCTTGCCTGGAGAATCCAATGGACAGAGGAGCCTGGCAGGCTGCAGTCCATGGGGTGGCAAGAGTAGGACATGACTTGGTGACTAAAGATAGAGAGAGATGAGCGAGAACGAAAGGCCTTTTTCTACCATTAAAGATAAAATACAGAATATTTTCTGGCATTTTTATTTCAATTTTATCTCCTTTTTCATTTATTTTTGTATAATATGCATTAGAATGTTCATAAACTATTATTACACTGCTACATATACACTCTTGAGAATAATTCTAATAAATACCCATCTAATTTATCCATGATTTTTATATTTATTAAAGGTTTTAACTGGCTTAACTGGTGCAATGTGAGTTAATGTGTAAGGCTTAGCCCTTTGTGAACAAATCTTGAAACATGCAAAATTTTGAGAAGGAAAATGTATTAGTTTCTTAGGGCTGCTGTGACATAGTACCACAAACCTGGTGATTTAGCACAGTTTATTCCCTCAAAGAAGTTTATTCCCTCAAAGTTCTGTAGGCTAGAAGTACAAAATCAAGGTGACAGCTGGAATCATTTCTCCTGAGGGCTCTGAGGGAAAAGCTGTTCTATGCCTCTCTGCTAGCTTCTTGTGATGGTGGTCAGTTCTTGGAATTCCTGGCCTTGTAGATTCATCACTCCAATCACTATCTCTGTCTTTGAAAGCCTTCTCCTTAGGTATCTGTATCTCTTCTAAGAACATCAGTTATATGGATTAAAGACCTATCCTAAACCAATATGGCCTCCTCTTACATAATTACACCTGCAGCAAAACTATTTCCAAATAAGGTCATGATCTAAAGCACTAAAAGTTAGGACTTCCACCTATCTTTGCGGGGGGGAGGGGCACAATTCAACCCATAACAGAACCTAATGGATGTATTCCCCATCTTGTTCTATGTTGTGTTTTTCTGTCTTAGTCTCTTCCATAATTTTCATTCAATCATTTAGTAGATAATGATCTGAGAAGAGGGCTTCCCTGATAGCTCAGTTGGTAAAGAATCTGCATGCAATGCAGGAGACCAGGGTTCAATTCCTGGGTTGAAATGATCCTCTGGAGAAGGGAAAGGCTACCCACTCCAGTATTCTGGCTTGGAGAATTCCATGGACTGTATAGTCTGTGGGGTCACAAAGAGTCAGAAAATAAGTTCAATGTGTCTGAGAACACATTTTGTGTTGTGATTCATTTTACAATATTTGAACTAGAGATGATGAATTATTTTTGAGACTGCTAGAATTATCATGTCTGATCATGAAATAGATTTTTTTTCTTTATCCAAATACCAGAGATAAGGATTGTGAGTTCTTTCCTTGCATCTTCCTAATCTGCATTATAAAGCATGACTCTTCATATTAAATTTTCTGTAGTCTTTAAATTCTCAGCTTCACCCTTTAGCATTATTATAATTCTTGTTCTCTTCAAGTTATCTGATCCAACATGTACAGTGTCTCTTTAAAATAACTTTTCTGCAGATTATTACCTTCAAGGTATAATTTATCTTCCTTTAAACTATGGCTTCTACTTCCTTTGATACAATATGTTCCTGTATTTTTCTTCTAACCAATAAATCTTAAGGCTCATCAGTGTGTGACCTGTTTAATTGATTGGATGAATTTGCAACTGTATAGATACATTAGGCTCAAACTAAAAGGAAGAAATGTTTGGTTTGTTGTTCTCAGCTTTTCTAAATACAGAAATGTGGACATTGATTCCTATATCCCAGTATGCTTCAAATTGTTCTGTGTTGTTTAATATGGTTTCAGTTTGATAGGCAGGAGGAAAATCCTGTTTAGCATACAAACATAAAGAAGAAAAACCTCTTCTGCAAGATAAAGCCACTATGTTGGCTACTTAATAAATATTAAGTAATAACAGCAGTACTCATGGGGGAAATATCACAAAATAGTCTTTTATTATTGGGCCAAAAGAAAAAAGCAATCACACATTTTAAAGGCCAAATGACTTAGAGAAGCATGCTATATTGATAAACTGTTAAATAAGCATTTATCCCATTTACTGAAATTTCCCTTTTAAGGTGTAAAGAATATTGTTTTTAGGAAGCTGTATTTTCTATTCCCAAGGTGAGTGTACTGTTCCAGTTCCACAACTACACATTACATTACACAGCATTCCAAAGATTTCTGCTTGCTAGTTCAGGCCTTCAGAAAATATATAAATCCAACTTTTCTTAGAGCAATTCTTATTCTTCAGTTTTCTTTCTTCCTCCTTTTGTGCTCCCTTGCTGTCTCTTTACCTTTCAAAAACTACCCTGAGGTAATGATCTGATAACTTCTTTTACATTAAGCCAGGGGTTCTCAGAAAAAGGTGATGCCTGCAAACTCAGAATCTGCTGGGAACTTGCTATGAATGCATGTTTTCAGATGCCACCCCATATTGACTGAATCAGAAACTCTGGGGATGGAGCCAAGCATCCTGGGTGGTAACATAACCATTGGGGTAGTTTGGTAACCCCTGATGTTTGAGAACCACTCCAAGTACTCATAAATGACAGATAGGTTTTTAAATGCTAGCCACATCAGGAGTATTTACATTATTTTTAAAAAGTAGAAAAAACTGAATTTCTAATTAAGGAATTTTAGACACTAGCTGTCTTGGTCTGTTTGGGATGCTATAATCAAGTACTATGGGCTTCCCAGATGGGTCAGGGGTAAAGAATCTGCCTTCCAGTGCAGCAGACATGGGAGATACAGGTTTAATCCTCATCTGGGAAGATCTTCTGGAGAAGAAAATGACAACCCACTCCAGTATTCTTTCCTGGAAAATCCCATGCACAGATGGGCTTGGCAGGCTATGGTCCATGGGGTCTCAAAGAGTCAGACACAACTGAAGCAACTTAGAATGCATGCAACATACTACTATAGACTGGGTGGCTTATAAACAGCAGAAATTTATTTCTCACAGTTCTGGAAGCTGAATGCCTAAGATCAGGGTACCAGCATGATGGGGTTTTGGTGAGGACCTTCTTGCAGGGTACAGACTGCCAACTTCTCACTGTATTCTCACATGGTACAGAGCAGAGAGGAGAAGTAAGTAGTCCTGTGACTCCCAAAAAGGCATTAATACCATTCATGAGGTGACCTCATCTAATCCTAATTAATTCCCAAAGGCCCCACTTCCTAATATGGTTACCAAGACTGTTGCCTCAGAGTCAAACTCTTGCCCCTCCCTTGAATAGAAACCAATTACTCTTATCTAAGTTTCAGGAGGAAGCCATAAAGAGAAAAAAAACAAGAAATGGTTAGAGTCAATTAGACCCAAGATGTTGGAATACTTGACTTCCAGGAAACCTTGAACCTCATTATGTGCTCATTTTAATTCATTAGGATGCTGAACAACACATCCACCAGCAGCATAACAATTGACAGTTGTCATATCAACAGCCAGAAAAACCCATACAGAGCCTAAAAGGAGAGCTGCATCAGTTATGTGTCCAAGCTACACCTATGTTTCAGATAAGTCATGAATATTCCTCCCACTCTTTCCAATTCCCTCCCTATTATCTTGACCATCATATATATTTGGTATTTCCACCTGAACTGGGTTGAGAAGTTGATTTGAAAACTAGGTTCCTGCTTCTCCATTCTTTGCCCATTGAATAAAACTTGTGCTGTTCTGGTATCAGCATCGATTCCATTATTAGTGGCTCAAATTTGATCAGAAAAATTAACTCCCAGGCCAAGACAAGGGGTCTTGGCCCAGGCTAGAACCCCAGTGTGGATCCAACCAACTAGTTCAATAACCATACCATCACATTGGGGGGTAAGGTTTCAACACATGAATCTGAGGTGATACAAACATTTAGCTTAAAGGGCTTCCCCAATGGCTCAAGTAGTAAAGAATCCACCTGCAATGAAGGTAACACAGGAGACACAGCTTCAGATCCCTGGGTCAGGAAGATCCCTTAAAGAGGAAATGGCAATGCATTCCAGTATTTTTACCTGAAAAATACCATGGACATAAGAGACTGGCAGGCTACAATCAATCCATGTGATCACAAAGAGTCTATCATGACTGAGCATACACATACACACACATACGCAAACATTTAGCTTCATAACAGCAACCAATCAATGGGGAAGATGATCAGAGGTGGGATGCTTTGGAGGCCAGTGGCAGTAATACTTTGCTGACAACCCAGCTTCCTATCTGGCTGCATCATAGGTACCTATCCCTAGGGTTCTCAATGGGATTTGCCAGGGTCAAGAGATCCTGAAATCAGAAAAAATTTATATTTTATGATGCTTTTGTTCATTATGTTCACTTTGATGGAGTGGAGTAAATATCACAGATAATCTAGATAAGTAACTCTCAAAATGAGCATAAATTTTTAAGCTTAAAGATAGGAGTTGTCTTTAAAATACTATATATTTTTAAGTTGGTTGTCTCTGCTTTGCTCTTACTTTTGCCATTTATGTATATCACCAGAGCTCCACTAATTTCTGTGAGACTGTTAGTTATGTCTTTTGTTCTTACATGGCAAACTCCCTGGGCCAATATACCATTTCACTGTAATAGTAAAAATAATTGAGAGCATTATGTGTGCTAAATAAGGCTCATTTTTTAAAATTAATTTAATTATTTTAATTGGAGGCTAATTACTTTACAATATTGTAGAGGTTTTTGCCATACATTGAGATGAATCAGCCATAGGTATACATGTGTTCCCCATCCTGAATCCCCTCCCATCTCCCTCCCCATCCCATCCTTCAGGGTCATCCCAGTGCACTGGCCCTAGGAACCTTGTCTCATGCATTAAAAACCTGAACAGGTGATCTATTTCACATCTGGTAATACACATGTTTCTATGCTATTCTCTCAAATCATCCCACCCTCACCTTCTCTCACAGAGTCCAAAAGTCTGTTCTTTACATCTGTGTCTCTTTTGCTGTCTCGCTTATAGGATCGTCATTACCATCTTTCTATATTTCATATATATGCATTAATATATTGTATTGCTGTTTTACTTTCTGCCTTACTTCATTCCGTATAATAAACTCCAGTTTTATTCTCCTCATTAGAACTGATTCAAATGCATGCTTTTTAATAGCTGAGTAATATTCCACTGTGTATATGTACTACAGCTTTCGTATCCATTCATCTGGCGATGGACATCTAGGTTGCTTCCATGCCCTGGCTATTGCAAACAATGCTGTGATGAACATTGGGTTCCATGTGTCTCTTCCAATTCTGGTTTCTTCGGTGTGTATGCCCAGCAGTGGGATTGCTGGGTCATATAGCAGTTCTATTTCCAGGTTTTTAAGGAATCTCCACACTGTTCTCCATAGTGGCTGTACTAGTTTGCATTCTCACCAACAGTGTAAGAGGGTTCCCTTTTCTCTGCACACTTTCCAGAATTTACTGTTTACAGACATTTTGATAGCAGTCATTTGGACTGGCGTGAGATGGTACTTCATTGTGGTTTTGATTTGAATTTCTCTGATAATAAGTGATGTTTACCATCTTTTCATGTGTTTGTTAGCCATCTGTATGCCTTCTTTGGAGAAATGCCTGTTTAGTTATTTGGCCCATCTTTTGATTGGGTCATTTATTTTTCTGGAATTGAGCTGCAGGAGCTGCTTGTATATTTTTGAGATTAATTCTTTGCCAATTGCTTTGCGTGCTATAATTTTCTCCCATTCTGAAGGCTGTATTTTCACCTTGCTTATAGTTTCTTTCGTTGGGCAAAAGATTTTAAGTTTAACTAGGTCCCATTTGTTTATTTTTGCTTTTATTTCCAATACTCTGGGAAGTAGATCATAGAGGATCCTGGTATGATTTATGTCAGAGAGTCAGAGAGTGTTTTGTTTCTGTTTCCTCTAGGAGTTTTATAGTCTCTAGTCTTACATTTAAATCTTCAATCCATTTTGAGTTTAGTTTTGTGTATGGTGTTAGAAAATGTCCTTGTTTCCTTCTTTTACAAGTGGTTGACCAGTTTTCCAAGCACCACTTTTAAAGAGATTGTCTTTTCTCCATTGTATGTTCTTGACTACTTTGTCAAAGATAATGTGTCCATTGGTGAGTGGATTTATCTCTGGGCTTTCTATTTTGTTCCATTTATCTATATTTCTGTTGTTGTGCCAGTACCATACTGTCTTGATGACTGTAGCTTTGTAGTATAGTCTGAAGTCAGGACAGTTGATTCCTCCAGTTCCATTCTTCTTTCTCAAGATTGCTTTGGCTATTCAAGGTTTTTGCTATTCCATACAAATTGTGAAATTATTTGTTCTAGTTCTCTGAAAAAGACTATTGGTAGCTTGATAGGGATTTTATTGACTCTATAGATTCCTTTGTGTAGTATACTCATTTTCACTATATTGATTCTTCCAGCCCATGAACATGGAATATTTCTCCATCTGTTTGTGTTATTTTGATTTCTTTCATCAGTGTTCTATAATTTTCTATATATATGTATCTTTTGTTTCTGTAGGTGATTTATTCCTAAGTATTTTATTCCTTTTGTTGCAATGGTGAATGGAATTCTTTCCTTAACTTCTCTTTCTGTTTTCTCATTGTTAGTGTGTAGGAATGCAAGGGATTTCTGTGTGTTAATTTTATATCCTGCAACTTTTCTATATTCATTGATTAACTATAGTAATTTTCTGGTGGAGTCATTAGGGTGTTCTATGTAGAGGATCATGTCATATGCAAACAGAGAGGGTTTTACTTCTGCTTTTCCAATCTGCATTCCTTTTGTTTCTTTTTCTTCTCTGATTTCTGTGGCTAAAACTTCCAAAACTATGTTGAATCATAGTGGCAAGAGTAGGCACCCTTGTATTATTCCTGGCTTATGGGGAAATGCTTTCAATTTGTCATCATTGAGGATAAAGTTTGCTGTGGGTTTATCATATATGGCTTTTATTATGTTGGGGTGTGTTCCTTCTATGCCTGCTGTCTGGAGAGTTTTTATCATAAATCGATATTGAATTTTGTCAAATTATTTATCTGCTTCTATTGAAATAATCTTATGGTTTTTATCTTTCAGTTTGTTAATGTGGTGTATCACATTGATGGATTTGCTAATATTGAAGAAATCTTGCATCACTTGGTCATGATGTATGATCTTTTTAATATGTTGTTTGATTCTGTTTGCTAGAATTTTGTTACAGTTTTTGCATCTATGTTCATCAGTGAAATTGGTCTGTAGTTTTCTTTTTTTTGTGGTATCTTTGTCTGGTTTTGATATTAGGGTGATGGTGGCCTTATAGAATGAGCTTTGAAGTTTACCTTCCTCTTCAGTTTCTGGAAGATTTTGAATAGAGTAGGTGTTAGCTCTTCTCTAAAATTCACCTGTAAAGCCATCTGGTCCTTGGCTTTTGTTTGTTGGAAGATTTCTGATAACAATTTTGATTTCCATGCTTGTGATGGGTCTATTAAGATTTTCTATTTCTTCCTGGTTCACTTTTAGAAAGTTAAACTTTTCTAAGAATTTGTCCATGTATTCCAAATTGTCCATTTTATTGGCATAAAGTTACTGATAGTTCTCTTTTATGATCTTTGGATTTCTCTGTTGTTTGTTGTGATTTCTCCATTTTCATTTCTAATTTTGTTGATTTGATTCTTCTCCCTTTTATTCTTGATGAGTCTGGCTAATGGTTTGCCTATTTTATTTATCTTCTCAAAGAACCAGCTTTCAGTTTTGTTTCTGTTTGCTATAGTCTGCTTTCTTTCTTTTTCATTTATTTCTGCCTTAGTTTTCATGATTTGTTTTCCTTCTACTAACCCTGGGATTCTTCATCTCTTCTTATTCTAGTTGCTTTAGCTGTAGAGTTAGGTTATTTATTTGATTTTTCTCTCGTTTCTTGAGGTAAGCTAATATTGCTATGAACCTTCTCCTTAGCACTGCTTCTACTGAATCCCATAGTTTTGGGGTTGTTGTGTTTTCATTTTCATTCATTTCTATGCATGTTCTGATTTCTTTTTGATTTTTTCTGTGATCTGTTGGTTATTCAGAAGTGTGTTGTTTAGCCTCCATACGTTTGCACTTTTAATAGTTTTTTTTTTTCCTGTAGTTGACATCTGATCTTACTACATTGTGATGAGAAAAGATGTGTGGAATGATTTCAATTATTTGAATTTACCAAGCCTGGATTTATGGCCCAGGATGTGATCTATCCTGGAGAAGGTTCTGTGTGTGATTGCGAGAAAGATGAAATTCATTGTTTTGTGGTGAAATGTCGTATAGATATCAATTAGATGTAACTGGTCTATTGTATTATTTAAAGTTTGTGTTTCCTTGCTAATTTTCTGTTTAGTTGATCTATCTATAGGTGTGGGTGGGGTATTAAAATTTCCCACTAATACTGTGTTACTGTTAATTTCCCTGTTCATACTTGTTAGTATTTGCCTTACATATTGCAATGCTCTTATGTTGGGTGCATATATATTTATAACAGTTATATCTTCTTCTTGGACTGATCCTGTGATCATTATGCAGTGTCATTCTTTGTCTCTTTTCTCACCCTTAATTTCAAAGTCTATTTTATCTGACATGAGTATTGCTACTCCTGATTTCTTTTGGTCTCCATTTGTGTCAAACATCTTTTTCCAGCCCTTCACTTTCAGTCTGTATGTGTCCCTTTATTTGAGGTGGGTCTCTTGTAGACAGCATATATAGGGGTCTTGTTTTTGTATTCATTCATCAGTCTTTTGGTTGGGGCACTCAACCCATTTACATTTAAGGTAATTTTTGATAACTATGAACCCATTGCCATCCACTTTGTTGTTTTGTGTTTGAGTTTATACATATTTAATGTGTTTTCTGTCTAGAGAAGATCCTTTAGCATTTGTTGAAGAGCTGGTTTGGTGGTGCTGAATTCTCTCAGCTTTTTCTTGTTTTCAAAGCTTTTGATTTCTCCTTCATATTTGAATGAGATCCTTGCTGGATGCAGTAATCTGGGTTGTAGGTTTTCCTCTTTCTTGACTTTAAGTATGTTCTGCCATTCCCTTCTTGCCTGAAGAGTTCCTATTGAAAGACCAGCTGTTATCCTTATGAAAATCCCCTTGTGTGTTATTTGTTGCTTTTCCCTTGCTGCTATTAATATTTGCTCTTTCTGTTTGATATTCATTAATTTGAGTAAAATGCATCTTGGGGTGTTTTGCCTTGAGTTATCTCATTTGAAACTCTCTGGATTTCTTGTATTTGGGTGGCTATTTCCTTCCCCATTTTTAGGGAAGTTTTCAAATGTTATCTCCTCAAGTATTTTCTTATGATTTTTCTTTTTGTCTTCTCCTTCTGGGACTCATATGATTCAAACGCTGGAGTATTTAACATTGTCCCAGAGGTCTTTGAGGTTGTCCTCATTTCTTTTAATTACTTTTTCCTTTCTCTGCTTCATTTATTTCCACCATTCTATCTTCCACCTCACTTATCCTATCTTCTGACTCAGTTATTCTACTGTTGGCTCCCTCCAGAGTGCTTTTTATCTCAGTTTTTGCAGTATTCATTATTGGTTGTCTCTTTTTTATTTCTTCTAAGTCCTTGTTAAACATTTCTTGCATCTTCTCAATCCTTGTCTCCAGGCTATTTATCTGTAACTCCATTTTGTTTTCCAGATTTTGAATCACTTTTACTCTCATTATTCTGAATTCTTTTTCAGGTAAACTCCCTATCTTCTCCTCTTTTGTTTGCTTTGTTGGTGTATTTATCATGTTCCTTTACCTGCTGAAAATTTCTCTGCCTTTTCATCTTCTTCAGATTGCTGTGTTTGCAGTGGACTTTCTGTATTCTGGAAGTTTGTGGTTCCACTTTATTGCGTAAGTTCCTCCCTGTGGGGGGGGGGGGTTGGATGAGTGGCTTGTCAAGATATCCTGGCTAGGGAAGCTTGTGTCAGTGTCCTGGTTGGCGGAGCTGGATCTCTTCTCTCTGGAGTGCAATGTAGAGTCCAGTAGTGAGTTTTGATGTGTCTATGAGTTTGGTGTACTTTTGGTTGCCTGTTTTTTTGTGCTCAGGTTTATATCCCTGCTTTGCTAGAGAATTAGCTTGTCACATCTTGCTCTGAAACTTGTTGGCTCTTTGGTGGAGCTTGGTTTCAGTGTAGGTATGAAGGCTTTTGGATGAGCTCTTATTGATTAAAGTTCCCTGGAGTCAGGAGTATTCTGGTGTTCTTAAGTTTTGGATTTAAGCCTTCTGCCTCTGGATTTCAGTTGTATTCTTACAGTAGCCTCAAGACTTCTCCATCTATACAGCACCAATGATAAAACATCTAGGTTAATAGTGAAAAGATTCTGCACAGTGAGGAACACCCAGAGAGGTTCACAAAGGTACATGGAGAAGAAAAGAGGGATGATGGAGGTAGAGGTGACCAGGAGGAGAAGAGGGGGAGTCAAAAGGGGAGAAAGCAATCTGGCCAGTAATAAATTCCCTATGTGCTCTCCACAGTCTGGAACCCTCAGAGAGGTTCATGGAGTTACACAGAAAAGAGAAGAAGGAGGAAGGAGATAGAGGTGACCAGGAGGAGAAGAAAGGGAGTCAAAAGGAGAGAGACAAATCTAGCCAGTAATCAGTTCCCTAAGTGTTCTCCACAGCCCAGAATACCCAAAGAGATCCACAGAGTTATGTAGAGAAGAGAAAGGGGAGGAAGGAGATAGAAGTGAACTGGGGGAGAAAAAGGAGAGTCAAAAGGAGAGAGAGCAATCAAGCCAGTAATCACACTTCTAAATAAAAATGGGTACTGAAGATTGGATTCTTAAAGTTAAGAAATTGATAACAAATACCAAAAAACAAACCTTAAAAACCTAGAGTAGAGGTTAGACTCTCAAAAATACAATATTAAAAAAAATACAAATCACAAAAATTATAAAAATATATATATGTGAAATTTGTTTTAAAAATAGTGTCTTTTTTTGCAAGTTAATAGTAGGTTATAAAAATAAAAATTAAAGGGGTAGTAAATAATTTAAAATAAAATGATAATAGTAAAATATATCTAGGAATTTTTCTGTAGCTGTTCATGGCAGTGTGGGGTCAGTTCAGTTTCAGATAGTTCCTTGTTCCACCTTATACTTCTTCTGAAGTTCTATAGGCCCCTTCCAATGTAGTCAATGCTAACTACAGGGTTTTAATCTGTTGCCCTTATCACTTCAGAGCACTTCCCTCTTCTTTGTTTATTTTGGCTTCCTCTGTTTGCAAGTCTCTTTAGTGTCTAATTTCTGCCCTGACACAAGGGGGCAAAGGGGGTCACTTATTTAGGCTTGCTCTCTCAGTTATACTGTGGGGAGGGAGGAACACTGCAATCAATATCACCGGAGTCTGTTGGAAGTGTTCCCAGTGTATGAACCACAATGGGTTTGCTCTAGCTCATGGTGTGTGTGTTTTCTCGGTCTACACTACTCAGGCTCCAGGCTGCTCTGCAGGGGAAATATCCAAAGTGGGCCCTGGGTTTTGTGCACTTCCCAGGTCTAAGCTGCTCATGTTCAGATTCTTGGGTACTCCACAAAGGCACGGACTCAGTTGGGCCTGCGTTTTGTGCCCTTCCCAGGTCTGAGAAGCTCAGGCAACCAGGTGCTTGGTGAGCACACTGTCCCAGGTGGTCTGTGCATCTTAATCACCTTCCTGGTCTAAGCCATTCAGTTTCCTTGGTGTGCTGCGAGAGTGCCATCTCAGGTGTGCCGTGTGTCTCCTCTGGGGAGCTGATCTCTAGCTGTGACCCTCCTGGCAGATGTCAACCGTTCTGGATCCCAGGAAGACTTGGTTAGCAACTGGGAGCCAGCTCACAGTTTGGTGGAGGATGCTGTCTCTGGGGCCAAGATTGCCCCTCACTTTCCGACTCTGACTGTCGCCCACGCGCTTCTCTGCTCCAGCTGGGGGAGCTGCCGTTCCCAAGTCGGCAAGCTCTCCTCTGGTATTTGCTCAATCCTTTGTCTATGAGCTGGCCAGGCTGTGACAGGTTAGAGCTTTTCGTGGGAAAGTTCTCTCTCTTGTTCTATCTCTTTATTTCCCTCTATCTCTGGCAATCTATAGTTTGGGTTGCTATCTCACATTAGCTCCCTCAGACTGTCGTCAGGGCATTCAGGCCTGGTCCTTACCCTAAGCATGTAACCCACGTCTCCCTGTTCAGCTCTCACTCGCTAGTGGCAGATGCGACCATCTGGGCTATATCACTGGGAGTTGCAGTTATGTGCATATTCTGTGTGTTTTTTTTTCCCTCCTGGTTATGTTGCCCTCTGAGATTCCAAAACTCCCCACAGACATGCCAGTAAGAGGGTTTCCTGGTGTTTTGAATCTTCTCCTCCTTCCCAACTCCCTCCCTGGGATGGTCTCTATCTCTAACTCTTTTGTCTCTCTTTTTGTCTTTTATATTTTGTCCCATCTTCTTATGAAGAGAATGGGCTGCCTTTCTGGATGCCCAGTGTCCTCCACCAGGATTCAGAAGTTGTTTGTGGAAGTTGCTCAGCATTCAAATGATCTTTTGATGAATTTGTTGGGGAGAAAGTGGTCTCCCCATCTTATTCCTCTGCCATCTTAGGATTGCCTCCTGATTTAATCTTGAGAATCTGATTCTACTAGATACAAATGCTGGAGAAAATGTTTGTCCAGAATGCATATTTCCCCCATACACGGGTTTTTTTTTCAAAAAGAGGTTTCATAAATAAAACATTATTTCAAATGCTTTAAAGTATCTCTGCTATCAACTTTCACTGAATTTATGGTGTCTTAAGCTTCCTTGTGGATTGTAAACACTGAATGAATCCTGTAGACCTTTGTATTCACCTTGAGTACTTTTAAATATAAATATATTTCTTATTACTTAAAAGCCTATTCATTTCAATAGAGACAAATAAATATATCAGGTGTGATAAACACACATTCAATAAATATTTGAAGGCTTACTATGTGTACTTACTGCATTTCATATTCTATGAATGTGAGCACTGTCTTTATTTTGTTTGCTGCTGTTGAATAAACAAATGTGTGGATGAAGGAACAAAGGCTAGAAGCTATGGGGATATGGGAATATAAAGATAAATACCAAGTAGTCCCTGCCCTCAAGAGATGTATATTCCTACTATGAAGTAGCTAAAACATGGCTCATTAACTGCAAAGTAATAATTTATGGGTACCATGAGAGGAAAACAGACTATTTCTGTTGGATTTCTGAGGACAGGAGAGGTTACATTAGGCTAAAGAATCAGAAAAGTTTTCCTGGAGGGGATGAATCTGCATTTGGAGAATTTGAATATGTGGAAGTGGGAGCATGAGCCATTTTGGGCAGAGGAAACCATTTCTCCACAAAGAAACTAAAGCAGGAAATGCAGAACATGTGTGGAATGTAAAATGTTGAAAGAAAAAGTGAGAAATAAAACAGAAAGGGTCGGTTGCAGCCAGGCAAAATACTTTAGAATGCTTTCAATCATCAGCAGGAAGCAGGTGAAGTTATCTGACCAGAAAATAGGAACTATTACAATAACCTGATGAGAGATAATGGCCCAGACTGGAATGAAAATGGGAAAGGAAGAAAACAATAGAAAAAGATGGACTATATTAATCTGTCTCTGATGGAGATTTTGCAACGTCCTAGGGCCCCTAAATCCTCAACTAGCTTTGTGCTGGAACCAGTTTCCTGAGGAATAAATGTACAAGAAATACTCCAACAAAATACATATACATCTCTTAGCAGAGTTTTGACCACATAACTTCTTACCTGGGATTAGGAGTGGGCTATATGTGAATCATAAAAATCTTGGTTTTGTCCATAAAAGAATATCTGATCCTACTCCTGTAGGTTTTACCATTTCACCGTGAGAAGTAAAAAATGGCAGGGAAAAAAAATCCCTTCGTTCTCAGTCTGGGAGAGAACTACCTACTTTCTTCTTTTTTGTCCCTGGTCCTCACCCAAACCAGAAACGATCCACTTTAACACAGAAAAAATGGCCAAATTTCAAGAAGAGTCAAAAGGTGGGACTTCTAGGTGGGCCAGTCTGGGCAGGAGAAGGTTATCTGCCAAGGAGAGAAAGACAAAGACAGAGAGAGAGTAGAACCCAGGGAAGGCAAACATTTTACTGTACTCTTTCCTCTTTCTAGAAGAAGCACCATCCCCTAAAAATCCTACTAAAGAGTTTGGAGCAATGGTGAAAGTGATGGGATTTTGATGCCAGCCCAACTGGATTGAAATACTGTTTCTGACATTATGTGTGACTTTGGACAAAGTACTTAAAGCTCTCACTCACTTAGCTTCTCCATTTTTAAAATGGAGACTGTAATAGTACACCAAGCTTAATGTCATTGCTATCAGTAAACAGGGCAATATTGGTTTATAGCCCTTTCCACACTACTTGATGTGAGCTATTGTCTTTTTTAATTGTGTGTCTTTAATGCATGTGAGGAGCTACTGCTTCTTGGAAAGAGTTACAGGTAAGAGACATGAGTTTCATTTTAAATTGGGACATATGAATTTTAAAAAGTTTATCTTCTGTATGTGAGACAGCAAAAGACACGTAGATGTACAGAAGGGTCTTCTGGATTCTATGGGAGAGGGCAAGGGTGGGATGATATGGGAGACCGGCATGGAAACATGTAAATTATCATATGTGAAATGAATCGCCAGCCCAGGTTTGATGTATGATACAGGGTGCTCAGGGCTGGTGCACCAGAATGACCCAGAGGGTTGGAATCGGGAGGGAGGTGAGAGGGGGGTTCTGGAAGGGGAACACATGTATACCCATGGTGGATTACTGTCAATGTATGGCAAAATCAACATGATAATGTAAAGAAAATTAATTAATTAAATAAAAAATATTAAAAAATAAAATAAAGCTCCATTTTGGAATCTTCCAAAAAAAAAGTTTCTTGGTACAGGATCATAATTAAAGAAGGAATGATGGTTCGACACAGGAAGAAGAAAAAACTACATTAAGATTTCCCACCTGGTTAACTAGAGAGGAGAAAGCCAGACATCTGGAAAAGGAGCAGGTATTGCAGCATACATGTTGTTTACTTTCAGGTTCACAATGCCATTCCAACTATCATTGGTCAGCTTAGATTACATTGTGTTGAAATAACAATCACAAAATCTCACTGGCTTAGAACAACCAAAAATTATTTTTCACTCAAACTACAGTTCTGTTGATGGTCAGCTGCAGCTATGCTTCATGACGTATTTACTCTAGGACTCAGATTAATAGACCACCCCTTTCTAGGATAGTTCTGATCTCATTGTAGAGAGAGAAGAAAGAAGGTGAGCATAGAATTGCGTGTTGACTCATAAAGCATCTGTTTGGAAGAGTCTTATACTTCTTAATCAGAGCAAGTCACATGGTCAACCTTGGTGTCAATGGAGTAAAGAACTGCCTTACAAAGGATTCCTACAAAATGGGGTCAATCAATTTTCAACAGTACAATTTACCACATCAGGATTTTGTGGTCTAAGATCAAGGAAAAAATAGATGAGCCCAATCTACTCTGGTACGTGGTTGATGGCCTCTCTGGAGTGGGTTGCTGTTTCCTTCTCCAGGGGATCTTCCTGACCTAGGGATCAAACCCATGTCTTGTCTCCTTCATCTCCTACATTGGCATGTGAATTCTTTACTGCTGAGCCACCAGTGAAGCACCTTCATGAGACAGGAATCATCAATAAAATATTCTATGATGGTTAAAATCTGGAAATAAATTTACATACACTACAGAAGGAGAAATGTAAACAACTAGTGAATAAGAGGTTACATGGGCAGAATTGAAGATGACTTGTAATGAATGGGTATAGAACTGAAAGATCATATTATGTAATCATGTTTGAGTAGGAAGTGAGTGATCAAGGTCCCTGTTAAAATAATGTTGGCAAAGGTTGAAGAAGAGATTAAAGATTACAAAGAAATTATAGTTAAATGAGATATCCAAAAACTAAGTGGTGCCTGCGTGTATGAGTAAGCAGGGTGGCGGGGGGGAGAATAAATAGAAGCATTTGGTAATTTAGCTAGTAAGATAAACAAAAACCATCAGAATCAAAAATCATAGGAAATTCACACTATTAGAGATAAAATAAATAATATTATTATAACCAGTACATTTGACAGTGTTTAACACATTTCTCATACTAAGAAGATGAGAACGTATCTCAGTTAAGTTTTCTTGAGATGGAGCTTTATAACAAGCCTGTCGATTAGAAGGTGAAATTAGAAAATGCTCTTCAACTAAGTTATTATTAACCTAATACCTGTACTTCTTATTTGCATTTAATCATTTTCTCCTTTAAAATGTTGACGTATTATTATTTATAAATGTATTTTACTTAAATTTATTCTATATTTTAGCTACCTGATTTAAAGAACTGACTCGTTGGAAAAGACTTTGATAATGGGAAAGATTGAAGGCAGAAGGAGAAAGGGGACAACAGAGGATGAGATGTTTGGATGCCATCACTGACTCGATGGACATGAGTTTGAGCAAGCTCTGGGAGTTGGTGATGGAAAGGGAAGCCTGTCATGCTGCAGTCCATGGGGTTGCAAAGAGTCGGACACAACTGAGCGACTGAACTGAATTGAACTATTCTATGTTTATAGAAACTAATTCTATATAAGTATAATAAGGCATATCTATTTGTGACATCCTAAGAAACTGAAGTGATCATTACCAAACAGAGCTCTAAGAATGAAGAGTGTGTTCTATTCCCTTGCATCATTCACAGTTATCATAGTACTTCATCCATAATAAGCAATCACTTGAGAACTGTTGAGTAAATGAAAGAATTATAGTTTTATTCATGCTATTTTCTGTAGAATGATTATTTGACTGGACTTCCCTAGTGGCTCAGATGGTAAAGAATCTGCCTGCAATGCAGGAGACCTGGGTTCAATCTTCTGGGTCAGGAAGATACCCTGGAGAAGGGAATGGCAACCCACTCCAGTATTCTTGCCTGGAGAATCCCAAGGACAGAGGATCCTGGTTGGCTTACTGTCCATGGGGTCACAAAGAGTTAGACATGACTGAGCTACACACACACACACACAGACACACACAGAGCTATCTGAATGACTGGTGAATCCAGCAATTGCAAGTCTTTGGGCCTCAGTCTCCTCAGATGTTAACTGTGAAATGGATTATCCACTAAACACTTTGCAGGACTATTGAGAAATAAGAAATGTCAGAGTGAAATAATTTGTACACATAACATTTGATGACTCTTTGGAAGTAAACTGATGCAGTGATATTTTAAGTTAGAATTCTGTGTTTTTCAATAGCTCAGACATGCAGACAACCTAAATGTCCAACGGATGAATGGATAAAGAAGATGTGATACATATATACAAGGAATACTTCTCAGCCATAAAATAGAATGAAATAATACCACTTGGAGAGACGTGGATGGGCCTAAAGATTATCATACTAAGTGAAGTAAGTCAGACAAAGACAAATATCATATGATATTACTTTTTTGTGGAATCTAAAAAATAATAATACAAATGAACTTATGTACAAAACAGAAATAGACTCACAGACACAGAGAACGAGTTGTGGTTGAAAATGTGGAGGGGTTGCTGAGGGAGGGATGGAGTAAGAGTTTGGGATTAGGAGATGCAAACTCACATATAGAATGGATAAATAATAAGTTTCTTCTGCATAGCACGAGAAGCTATATTCAATATCTTGAGATAAACCATAATGGAAAAGAATATGAAAAAGAATATGCATGTATATATATATATATATATATATATAACAAACTGAATAACCAATGCAATGGACATGAACTTGGGCAAACTTCTGGAGGTTTAGTGAGGGACAGGGAGGCCTGGCGTGCTACAGTACGTAGGATTGTAAAAAGTTGGATATGACTGGACAACTGAACAATAGTAATACCAATGAATTACCTTACTATACAGTAGAAATTAACACAACATTATAAATCAACTATACTTCAATAAAATAAACTAAAACAAAATATTCTGTATGTTCCAAATCTTAGCATTTTCTAAGCAAATAAAAATCTAAAATGGTGTCTTTAGAAAATCATGCTAGATCTATGTGATACCAAACACCAAATGAAAACTGAAAATACTGAACAATATCCAAATATTTTTATGCATTCAGAAAACCACTACCATATACATAAAATAGCTGAATATGTAGCCATAGAAAATCTAACTTCCAATTATATGTCCTGAAACTGACAGGTGGCATATTAAAAAAAAAATTCAAAAATTCTTGAACTTAGCAGAAAGAACATTTAAGTTTTTGTGTAAGGACTTGATGTAATAAAAGTTTACTCACAGAAAGTAAAGATGCCCACTATAGATTCTATAAGAATTTATTTCTCCATGACTTTGTAAATATCATTACCTTCATTCAAATAACATATTTATTTCTTCATATTAGGCAAAATCAAAAAGACCAAAGCAATTCCATATTTTTATACTGCAATTTCATAGCATAACTATTTCTGCCAGTTTTAGAAGTTTTGAAAGCATCATTATCAAATAAAACTCTAAGAACTAAGAACATGTTTTGATTTTAGTCTGTTATTATATTTGTTATTGTTTATCCAAATCACGTCAGTTAACTGAGAGCAACGTTTAACAAGGTCCCTTGCACATTCAAATATATACTTTGGAATATCAAACAACGTATATATATCCATGGAAAGTAACAACCAAAGACTAAGAGGGGTAATGGTAAAAGCTAAAATTATACTCTCCACTTACATTAAAATTGTTCATTTTGATTACAATATAAGTTCCTAGCTATCAAAATATTAAGTGACTTTCTTTTAACAAGATTCCTTAAATTATGTATGCATCACTAAAAACATTGGTGATAGTTTGATATATTTGGGACGTTATCATCTAACACAAATAAATCTGATAAGATGGTTAATGGATAGGAAGACACCACCACCTATTGAACTATCAAATCAGAAACATGGATTCTTTCTTGGATCCTTTAAGTCATTTAAATTCAAACATTTGGGGTCATTTTTTTTCAATAACTAGACTTTAATATGCATAACTTAAAATAGGCACTAATATACTTAAAGTGTTTCAGACATTGAGTGTACTGTATCACAAAGCCATTTTCTTCAAATTAATAATACAAAGCTTTCAACTTTGTTTAATTTGGAATGTAGACAAAAATACTAGCAGATAGCATAAGGCACTCTATCTGCAATCCTTTCTCCATCCTTCAAGACAGGCAAACTTGCAAACCATTCTGAAGCTCTTAGAACTAATTGCTAAGCAGCATAGATGCCACTTAATTAGAGGAAACTAGGAGGAAGCAGTAATCTAGAAACCACAATTTGATTGAAAGTAGAAATATCATTAATGTACACAATTCCCTTACTGCATATTACTAAGGCATCTAAAGTCAAGGGAAAGGAAGTGCTTCTGAAACAGAAATCTCTGCGGTTCCTTTGAAAAAGAAAGCCATCATAACATGAGTTTTATAAAGTCCAGTACCATTATATTCCTTTCCATCTTAAGTAGTATGTTAGTTGCAGAATCATGGTTTTCTCTAGGTTATCCTTTATGTTGCATATGAAGAAGTTCTGTGTGTCTGCTCTGGGTGTTTTTCAGTGTATTCTTTAAAAAATGCCATTCAGTGGTAAAGAACAAGCAAATCTGTTTGCCTAGAGGATTGCCTTTCTATCCCTATCAGCTCTGGTGCTTTCCTTTTTTCCTGCTATATCTCCTGATAATGTGTTTGAAAGAAACTCCTAAATACCCTTGGAAGAAGATTGCCTGTCTTGTCTAGCCAGAGGTATGTGGGTTTTTGAGATAAACTGTAGCATAATAGCATTGTTAAATTTAAATCTCAGACTGTGGAGTCTAGGGGTAAAATCATATCAAATCTGAGTATTATACAAGATGTTGGCATATATAAGATGCTATCTCGAATCCATCAGGGAAGCAATGTGCAGGTTGGTGGGACTTGCTATGAATAACCAAATGATGGTTGGGCATGAAGGGTGAACAGGTGTGAAGAATCAGCACAATCCATGAACAGAGCTTTGCTTTCATCGACTGATGTTTGTACCAGAGTTTCAACGCAAGTTGGTTAAAAACATTGTCAAAACTGATCCTCTAGGGACACATCCTTTCAAAGTGATGTTTGCCAATAAATGTGCAGCTGTCAAGTTCTACAATTTATTATTGGTTTTGATAGCACAATAAATGTTATGGATTAAAAAATATCTTGGAGGAAGGGAACACACAGGTGAAGGGAATGCCTTTACTCCTGTTGCTACCTTACTTGGTTATGAGTACATTATCAGAAAAATAGAAAAGCTCATTCCCTCATCTTCAACTTGGCACCCCTTGTAAACCAATTGTATCAGAGAGCAGACAGTAGGACAAGAATGACAGAGGCTAAAGATGAATGAGAGAGAATTGATATCATCCAAAGAGGAAAGAAGTATAAGAAAGGGAAAAAAAAGACCAAATAAAAAGAGTTTTTGTTTGCCCTGAAAAACCATGTGAGAACATAGGGAGTTTATAATTCAGTTTAAAGGCACAGGACTGGAACAGACTGACAAGTAGGTTTGGGACTAGAAGGATGGCAAGCCGAGAATTGCTATCATTGTTCAGCTATTTCTTCAGAGAATCACTACCAGGTATGTCTCAGAGTAATCTTCCCAGTAGCTTCCTGCAAGCTAGCTCAGAGCTTGAAACCTGCACTGGTCTCTTCATCATCATTCTTGAAAATAGAGGGAAAGGAGTATTCTGGATGGTAATTTTAAGCCATGTTTCCCCAGCGTGGAGCTCTCTAATGAAGAGGGGTTTGAGTTACAATGACAGTCATTTCTGACTCTGAGATCAATAAAAATTGCCAACATTCCATCCCTTTGAGTCCTTCTGTTACCACTTAGTGAAGCCTTCTTAGAGACCAGCACTGTGATTGTCCTGAGCAGTTGCTAGCATGCATTTATCTGTTCCACCCCAATACATCTGCCACTCCAATGCTCTCCGCTGACCTTGGTATAATCTGATCATTTGTCAATGCCTCATTTTCATGACTCCTCCCATAATCATATGGCCCTTGTAACTACTAATTAGGATAACAATACATCCTAGTTAACCCAATACAATCTCAAATTAATTCTGTAGATGCAGCATAATTCTTTATAGTGTCCCCTTTCATTCTCAAAAGTGCTACTTTCTATTGGTGATGGACTTTATTCCATCAGTTTATAATTCTTCTTCAATGAGGATTCCAAGTAGAACAGTCTAACTCAGTTTCCTGTAGTTATCATACTTTTAGAATTCTTTTGTTTGACTTGTTCATTCAGAAGCTTCCAGCCCATGTTACTGGAAAGAGCATAGATTTGGGAATCCAATTAATTTGTGCTCAAATCTCAGCTCTAGTACTTACTAAATAAGAAAGCTAAAGTCTCAGCTTTCTCATCATAAAAATGGAAATAATTATATTACTTAGATTATATGATTGTATTGAGAGTGAATCAAACATAATTTGAAAATAAAACCAAAGCACAATAGCTAACATTGTAGAGAATGAATCAGTTCAGTTCAGTTACTCAGTCATGTCAGACTCTTTGCGACCCTATGGACCGCAGCATGCCAGGCTTCCCTGTCCATCACCAACTCCCAAAGCTCGCTTAAACTCATGTCCATTAAGTCAGTGATGCCATCCAATGATCTGATCCTCTGTCGTCCCCTTCTCCTCCTGCCTTCAGTCTTTTCCAGCAGAGAATGAATACAAGTCACCTCTTCATTCCTTCCCTCTACAGCTGAGAATGTAAAACAGCTTCTTCAAGGCTTAGGCCAGAAAACATTCACCTAATGATTTTTAACAAGTTATTCAAAGCTCATTCTTCTTATTAACAATTTCTCTTACAGGATAGTGAATTAATTCCTTGCCCACTGACTAGAAGTGACCCCCTATACGTCTCTTCCATCCTTTACTTCAATTCTTAGTCTCAGATAGAGCTATAAACTTCAATGAGCCCATTATTATTTACCTAGGAGACCAATAAGAAGTTTAAATGAAAAGAACTCTTGGGCATCACCAGAGGTCAGCAAACATTTTCTGTAAAGGGCCAAATTGTAAATATTTCAGACTTTGTAGGCCATACAGTCTCTGCTACAACTACTTACCTCTGCCATTAAGCACAAAGCAGACACAGATGATTCACAAATGAATAAGCATGGCTGCATTATAATAACACTTCATTTATGGACACTGAAATTTGAATTTCACACAATCTGCATGTATCACCAAATATCATTTTCTTTTAATCGTTTAAAAATAGATAAAACCATTCTTAACTCATAGGCAGTACAAAAATAAGCAGCAAGCTAGATTTTGTACACAAGTTTTAGATTGCAAGTCAACTTAATAAAAAGAAATTTACTGACTCACCTAAACAAAAATGTAGCAATATATGTTTCTGGTATAGACTGATTCAGGGATTTCAAACAATATAATCAGTTTCTCTGTCTCTCAATTTCTCAAACCCCTTTCATTTATGTGACTTCATTCTCATGTCCTGGTTGTGTTAAGATGGCTGTCCATATTTCTAGAGTTTTTTCTTCCATGTTCAAATGTATCAGAAAAGAAAATGAACAGTCTTCTTTCTAAAACTGTTAACATAAAGTACTCAGCCTGATAATCAGTACTCTGAGCTTTATCATGTGTCCATCCCTGTTCCAATAACTATGACCACAGGCATGAGGTGTCCTGATTGGCTTAGACCAGTAAGATATTCCAGTACCTGGGACTTGGATAGGATCAACTTCAGCCAAACTATACAGAAGATCAGTAATTTCCCTAGGGTATTTTAACTCACTGCTACCAAGGGCTTCCCTTGTAGCTCAGTTGGTAAAGAATCTGCCTACGATTCAGGAGATCTGGGTTCGAGTCCCAGGTTGGGAAGATCCCTTTAAGAAGGAAATAGCAAACCACTCAAGTATTCTTGCCTGGAGAATCCCATGGACAGGGGAGCCTGGAAGAGGGAGTTTATGGGGTACCAAGAATTTGACATGACTTGGCAACTAAACCACCACCAACACCAAAGAATAGGAAAGGTATATGTTAAAGGGTATATTAAAAATGTGACAAATGTATACCATATACCATAGAATATGCCTGATTTCACAGAATTTGTGAAATTTGTTTTTCAAATTTAGCCTTTTCCAATTCCCTCAAAAGAAAAAAAGGTGAACTTAAATAGTTTGTTTTTTAATTTTCTTTACTTTATTGTGTTGATTTTACCATACATTGACATGAAACCGCCATGGGTTTACATATGCTCCCCCTCCAGAACCCCCCTCCCTCCTCCCTCCTGACTCCCTCCCCCTGGGTCATCTCGGTGCACCAGCCCCGAGCATCAACACTGGGCTGGCAATTGATTTCACATATGATAATTAACATGTTTCAATGCCATTCTCCCATAACATCCCACCCTTGCCCTCTTCCACAGAGTCCACGAGTCTGTTCATATACATACACACAGATATATGAAATGGCCTTCTCTGAAAGTTCAGAGAAGGCCATTTCATATATCTGTGTGTATGTATATGATGAATAAATAGGCCTCAGTTTTTTACTCTATAACACAAAGAGGTTAAATTAGCCTATGACAAACTTTACTATAAAGGAACAGATAGAAAATACATTAGGTTTTGCAGGCCATATACTTAGTCATATTTTTTTCTTTTTTTTCTCCCCTCCCCCTTTACAACCTATTTTAAATGAAAAATCATCCTAAATCCAAAGGTCATAAAAATAAAGGCAATTTGGCCTGTAGTCCATAGTTTGTCTAATTCTAAGCTGTATAACCACTAGCTCTCCTTCAAGCTATGCCAGTCTATGACCCTAGGCTTCTGGCTGTTTTTGTTGTTGTTGTTGTTTGTTTGTTTGTTTTTGAAAGTTGCTCAGTCATGTCTGATTCTTCATGACCCCATGGCCTATACAGTCCACGGAATTCTCCAGACCAGAATACTGGAGTGGGTAGCCTTTCCCTTCTCCAGGGGATCTTCCCAATCCAGGGGTCAAACCCAGGTCTCTCACATTGCAGGTGGATTTTTTACAAGCTGAGCCATAAGGGAAACCCTCTGTCTGTAACAGTTGATTCCTACTGCCTCTCCACAAAGAGAGTCTCATGGACAGAGGAGCCTGGCAGGCTACAGTCCATACTGTCACACAGAGTTGGACACGACTGAGTAGGCATGCACACCTCTGCCCAGGAAGGGCTCTTCCTTTCACAGAAGGATTCAAACACCAATGTCATCATTATCCCTGCCCTAGGAAGTGTGGTGAAAATATCTAAATGGTTCTGTGCTCATCCATGTCCTTTTTGGCCATTGAAATGAATACTCAGATATCTGTATTTTTACTGTTCCCTAAAGATACTCTCTTCTCATGGTTTTCTTCCTTACTTGTGGGAAGCAGCTTCTGTCAGGCCAGAGATATGAGGTGGCACATAAGGATTACCTTTCTGAAATACAAATATGTTACGATCACTACACTTTTAAAAAACCTTACTGATGATCATCACCTGCAGGGCAGAGACTGTACTTCTCAAGCATGGCATTTAAGGACCATAACAGTCTAATCCCACCTGGCTTTTCAGCCTTATCTCTTATGACTTTCCTCAACTCTTTTATTCACTACCAAGTCCATTCTACTCATATTACCTAAACTCATTATGCGTTGGGTGCCTTGTATGTTTGCCTGATAATAAACTGCTCACTTTGCCCATGATGGAGTTCAGAACCTGCTACCCCAAAATATGGCACCTTGACATATGGGATCTTTTGGGCTGATGGAATTGAAGAAATGGGAGGCACAGGGGCTCTCTGACTTCTCCCTTATTCCCTGAAGCAGGTCGTAAAACCCTCATGCGAGATGTATCCTTTCTATACCTGGAGGAAAGGAGTATCCTTATCTCTGAAGATGGGAATCTGAAGAGGCAAGCCTTGCTAAGTTTCCTTCAGTTTACAACCCTTACCTTATACGCTTGTGTCCTATTATATTTTCCCATGACTTTCAACACTTCATCAAATTTAGTATAAATATACTCAGGTTTAACTGTTTCTTTGGGTTTTCATTTCCTTATGAAGGCTTCTGTGTCATGTAAAGCAACAGTCTCCAACCTCTGTGGCAATTTTTCCATGGACTTAGGTAGGGGGATGGTTTGGGAATGATTCAATCATATTACATGTATTATGCAGTTTATTTCTGTTATTATTACATCAGCTTCACCTCAGATCATCTGACATTAGATCCTGGACATTGGGTACCTTTGATGTAAAGCACATATTAAATATATTTGAATGCCTTTATCCTGGAAATCTGTTTCTGTCAGTGTAATTTTCAGTTCCAGTCCCAGACCCTAAGAGGATCAAGGAAAAGTTTTTCCTTCCCTACACCTTTAATTGGCTTTCTTTTTATCATGCTCTTGTGATCTTTCCTTCATAGGCCACATCCACTTTGAAGCCTTCATTGCCCCCAACTCTGAGAAGAATTTATTCCCTCTTTGTGTACCTTTATGATCATATCCATACTTAGTTATGCAATAAAATTATACCTTATGTGGGTGGTGGAATTCTAATTCACCTTAAAAAATGTCTTCTTAAAGGTTATCCCTTAGGCTGAATAGTAGGTAAAATAGTTGTTTACATGTAGAGACCAAGTTGTATAAAAAATATAAATCTTAAGCTTGAGAATCGCAGACAGCACAGGAAGATGCTCACAGTGAGAGGTAAGTGGAAACTGAGACTAAGGGAATTGCAGTTTCCTGTCTTTCATTATGACTTCCCTGGTGGCTCTTTCCTGGTAAAGCATCTGCCTACAATGTGGGAGACCCAGGTTCGATCCCTGGGTCGGGAAGATCCCCTGGAGAAGGAAATGGCAACTCACTCCAGTACTCTTGCCTGGAAAATCCCATGGATGGAGGATTCTGGTAGGCTACAGTCCACAGGGTCCCAAAGAGTGGGACATGACTGAGGGACTTTCATTATCATGCTAATTATAGGACCTTTGATCACTAAATGGATTAGTGAGCAAACCAAATTGGATTAGGACACCAGCCAAATTCCTCTCTCTCTCTCTCTCTCTCTCTCTCTCTCACTCACTCAATTTATCCAGTTAAATATGTACACTTTAAATATGAAGGATGTAGTCTGCTGTCTCCTTCCAACCTTTATTATGAGTCCTGTAGGCAAGGATCATATCATTTTCACTTTGGATCCTTTATGCTCACAGGTGGGATATTATAGATGCACTCATTAAATGTGAAATGGGATTCAATTCTGTATTCCTTCAGTGTTTTCTTTTTATTTCTTTTGGTGCTTAACAGATTAACTCAATACAATTTGCTGATGGTGTGGAGGATAATCTTGAGATTAACTTCAAATCTCTAAAATTTTTGACAGTTTTTCTATACCTTTCCAAATAACAGGAGAATTTTTTCTTCCAGTATTGCAATGAAGGACTTTCTGATATAGAATCATCTACTAAACTTCTCAGGGAATGAATTGCATTTTGACATTTTAAGTATAGAAAAGTATTCTGTCCTCTTACCAGTTTTAATGACTTTGACTTCAAAAACACCCCAAGGGATTCAGGACTTGGAGTCTTATGTTTCTATGATGCTCTGATTCTTGGTCAACTGGTAAAACTTGAGAATATATTTTGGCTGCCAAAGAATATTATCCCATAAACAATGTTCAAAGATAGTTTAATAATTAAAGAACTAAATATTAACTAATATATGAATATATATGAAAGCTATAAATATATAATCATGACTTAATAATTAATTCTTAGTATTTTCAGTTGGTTTCTCCCTAGTGCAACTCAATCAGAAGGAAGGGATATAGCTGAATCAAAACTCATGTAACAAAGTAAAGGACTCCTTTCATGCATAGCCTAGAATTTACCTCAGCTCTTTCTATATCCTTACTCTTAAGCCTCTTCTGCTGTTGGACTAGTAGACTGTGTGACAAACAATAAGCTGATTAATGTTTGTTCTGTGATCAAGTTCAACAGAAGGCTAGATCACTCTAAGGTCATTCAGTAAGCAGGTTGAAGAGGAAGGATACAAACCCAAGCTGATCTGATTACACAGCCTGAGCTCTTCAATGCTCTATACTGTCTTCTCAAGTAACCTATCGCCTTTTGTTTCTTGGTTCTGTAAGGTCAACCAAGCCTGAATAGAACACATGATTCTAATCTGTCATTATATATAAAGATAGTCATATAAGTGAATGGTTTGGTTCCTTCCTGTTCTGGAACAAGGTCAATGAGTCACAGAAAGTTGGACTGACAAATGGTCTTTCACACTTGACTAGGCTGCATGAGCTAGACAATGTGGACTATAAAATAATGATGTTAAAACATGTTTTTTGTTTCCCCTTTATTAAGGATTTGACAGAGTAGCATCCAAATAGATATAACACAGTGCAAGAGCACGGCCTGGTAGATGTCTAAGGAATGTAAAATCATTATGCTGAAACACTTAATGAACAATTCAAAGACAAATGTATATTAAAAGAATTATCTAGTAAGGCACTGAGTAAAGGAAAAGTATCTCTCTTGGGTGCTTTTGGATTTGATGATACGAAAAGCTTGGAAACAAGTTATCAAAAGTTCCCCTTTGTAAGACAGAAAACACATATTCTCATTCCAAGAATAGCAGGGAGTGGATCGTCTTTTGCCAGTGCTTCAGGTGTCTACCTAGAACTATTGCTTAATCCAGTGGTTAGAAAATTTGTCTCATTGTTATTTAAGTCCATTTCCTACTGAGCTACTCTGTAGAAAAAAATGGATCTATCAAATGAAAACATTGTTTTCCTTTTCTACAAACAATCACATTGTAGAATTCTATTAACTATCAGGGGAAACAAAATGATGCTGCTGACTGTGCTACAGCTTTCAGATAAAAACACAGCATTCATATCTGCAGAACTTGATGATTTTTATTCCAAGATTCTA
>ML661243.1:1659462-1692716 GCA_007570785.1 Antilocapra americana
GTCCATGGGGTCACAAGAGTCAGTCACGACTTAGCGACCAAATCACCACCACCATATTTCTAGATTCCATACATATGTGTTAATATATGATATTTGTTTTTCTCTTTCTGAATATATCACTTTGTATAATAGGCTCTAGGTTCATTCACCTCATTAGCACTGACTGATATGTGTTCTTTTTATGGCTGAGAAATATTCTATTGTATATATGTACACAGCTCTTTTACCAATTTGGTTGACTGTCTTTTCATATGTACATAGCATCATTATAGCCAGTGTGAACTCTTTTTTTTTTCAATTCTTATATATAGGCGAGTTCACAACAAATTTACAGTTGAAATTTTTTTTAGAAAGTTTTTGTTTTGCTATCAAGAATACGATTTTAACTACTTAGAAGATATTTTAATTCTTTATAAATCTCACATATACATGTGTGTAGCCATAATATATATGAGATCAATTGTACATGTATATTCATATATGTAGTATGCATACATTCAATTATAGTATCAATGGGTTTCCCTAGTAGCTCGGGTATGAGCTCTTGAGTACAATCATACTCAAGAGACCTGGGTACGATCCTTGGGTTGAGAAGATCTGCTGGAGAAGGTAATGGCTATCCACTCCAGTATTATGGCCTGGAGAATTCCATGGATTGTATAGTCCATGGGGTCAAAAAGAATAGGACATGACTGAGCAACTTGCACTTTCACTTTCATCAGTTCAGTTCAGTGGCTCAGTGATGTCCAACTCTTTAAGACCCCATGGACTGCAGCATGACAGACTTCCCTGTCAATCACTAACTCCCAGAACTTGCTCAAACTCATGTCCACCAAGTCAGTGATGCCATCCAACCATCTCAGCCTCTGTCATCCCCTCTCCTCATGCCTTCAATCTTCCCAGCATCAGGGTCCTTTCCAAAGAGTCAGTACTTTGCATCAGGTGGTCAAAGTATTGGAGTTTCAGCTTCAGCATCAGTCCTTCCAATGAATATTCAGGACTGATTTCCTTTAGGATTGCCTGGCTTGATCTCCTTTCAGTCCAAGGGACTCTCAAGAGTCTTCTCCAAAATAACAGTTCAAAAGCATCAGTTCTTCCGGATTCAGATTTGCTTATGGTCCAACTCTCACATCCATACATAACTAGTGGAAAAACCATAGCTTTGACTATATGGACATTTTTTGGCAAAGTAATGTCTCTGCTTTTTAATATGCTGCCTATGTTGGTCATAACTTTTCTTCCAAGAACTAAGTGTCTTTTAATTTCATGGCTGCAGTCACCATCTACAGTGATCTTGGAGCCCAAAAATAAAGTCTGTCACTGTTTTCATTGTTTCCCCATATATTTGCCATGAAGTGATGAGACCAAATGCCATAATCTTTGTTTTTTGAATGTTGAGTTTTAAGCCAGATTTTTCACTCTCCTCTTTGACTTTCATTAAGAGGATTTTTGATTCCTCTTCACATTCTGCCATAAGGGTAGTGCTATCTGCATATCAGTTTGTTGATTGATATTCCTCCCAGCAATCTTGATTTCAGCTTGTGCTTCATTTTAGCATGGCATTTCTCATGATGTACTCTGCATATAAGTTAAATAAGCAGGGTGACAATATACAGCCTTGGCATACTACTTTCCCAATTTGGAAGTAGTCCATTGCTCCATGTCCAGTTCTAACTGTTGCTTCTTGACCTGCATATAGATTCTCAGGAGGCAGGTCAGGTGGTCTGGTATTCTCATTTCTGAAGAATTTTACACAGTTTGTAGTGATACACACATTCAAAGGCTTTGACATAGTTAATAAAGCAGAAGTAGGTGCTTTTCTGGAATTCTCTTGCTTTTACTATGATACAAAAGTTGTAGGCAATTTGGTCTCTGGTTCCTCTGCCTTTTTTTAAATCCAGCTTGACCATCTGAGTGTTCTGAGTCCACAAACTGTTGAAGCCTAGCTTGTAGAATTTTGAGCATTACTTTGCAAGCACATGAGATGAGTTCAATTGTGCAGTAGTTTGAACATTCTTTTGGAGAAGGAAACGATAACCCACTCCAGTATTCTTGCCTGGAGAATCCCGTGGACAGAGGAACCTGACAGGCCATAGTCCATAGGGTCACAGAGAGTCGGACACGAATGAAACAACTAAGCATTGAACATTCTTTGGCATTGCTTTTCTTTTTTTAAATTTTTATTTATTTATTTATTTTTCTTTACATTATCGTGTTGGTTTTTGCCATACACTGATATGAATACTCCATGGGTATACATGTGTTCCCCTTCCAGAATCCCCCTCCCACCTCCCTCATGATTCCATCCCTCTGGGTCATCCCAGTGCACCAGCCCTGAGCACCTTGTATCAAGCATCAAACCTGTTCTGACGATTCATTTCACATATGATAATTTACCTGTTTCAATGCCATTCTTCCATATCATCCCACCCTTGCCCTCTCCCATAGAGTCCAAAGTACTGTTCTATACATCTGCGTCTCTTCTGCTGTCACACATACAGGGTTGTCATTACCATCTTTCTAAATTCCATATATATGCGTTAGTATACTGTATTGTTGTCTTTCCTTCTGGCTTACTTCACTCTGTATAATAGGCTCCAATTTCGTCCACCTCAGTAGAACTGATTCAAATGTTTTCTTTAGAATGGCTGAGTAATATTCCATTGTGTATATGTGCCACTGCTTTCTTATCCATTCATCTGTTGATGGGCATCTAGGTTGCTTCTATGTCCTGGCTATTGTAAACAATGCAGTGATGAACATTGAGGTGCATGTGTCTCTTTCAGTTCTGGTTTCCTTAGTGTGTATGCCCAGCAGTGGGATTGCTGGGTCATATGACAGTTCTATTTTCAGTTTTTTAAATAATCTCCACACTGTTCTCCATAGTGGCTGTACTAGTTTGCATTCCGACCAACAGTGTAAGAGGGTTCCCTTTTCTCCACATCCTCTCCAGCATTTATTGCTTGGAGACTTTTGGATGGCAGCCATCCTGACTGGTGTAAAGTGGTACCTCATTGTGGTTTTGATTTGCATTTCTCTGGTAGTGAGTGATGTTGAGTACCATTTCATGTGTTTGTTAGCCATTTTTATGTCATCTTTGGAGAAGTGTCTTTTTACTTCTTTGGCCCACTTTTTGATTGGGTCATTTATTTTTCTGGAATGGAGCTGCAGGTGTTGCTTGTATATTTTGTAGATTAATTGTTTGTCCATTGCTTTGTTTGCTATTATTTTCTCCCATTCTGAAGGCTGCCTTTTCACCTTGCTTTTAGTTTCCTTTGTTGTGCAGAAGCTTTTAATTTTAATTAGGTCCCATTTGTTTATGTTTGCTTTTATTTCCAATATTCTGGGAGGTGGGTCATAGAGGATCCTGCTTTGGTTTATGTCAGAGAGTGTTTTGCCTATGTTTTCCTCTAGGCATTGCTTTTCTTTGGAATTGGAATGAAAAGTTACCTTTTTCAGTCCTGTGGCCACTGCTGAGTTTTCCAAATGTGCTGCCATATTGAGTGTAGCACTTTTACAGCATCGTATTTTAGGATTTGAAATAGTTCAAGTGAAATTCCATCATCACCACTAACTTTTTTGTAGTAATGCTTCCAAAGGCCCACTTGACTTTGCACCTCTGGCTCTAGGTGAGTGATCACACCATCATGATTATCTGGGTCATTAAGATCTTTTTTGTATAGCTCTGTGTATTCTTGTCATCTCTTCTTAATATCTTCTGCGTCTGTAAGGTCCGTACCATTTCTGTCCTTTATTGTGTCCATTTTTGCTTGTAAAGTTCTCTTGGTATCTCTAATTTTCTCAAAGAGTATGCTAGTCTTTCCCATTCTATTTTTTTCCTCTATTTTTTTTATTTGATCACTTAGGAAGGCTTTGTTTTCTCTCCTTGTGATTCTTTGGAACTCTGCATTCAGATGAATCATTTTCCTTTTCTCCTTTGCCTTTCGCTTCTCTTCCTTTTTCAACTATTTGTAAGGCCTTCTCAGACAACCATTTTGAATTGCATTTTCTTGGGGATGGTTTTGATCCTGACCTCCTGTACAATGTCATGAACCTCCGTCCATAGATTTCAGGCACTCTATCTATCAGGTCTAATCTCTTGATTATATTTGTCACTTCCCTTGTGTAATTGTAAGGGATTTGATTTAGGTCATACCTGAATGGCCTAGTGGTTTTCCCTGCTTACTTCAATTTCAGTCTGAATCAAGTCTGAATTTTGAAAAATGTGGTCCACTGCAGAAGTGAAAGGTAAACCACTTCCATTTTCTTGCCTTGAGAGCCTCTTGAACAGTATGAAAGGACAAAAATATATAACACTGAAAGATGGACTCCCCAAGTCCACTGGTGCCCAATATGCTACTGGAGAAGAGTGGAGAAATAACTCCAGAAAGAATGAAGAGACGGAGCCAAAGCAAAAACAGTGCCCACTTGTGGATGTGTCTTGTAATGGCAGTAAAGTCTGATTTAAGAACAATATTGCATAGGAACCAGGAATGTGAGTTCCATGAACCAATGCAATTTGGAAGTGGTCAAACAGGAGAAGGCAAGAGTGAAAATCAACATTTTAGGAATCAGTGAGGTAAAATGGACTGGAATGAACAAATTTATTTCAGATGACTGCTATATCTACTACTGTGGGCAAGAATTCCTTAGAAGAAATGAAGTAGCCCTCATCATCAGCAAAAGAGTCTGAAATGGAGTACTTGGGTGCAATCTCAAAAATGACAAAATGATCTCTATTCGTTTCCAAGGCAAACCATTCAATATCATAGTAATCCAAGTCTATGCCCCAACCACTAATGCCAAAGAAGCTGAAGTTGAATGGTTCTATGAAGACCTACAAAACCTCCTAGAACTAACACCAAAAAAGATGTTCTTTTCATCATGGGAGACTAGAATGCAAAAGTAGAAGGTCAAGAGATACTGGAGTAACAGGAAAGCTTGGCTTTGGAGTACAACATGAAGCAGAGCAAAGGCTAACAGAGTTGCCAAGAGAACACACTGGTCATAGCAAGCACCCTCTTCCAACAACACAGAGACAACTCTACACATGGACATCACCAGATGATAAATACTGAAATCACATTAATGCTATTCTTTGCAGCTGAAAATGGAGAAGCTCTATACAGTCAGCAAAAATAAGACTGGGAGCTGACTGTGGCTCAGAACATGAACTCCTTATTCTCTTTCATAGTATCAATAAACTTTTCTATACATTTCCACCAACTTTTTTTCATAGGGTTAAAAAAATGAGCATTGTTCACTACACCAATAGAAAGATCTAATCAAAATTTTAAGTTTGGTACAGACATTTATAGCAAGGCTTTTCTAGATCAAATGTGTCTGCTTCTAACTGAGCAAAATCCTAGGCTTTGTTACAGCATTGATTAAAGAAGGAGTTAGAAACAGAATGCATTTTTGTCTACAATCTAACTATAACAGCAAAATGTTTTTGAGTGTTTTTGTAGAAGCATGCCATGCTTAGAAATTAGGGTGTCCTAAAGGCCCTATTAACTGATAATTGATTTTTCAAAGTTATGAACCACTCTGAAAGTCCATCAGTATGCCATTTCCCAGCAACTGCCATAGTCAGAGATCCACCAGGCATTGAAGCTTCCTGTGTTGAGCATTATAGCATAGTTGCAGAGCCAGGTTAACTCTACTGGTACCTATAGCCTTGACCTTCACAATATTACTAGAATATCAAGGAAAAATATTTAGAAAAGTGTTTTAATTCTTAATCATTTTCTCAGTTTGCTCTCTCAGGAGACACGCAAGAAAGAAAAAAAACATAACAAACCATCAAAACTCCAATTATACTTGACTTATCCTCAGAAAAAAAGTTTGATTGAAGTATAATGTGGGAGACAACAAAGAGTTCATTTTTATTATAAATTCTCTCTATTCATTTTAGGTTATTTTTAATCCCAGAATTTAAAGTCAACATCAGTGTTAAAGAAATGTAGAAGAAATTTTGAGCAAAAGTTTGAAGCTGTTTGGGGATAAGGAGAGCTAAAGTCGAGATTATTACACTACAGGAATTTACAGATAAAATGTGATTTATTGATTTGAGATACATTCAAACAATTTTATTGTCACCTTGAATTACAGATGCAGAGAAATGCTGAAGGCTGGGGAGGCAGGTGTGGGAGCCTCCCCACAGTATTTCAGGGGGTGATATTGAAGAAATTGTACCATTTTTCACCCAATATGGATTGTTGAACTTCTTGGAATTAATAAAAATGATTTCTATTTTCTCTTCAAAATTTAAATAGAAGTCAGACTGTCTATGTAAGTATATATATTTTTTCTTTTTTCAGATTCTTTTCTTTTTATTTATTTTTTTAAACTTTTTTAATATAAGTATATTTTAAAAAATTGCTAGCTTCAATATCATCTGCATCTCCAAGTTTCATGCAGATGACTCAAGACACTTCATCAGTACATTTACCAATCATCATAAATTAACAAGAATACCAGGTACCAGAACAAATTAAAAGGGACAACTTTAATAACTTAATGATCCATTCATGTATCTAATTTTGATGACACATCATTGTACAAGAAATAAAGTTGAGCTGCTTCATTTCAGTTTGCACTCATATTTCTGAAATTTGTAAGTGTTCCCTTCAGTTTCCATGCTGAAATCATTAAAAGGGTTCTAAAAATCAATGTCTGTTCGATTTGTATATCAACCTATACTGTAGTAGAAGAAAGATAATAGTAATCTCAAAATTTTTTAAATCCACTGATTTAAAAGTACTCAAACTATGTCTTAACCCCTGTGGTTTGGTCTTGAAGAATTTTTATTGAATTGAAAAAATATGTATTTGCACTTCTATTGTTGCCCATCTTTGCTTTTATATGGGTCATCCCAAACATTTCTTATCTTCCATAACAAATCATTGTCTATTTATCCTCCATAATTTATTAAAACTCTTCTTGAATCTATTTATCTTTTGGAGTTAGTTAATTTATCATTCTAATTACTTTCATAGATTTATGACCTGTTTCATGAAAAGATATTCATTTGCTCTTAAATTAGCTGTCTTCAACTGTAATATTGCCCTGTCTCTAACTTTTATGGGATTTATTTAAACAAGTAAAAATTAACCAACTTGTGTATTTCATAATGTTAAAAGATAGGATCAGGTCCCTATATTCAGAAGCTTTTATTTTGGTAAACATATTCTAAATGTAGTAAAAATTTAGACTCTATCTGATGTTCTTGGGCCCAGAGTAATAAAATTGTTATTTTATTTAGTAATATCATTTCACATTGGGATGCAGAAACTGTGGTATGGAGAAGAGAAGCAGTATTATGAACATGGACACCAAATCCGTGTTGCTGCCAAGAATAGGATCTGGGCTAAGATGTTCAATTTAAGGCCGAAAAATTCCCAAGCATGGGTCTTTCTGGTTGTGTTAGAATAATTAGAGATTGAGGGTGCTGGAGAAAATAAAGATTCTATACACATAACATCAATGTTTCCGATTCAACAAGTCTGAGTAAAGCTCAGAAATTCTGATTTTTAATGTGCTCTCACATTTAATTATGATGAGTATCCAAGTGTGGGAAACCATTGATATAGTATATCTTTGATGTCAGCCAAAATGCTATAAAGGAGATAATGTTGTGTTATTGTCCAGGACTCAGCCCTCACTGTACTGTCACCAGTATCTCCAGCTCATAGTGTGTGGAGCCATTATCTGGGAGGTTAAGAAATAATTGAATAGCATTATTGTGCTTTTACTGATATTTCATATAATGATTTAAGATATGCAATGTACAACATGAGTTATATATAGCTTTCTGACTAGTGAATCTCATTTTTTACAGAAGATTAATTTTTGCATTGGAAGCTGCCTTGTAATACATATCCCAGTGTTTTATTTTCATGAAATGTGTCTGTCAACTGAAGACATGTAAATCAGCACATACTGTGTTCTAGCACAGCTGAATTAGAAACCAGTTAAAGGATGGAATTATGGAAATGATGACCTAGCTTTCCATACAGCTTCACTAGTCCATACCTCCAGCTGTTGTGTATCCAAGATATAGCAGAAACATTTAAGTACGATCCTGGGAGAGCTTCGGAGAACTTAATAAAGCGTTGACCTAAATGATTAAGTTTGGTTTTAACTGTGTAAGGTGTGTGTGCACACATATTCATGAGCATGTGTGTGTGTGTGTGTGTGTGAAGGGAGAGTTAGGAGAAACACACAGGAAGAGAGATTGATAAAGAAGCTCTGAAAATTTCTCTTCAAGCTCACATCCTGAATAATAATGAATAAAGAACAGCATAATTCATTGGTGAAATCAAGTTGTATTTCATTCAGTTAGGCATATATAACCCATGCTTTTGGATTTTCGTTTATTTCTCAAAGGTGGTGACTGTCAATGCATTAATTTTTAATTTATAATATCAGAAAAAATGATTATGTTATAGAATTGATGATCTTGTGGGGGAAAATCTACTTCGACACCCTAAACCAAGAGGGTGTGATGCTGGGGCAGTGCATTTTGTTGTTGTCGTTACAAAGGAGAAAATTGTTCTTTCAGCTAGCTATAGCAATCGTGTCTAAGAGCAACTGCTTCCTGTGAAATTGTTCCAAGCACATTTCCATAAAGAAGGGTTCTGTTCTAGTGCTTATATTCCAACTCCATCTACATTCTACTCCAGGCTTTGGTGTGTTTCTCCCCCCAACAATTTGGCTATTTAATGCTTGTACAGGCCTATAATTGTGCTGATGTCATCCAGCCAATCAATCATAGAACTATTCATTAAGATATCTGCAATCAGGGCAGTGTCAAAATGAACTATATTCATTTTGCTACTAAACACCAAATGATGGCAAATTAAACTCTTATTGTAATGATAGCATTAAAGTGAATGGTGTGCAGTAATATTTTTTTCACACCATTGCATTATTTTTACTAGAGAAGGTAGTAAACATGAGTTTTTACTGATTTGAAGACTGGAGCAGAGCTGAAAGAAAGAGGGCAGGAGTATTTATATTTCCATGTGAAAAGCCCTTTATATGGCATTGATGGAAAACAAGTCAGTAAACACTACATTTTAACAAAATAAGAATATATGAGCCTATTTTCCATATATAGTCAGTCTATGACCATGTGTCAGCACTAAAAATAGATGAATGTAAGGTGCACCAGAATACCCCAACAGCAGCACAAATCCCACAGAAACAAATTGCTAGTTATAACCGAAGGAAAATAATTCACATGCTTACATGTTTCCATCCTGAAAAAATGTGCTCTTTTCAAAATTAAGGTTAAGACAATATTTTATCATGGAAAAACTTTACCATAATCTTTCATAAATTTGCCTAGTGGAAAGTAGAAAATTGAATAACATTGATAAGAATAATTATTTAGTATTTTCTACTTTTTTCAGGCACATAAAAGTCAAATGTTGATTAAAATATTTAAATAAATATAAAGAAAAGTTTAAAGTAAGTTAAATTTATCCTTTGCAGCTGTTTTTGTCTTGAATTGCTTCAAGATATATTAAGAGCTCTCACATTAGAATCATCAAGGACAGTTTAAAATGAATTTTCACAGCAAGAGATATTAACATTTTAGTAAAATTTTAATGGAGGATTTTCACATGAGGCAAAACTGAAGAGGAAGAATGCTTAAAAATGAAGCTATTAATTAACCAACAATTTTCTGTTGTTCTGATGTTTCTCTCTCAGTAACATTCTCTTTCTTGTAGACTTTGCAATAAGGTCAAAACAACCTTTCACTTATCACATCATATTCTCTTTATTTCAGTGCCCCAGTTTCTGGACATGATTTCATGATAGAATGGAATAGAAGATCAGTTAGACCATGGAGAATATTTTATTTATCAAAGTACACTTGGACAAGAGCCAAATTCACAAGCATGACTATGAAAATCTTGGCATTATAAAAGAGTCTTAAATACATTCTGAAACATCTTCCGGTACTTCACACTATGGCAGTGTTTCTTAAGTTCTAAAAATAATTCTATAAAATAAATACATCTTAAGAATGCAGTTGAGAATATGAAACATTTATTTATTAGGTACATATTCAGCCAATGATGAAGCAAATCCAAATTTTCTCGAACACAAGAAATAAAATTTGATACAAGTAGTCCTCTCAAACTATATGTTTCCTCCAATCATATTTACTCAATGGCAAAATGCATTATTCATCCTAAAATACACGTTAAGTTGAGCAATAGAAATATATTATAGACCAATTATCTCAATTGTAAGAAACAAAAATCTTTTTTGTTTAAATAGAACGATTTCTATTAAGAAATAATACAAACATATTTTTATTCAGTATTTCTGGAGGGGCCTGAAAACCGGGTGTGCATATTGTACAATGAACAAAAATGCTATTAATTACACTGCAGAGTTGACTTAGTAAAGACATCACTGCTGGTGCTGAAGGGCCCAGAGAGCACAGTGTATACACTGAGGAAGGCACTCGGCTGTCACTCTTAGAAGCACCCCCTAAGCTCTGGGACTCTAAAGATGTCATCACTTCTACCCCTGCCAAGATGATTTTCACCCAGTTCCTTTTTTACATCACTTGTTTCCTCTCCAGAATCTAGGGGAGGGTCATTTGATTAGCAATGTCTAAATTACATGCCCAAGTCCTAGCTACACTAAGGCTGAGAAAGCATATAGCTGGGATTTTTCAGCTTCTGTAAATGGGATGTTAGTTTTGCGTCCTGTGGTGAAGGATTCCACAAACAAGAAGAGAAGGTTAGATATCCTGAGTGACCAAAACACAGTGACAAACGACCACCAAGACACACTATTTCAACTACCCAACATCAGCATACACTGTTCTTTCCATACCTTATTTTATCTAGTATTGCATAACTCTGACTTTGTGCTAGGAATTTTTCTAGGCATATCACTTTCATCTCTTAGTATTTGCAAGAAATTGATTCTAGGACCCCCTGCAAACACTAAACTCTATGGATGTCCAAGTTTCTTATATAAAATGGTTTAGTACAGTCAGTCATTTGTATCCACTGAATGAGAAACCCACAAAGGCCTGATACTATATTTACTCATTTAATTTTCACTATAACTCTATGAGGCAAGTACTATATGTTTCTCATTTTAGAAGTAAGAAAACAGGCCAAAAAGATTAATTTTCTCAAGGTCCCAAATCACTGTATAATACCACATTCTTACATGATACAATTTAATTGTTTCTTATACATCCAAAACTGCCTTATCTCTCTAAAAAGTATACAGAGGACTAAATATTTATGTGTGTGTACTCTGTTACTCAGTCATGTCTGACTGTTTGCAACCCTAGGCACTGTAACCCACCAGGCTTCTCTGTCCATGGAATTTTCCAAGTAAGAATACTAGAATGGGTAGCCATTCCCTTCTCCAGGGAATCTTCCTGACCCAGGGGTTGAACCCATATCTTCTGCATTGGCAGGCATATTCTTTACCATTGAGCCACCAGGGAAGCCCAACTACAAAAGAGAGTCTCCCATACTCTACAAGTTTCTTGCCTGACTGGCCCTGTAATATATTTACTGCCTAAGTCCCCCAAACCACATATTATTTTCAACTCTCAGAAAGATCTATGAAGTTTGTTTTGTTGTTATTGTTTAGTTGTTAATTTGTTTCTGACACTTTTGCACAAAACCACAATGGGTATTGGGAGGTATTGTGTATTTGGAGATTAGGGCCTTCAGAAGGTGCATGCATGTTCAGTCAATAATTCATGTCTGTCTCTTTGCAACCCCATGAACTGTATCCTATTAGGCTCCTCCGTCCATGGGATTTCCCCAGGCAAAAATGGAGAGGATTGCCATTTCCTCCTCCAGGTAATCTTCATAACTGAGGGATTGAACCCAAGTCGCCTTCACTAGCACACTGATTCTTTACCACTGTACTACTTGTGAAGCCCTTAAATGCTTATCCCTTCCCCTCCCCCATTCATATATTGAAATCTTAAGCTCTGAGATGAGGATATAGTGAGAAGACAAGCATCCTCAGGAAGCTGGCTCTTAGCAGACCCCAAGTCTCCCAGTGCCCTGATCTTGGACTTCCCAGCCTTCAGAACCATGACAAATAAATTTGTGTTGTTTATAAACAACCCAGTTGAGTGGTGTTTTGTTACAGAAATTTGAATGGACTAAGACAAGTATCAACCAAAAGTTTCTTATCACTTCATCTAGCTCTAAATCCATGATGTTTTGGTAATGGTCATTATTCCTCTTTTTGTATCACGACACTTTCTCAATATTCTAATTGGCAAATTTAATGATACCAAGACATCCCATAATTTTGATGATTATCAACACACTTGAAAAACATTTGGGGAGGTAGAAGTTAGTTGAATTATGCAAATGCATATATCACAGTAAGGAAAGTGATATGGATCAATGCTGTAGTCCTTTTTTGCAACTAATCACTAAGTCACAAATGGGCATTCATTAAGTGATTCCTTTCTTTGCTGCCTGTTAATCTTCCCTTTTCTCTTAGCTAGCACTTCTACTTGCTAGGGTTCTTTACCAGGTCAGGTGAAGGATCTAAGCTTAGTGGTTCTGACTTATCAGGACCTGTATTTCATTTTACCACTGGTTACTGGACATAACAGTACTAGGACCACCTTCATGGATGCTACTTCTGTCTACCTCAATCGTATAATGACAATCTTATTCAAGTTAATAATGCAACCTCATTTTTTGCCTGTTTACTCAATGTGAGGCTCCTGAAATTGTCAGATGATGTTTCTTTCACTTTTCAATTCAGTGTAACCATTATTGGGTCTCCTGGTAGAAATTTTCTTCCTTTGAGTACTAACATCATTCAGTTAACAAACCCTAGATTCACTATGATGGTGTTAGTCATTCAGTCATTTCTGACTCTGTGACCCTACTGGCTGTAGCCCTTCAGGCTCCTCTGTCCATGGGATTCTCCAAGCAAGAATACTGGAGTGGGTTGCCAGTCCCTTCTCCAGAGAATCTTCCTGACGCTGGAATTGAACCTGAGTCTCCTGCACTGCAGTCATATTCTTTCTTCACTGTCTGAGCTACAGAGAAGTCTTATTAGATTCACTATATTAGTACTTTATCAGGTGAAATACCATTCCCAGTTTCTCTCACTGGTTCCCAAACTGTGTAAATGAGTATTAGAGATGTTGTACCATACATTGATCATCGATCAGTTCATATCAAAAACTTCTGTGTATCTCATAGATGAATACTTGAATCTCTCATGATCTGTTCAGTTGGCACAGTGACTGTGCCTTCAAGGCACAGTGCTCCAGAAATCAATCTATTTCTAGGTGATGGAGTTCAAGGAAAGATCAGTGAACCTTACAGGAATCAGCTAATTCATTCCTTTACTTCTTTTGATACAAGGTTAGTTATTTTATTGATGCTCATATTGTGTGGGATACTATGAATATTTCTATGGCATTCAAGTATAAAAATGATGGTGCTAGAGGAAGCATGATGGGAAAGGAAGATATCAAAATATTTTATGCCAGCAAAGAAAACACAGAATCCATTGTAACCACATGTCTCTAGGTGACAGAGTGTATTAGGCCTCAGGTTCAGCAGTTCTTATATGCAAATTGGCCATTCAGTAAGACCAAACTTGGTGAGAGGGATTTCATAGTATTGATGTTAGGCCAAAACTCTATTCCTGCTACTATGGCTGTGAGTGAAGTGAAAGTTGCTCAGTCGTGTCCAACTCTTTGAGACTCCATGGACTGTATAGTTCATGGGATTCTCTAGGCAAGAACACTGGAGTAGGTAGCCTTTCCCTTCTCCAGGGGATCTTCCCAACCCAGTGAGTGAACCCAGGTCTCCCACATTGCAGGTGGATTCTTTATCAGCTGAGTCAAAAAGGAAGCCCAAGAATACTGGAGTGGGTAGCTACTATGGCTATCATCTACCTGTGAACAAGCACTAAGGAGACTGGGGAAAGAACCCTTATTGTTATTATAAGACCCAATTATTTTTTATGATTATTTAAAACATTTTTTATCAAGGATGACATTTGATGAATGTTCACTGGAACACAAACATTCTCATACTTGATGCTCAATCTGAGAGGTACATGCAGAAGCCTCTTACTCAAACTTCCTTATCACCAAACCTTCAATTTTTTTCTTTCAAACTCTCTGATCATACAGCCAAACCACTAGCCACTACCCATGAATAAGTAATGATCCACACCTCAAGCCATATATCCTTCCAAGCAAAGTGGACAATGAGATATACAGCTTGAGTTTCAGCCAATTGGAAGGAATTCCCTTTGTCAGTGTCTTTCAGGGTAACCTCTAAGTGAGCTTGTAATACTGCAGTAGTCCACTTTTTGCCTGATGTCAGCATATCATTCAGAGCCATCTATAAACCAGGCTCATTTTTTTTTCTTAGTTAGCTGGTCATCAGCAAATCTCCAGGAAGGCAACGGTGTCATTTATAAGGATGATGACAGTGCAACAAAAATAGGAATATTGGTTGTGAATCATCCACTCACACAAACTACTTAAGTTCAGTATTCTGAATACTACTTGCTCTGAATGGTTGAATGCTATTGTATGCCTAAGTTTATGACTTAGTGGATCAAATAACACCTAGCCCATGATGGCTTACTCAGGTCATATAAGTATTTGGTCTCCATGGTCAGGTTTTCAGTTCTACCATAGCCCATATCAGCAAGCTAGGAGTTAATTATCAAAGAAGAAAGATGACTTCACAAAGAAAATATAGCTTTATTCTAAAACCCATTGAGTCTTCATTGTGATTCTCCTTGCTACAAAAGTCTTATCCCAGGGTCCATTTTGCATCTCAGCTTGTCATGGGTACCTCTTATATGTTCTAAGTGATAGAGCAACTCACCTTGCAGCTTTCATTTTCTCTTGACTGCTTTATATTGTTTTGTTTTCCTTCCAGCCCTACAACTCTGGGTTCAGCTGATACAGAGATCTTAAAATCCAAAGGAGGAATTATTTTCCCTTTGGACCCAATAATGGATCTCATTTGTTAATACAATCTGAATGTGCACTGCCTTCCGTTGCAACCAATCCCAGAACCAATTCAAGATTTCTCATATTTCTTAGAAGATATTTTGCTGCAGCTAATCTTTGCTGAAATAATCTTAATGTTTTTATTAACTAGCATTCTCAGATGCAAACTCTGGGAGATGGTGATGGACAGGGAAGCCTGGCATACTGTGGGGTCCATGGAGTCATAGAGAGTTGGACACTACTTAGTGACTGAATCAACAAAGATACAAGCAATGGAAACCATCTTTGGCTGATTACACATAAAAGAAGCTTACTCAAGAATACTGAGCAGCTCCCAGAATCCTTAAAAAGAGTTGGAGAATCTGGAATGAAGAATGTGTAGAAAAGAATTGTGCCACAGAATTGGTCCAGTGATAAATCCACTACTACTATCAATGCTATTGCTTCTGCTACTGGAAACAAATATGGCAATTTACACACCCAGGATCCTGGATTATGCCACTAGACTCACTAATACTATTGCCTCTACAAACTGAATTCCTTCATGCCATAAATATGTAATAAGTAGCTACCATATGTGAGGTGCATTCTCAGTGCTGAAATCATAGCTTTGTAAAAAGAAAAAAAAAGCCTGTTTTTATGGAATTTACAGTGCAGTGAAGCTGAAACTCCAATACTTTGGCCACCTCATGTGAAGAGTTAACTCACTGGAAAAGACCCTAATGCTGGGAAGGATTGGGGGCAGGAGGAGAAGGGGACGACAGAGGATGAGATGGCTGGATGGAATCACTGACTCGATGAACATGATTTGGGTAGACTCAGGGAGTTGGTGATGGACTGGAAGGCCTGGGGTGCTGTGATCCATGGGGTCACAAAGAGTCGGAAACAACTGAGTGACTAAACTGAACTGAACTCAACTGAACTGAAATAAGAGAGACTAAACTGAACTGAACTGAAATAAGAGAAACAAAAGTAGATTAGTGAAGTATTTAGTATATTAGATAATAATTACTAGGGAGAAAAATAAAGCAAAATAAAAGAGAGAGTCCAAGTTAGAGAGAAATTGTAATGTTAAATAAGGTGACCAGAAAAAGTCTTCCCAATAAGTTGACATTTGAGTAAAAATCCAAAGAAAGTAAAGCAGCAGAAAGACATCCAACTATCTGAGTGAGAGAATTTCAGGGAGATATAGCATCGAGTCCAAAGGCCCTGAATTCAAAGTAGACCTGAGATGTTTAAAAAAAAACAAACAGGTAGACCAGTGTGTCTAAAACAAGTAAGCAAGGAAAATGAGATCTGATCATGTAGGACCTTATATACTAAGAACAAGACTGTAGCTATCACTCTAAAATGGAAAATGATTGGAGAATTCCGAGCAGTGGAAGGAGCTGATCTCACATACTATAATGGGATAACTCTGGCTGCTATGTAGGTAACCCAAAAGAATGACAAATGTATGCATTCATTCATTCAACAAATATGTATTGAATACATAATATTCCAGACACATCTTTCGTTGCTAGAATGTAATACTAAATAAGACAACAAAAAATCCTTGTGCTATTGTAGTTTGTAATGTAATAGGAGAAAATAGAATGCATATAAGCAAATAAATATATGACACAAAGTGGTGCTCAAGGCTCTGAAGAAGTCTAAACCAGAACTAAAGAATTATTTCATAGCACAGATAGGAAATATCTTTTTTAGCTAAGGTGGTCAGGCAACTCTTCTCTGATATTGAGAAATATGACCAGATATGTGAATAAAGTAATAGAGTGAGACATGCAGATGCCTGGAGGTAGCAGGTTCTGGAAAAATTATATGGTGAGTTCAGACACCCTACATAGGAGCATTATTGGTATATTCAAAGAATAGCAAGGACGACTGTGGCTAGAACAGAGTGAGAGAGAAAAGTGGTTTCAAATGAGGTCAGAGATGTATGAAATTCCCAGATCTATGAAGGCCTTATAGGTGGTCGTTGTGATTTTTGTTTTTTTTTTTTTTTTAAGTGGCTTGGGAAAGCATTGGAGGGTTTTGAGCAAAGAGATGGCCTAATCTGATAAAGTATTAAAGGCTTCATTAGCAGCTGCGTAAAAAACAAACTAATGAAGCTTGTGGTCAGGTGATGTGCCTCTACCATAGCCCAGTACCTCACAGCACAGGACCCCACCTGAGGATCGGTTTTGAAAGGTGCACATCCATTCAAAGCTCCACATGATAACCTAGGTTCTCTTAGATCAACCAAGTCTTAAGGCCATGCAGGACTAAGAGCAGTCCATCATTATTTGTAGCTGGTACATTTAGGATCACCAGAGTCAGAAGTTATATGCAAGCTGCATGAGAAGATGATCCATATCTCTAAAACATTCACTACTCTTATAACAGTCCCACTCCCTAACTCCATACCTATAATCAGATGGGGGAGGTACCTTATGATTAGCTAATTAAGAAAAGAAAGGGAGGAGCTCAATTAATGGTTGGATCAGCTTAGTATATGGGTGGGAGCATAAATAAACTCTAACTACACTAGAGCTCTACCCAGGGGTGGCTTCAAAAGACAGCCATGGAAGAAAATCCTCATAATGTGCAGAATTTCATGTGGTGTACCAAATTATTCACTTCATGAGAAAAGAGAAGTGGCCCAGGATTAGAATATACATAGATTCATGGGCATTAGAAAAGAGCTTGGTTGATTGATCAAGGGCCTAGAAGTAAAGAGATTAAAAGATCAACAACAAGAAGGTCAGTAAAAGAAGCTTAGTGGATGTATCTTTGGGGAGATATTTATTTTACACTTTAACACCTGCCAGAGAGCATCCAGTGAACAGAGGAACCTAACAGGCTACAGTCCATGGGGTCACAAAGAGTGGGACATGACTGAGTGATTAACACTACTCATGTCATGTCTGTCATAGAAAGCATCCAATATAGAAGAAGCACTAAATAACAGAAGAAGAAACATGACTAGACAGATTAGACTACTCCAGTTCAATACAGTAGGCTCATGATTGGAGAAACCCAGATTGCAATTACTGAGGTTAAGTATGGGTTAACTATTTAGTAGTCTTATTAACCAAGGTTAGTCTAGTTACTGCTTCTGAATGTATAACAAGCAAACAAAGGAAAAGTGACAAATTTGAGTCACTATTATGGCACCTTCCCTCAAGGAGACCAATCAGCCACTTGATGGCAAAGAGATTACACTGGATGTTCTGCACCCTGGAAGGAGCACTAATTCTTAATCAGTACAGTTGACATGTATCCTAAGAATGGGCTTGACTTTCTTATCTTAGTCAGCATGACAATTTGAGAACTCACAGTGTGTTTTTATACACCAAGAGGGTACCACAAGGTATTTTGACAAATCAAGGGACTGATTTTCCCAAAAAGAAGGTTCAATAGTGAGCCTGTGTTCATGGTTTCCACTGATCCTAGAACATATTGCACAGTTTAAATGCTGCTGGCTTGTATGGTGATGGAGTATTTCTTAATGAATCAATTGAAACACCAGCTTGAGATCATTTCTTTTGAGGATGAGATACCATCCTCTAGGATATGATATGTAACCTAAATCAATGACCATTATATGGTACTAAGCCCTCAATTGGTATAATATATGTCTCTGAGAACCAAAGGTGAAACTAAGAACTGTCTTGCTTAGCATTACTCAGTGACCCATTTGGGCAATACGTACTTCTGCTCTTCACAATTTCAGACGCATTTTCCTTTGTTTTTTTCCTGTAAAAATCACCACAAACAGAGAAGCTTAGAACAACACAAACTGTTATCTCATAGTTTTGTAGCTAAGAAGTTTTGTTTGGTTTTCTCTGCCTAGAGTCTCACAAAGCTGAAATTATGGTGTCAGTCAACATGTGGTCTTATTTGGAGGTTCTGGGTAGAATCCACAACAAGCGTACCAGGTTGCTGGCCAAATTCATTTCTTTATGGTTATAGAGTTGAAATCCTTATTTCATTTCTGGCTGTCAGCTAGAAATTTCTTTCAACTCCTTAAGGTTGTCCATATTCCTTGTCATGTTACCTCCTCCATCTGAAAACCAGCAACAGCACAGTCCTTCTCAAGTTTCAAACCTCTGACTTCTGCTTCTTCCACCTAAAATATATTTCCCTGCTTCTGACAGTTCATGTGATTTATTTGTGCCTAATTGGTTATCAAGGATACTCTTCCTATTTAAGAATAACTGATTAGTAACTTTACATATACAATGCCCCACTTGTCATGTTATATAACATAGTCACAGATAATAGGGATTAGGGCATGGACATTTTTAGGCATCTAGCAGCCCTAGCTCCCAAGGACATAGTAAAACCTCATTGAACTTACATTCAGTGTAACTCATTGAAGTTACATCTGCCCTGCACTTACTTTCAGCTTCTTGCATCAAGAAGCTAGGAGGCAGGAAAATTAGTTACCATATTGACAGGGGAATACAACCTTCATTATCTGAACAAGGTAAGGCTACTATTACTAATGGGGACAGGAAAGAATACATTTAGGTACCTTGTTGATCCACTGCTTCATTGTATTCCCTGATAATTTTGATAATGAATGGGCAAGGGCAGAAATCACAGACTGAGAAAGGCATAGTGGCAGAGAACTAAGATCTCTATGGGATGAGGGTGTATTAGTTTTTCCAGGCTGCCATGACAAAATATCATAGACTGGTTGGCTAAAACAACATAGTGATTTCTTTCTCATAGTTCTGAAGATTAGAAGTCCCATATCAAGATCTGGCAGAGTACAGCTTCTGATGAGAACTCTCTTATTGACTTATAGATAGCTACTTTGTCCTCATGTGGCCTTTCTTGGCACATGCAGATGGAGAGAGTGATTTCTCTGTATTTCTTTTCTTATAAGGCCACCAATACTATCAGATTGGGGCCCCATTCTGTAACCTCATTTCACCTTAATTACCTCCTAAAGGCTTAGAGAAGGAAATGGCAACCCACAAGTATTCTTGCCTGGGAACTCTCATGGACAGAGGAGCCTAATGGCTTCTAGCTTTTTGTGCACAAAAAGTTGGACACTACTGTGCATGCATGTAATTCCTAAAGGCCTTAGTCTCCAAATACACAATACCCACCCCCCAAATACAGGTTATGACTTAGGGCTTTAATATATGAATTTGGGGAAAATAAAATTCAATTCATAGTAGGTGTTGTGAGTCATCTAACCTGTTGTGCCCTCTGGACAAGAAGGAAACTAGCTGAAAGTGAGGGTGCTCTAGAAAAGAGAGAAGACAAGGGAGATAAGGACTATCAGTTGTTGTCTCAAGAGAGCTATGGCAACAATAGGTCATATCATTAATTTTCATTTATTAAGTTTTTCAAAAAAAAAAAGAGACTGTGGTGATATTTTCTCTGATCCTACTTCAACACCAAACATGTAGTATTTTTTTTCCTAACACCAAAGTGAATTCTCTGACACTACTTGGGTATGCAACAACTAAATTTAATTCTGACAATGGCATTTGAAGTTAGCAAAGACCCCACAGGTTAAGGGCTCAATGCTACATGACTGCCCTTACTTCAGATATCATTCACAAGCCTCAGGGGCAACCCTTATTTCTAACTGACTGGCTATAAATTCTAGGTTCCCACAATTGTTTCCTAATGTTTAATCATTCAGTAGACCAACTTGCAGAACTCAGGAAAATACTTGACTAATGTTTATCAGTTAGTTTATCATGAAGATTTCATTCAACTTTGGAAGAGCCAAATGGAAGAAATGTGTAGGACAAGGTAATGCAGGAGAGGGCACAGAGCTTGTACGCCCTCTCCAGGTGTGCCATTTCCCAGGACTTCCATGGATTCAGCAATTCAGAAGATCTATGAATCTCATTGTTCAAGAGCTCTGATAGAACTCAATCTCCAGCCTCTCCTCATCTCTCCAGATTTCAGTTCCAACCATCTAATTCCAACCGTCTAATTCCATGTTTGGTCTTTCTGATGATCAGCTCCCAGAGTAAAGCTGTCTAAGGTCTCCACCCAGAGTCATCTCATTAGCATAAACTGAGGTGTTGTCTGTGGTTGAAAGGGGTTCATTTTGAATAACAAAGATTCCCCTGTCATTAAGGAAATTCTGAATTTGAGGAGGTCTGTGACAGAAACTAGAGACAAAGACCATGAATATTATACCAATAAAAGCAAGTCAAATACTGGAGGAGCTTTTCCCAGATGGGAAAAAATCATATGAAACAAATGAATTCCAGCAGCACTGGACAAACTGTAGTTGATTCTCTGATGAGCCTTTGGATCCCTTTCTACCCATCCTCCTAGCTGCCAGAAGTATTGTTACTGAAGGTCCACAGTAGAGTCTCTAAGGATTGTCCTCAGTCAAGAAGTATCTTACCTGGGTTATAGCTCCTCCCCAGGGAGGGCAACCTGCATATACACCCCGTTTTATTCAGAGTCCAATATCCTCACCCCTTTTGTCTCCACTGAAGACAACTCTGAAGGACATCCTGGTTATATAGCTTCCCATAGAGTCAGCTGGGCTTCCCTGGTGGCTCAGACATTCAATCGCTGGGTTGGGAAGATTCCCTGGAGAAGGAAATGGCAACCCACTCCAGGACTCTTGCATGGAAAATTCCGTGGACTGAGTAGCCTGGTAGGCTACAGTTCGTGGGGTCACAAAGAATCAAATACAACTGAGCGACTTCACTTTTTTTTCACTAACAGAATCAGTGGATACCTTATGGGGACACTGTGTTACAGTTTAGTTTCTCCCCATGCCCAATTCTGTTTTTCTCACAGCCTTCCAAGTGTCATTCCTAGGAACGCTCCACAAATGTGCACACACATCTCTGTCTTAGTCTGTTTACTGAGGAGCCCAGGAAGCACCAACCAGAAAGAAGAGAAATGAAACAGGGAAGAGAAGAAAGCCAGTGAAGAATACATTCATTAGTGAATTACTCCATTGTGTAGCTGAGGCCCATGCAGCTGAAGGAGAATTTCGAGAAACTGTAGAACATGCTTTAATGCTGTCTTGTCCAAGAAATGAGGAAACAGGGGTACTTATCCACTCATTCATATCAGTTATTGATTAAAGGCTGCTCTTGGAGATGCTAATTTCCTGGGGTAGCCTGCTGAAGTTAGAAGTGGAACACCTCCCACCCCTACACCTTGGCCAGAGAAAGTCCTCAAGTAGAAAATCACATGCATGACAGTCAAAAGACATAGGGAAGACATTTGAGTCCTGGAGCATTCTAACACTTAAGATATCTGGAAAGTAAGGATGATCCAGCAAAGTATGCCAAGAAAGAATAGTCAGTAAAGTAGGGAGATATAAAGAAGGAAAAAATGTTTTTTTTTTTCCATCTGCCCTTCTAGGTATTGGCTGGTCTCAGTAACAAAAGACAGATTAGCAAAAGTAAAATAGACAGAAGGTTATTAACATGCATACATCATATATAGAGGAGGAACTCAGGGATGAGTAATTTAAAGGAATAGCTAGGGCGTGGGTTGATATGGCATCTTAACAAAAGAAATAGGTTTAAGAGAAGTGACAAGATGAAGGAAAAATCCCTAAGGGAGGCAAATACATGGAAAACTAATGATAGATAAAACCTAGTTAGTAAAGTTTGGTTTGCAGATTCCCCTGATATTTTCTCTATGATAACAATTTAAAATCTTCTCCAGTGATTAAATTTTGTCCTCCCTAGTAGAGAGCAGAGGAGGAACACCTTTGTAAATTTGTGTCCTCCTTTGAGGCAAATATGGGAAGGATGGTGAGATTTTCCTGTATCTGCTTTTCCTCAGTTATCATCAGCTCAAAATAATCTTTATGCCAAAGAGGCATATTTTATGACGGCAAGAGAGAACATTTTCCCGTAAGTCAAGAGGAAGTAATCAAATTATGTTAAATGCAGCTCATGGGTGAGTAATATGAGGCCTGAGAATTCAGTGTAAGATTTAGGAACATGGAGATCATCAGTAAACTTGTCAAGAGCTACTTCAGAGGAGTGGTGGTGATAAAAACCTGACTGGAGTGAGTTTAAGAGAGAACAGAAGAGGATGAAGTAGAGTCAGTGAGGATTGGCAATTTGAAAGTAGTTATGTTAAAGGGGAAGCAAAGAAAAGTAACAGAAGCTTGAAAAGATATAGCATGAATAGAGATTGTATCAAGGTGGGAAATACTGCCACATATGCACATACTATTGGGAATGATACTGCAATAATGAAAAAACAGGTGAAATAAATAAGGAAAGGGGTACCTGCATAGTCGAGTGGATAAGGAGGAATGATTTTGAGTGTACAAGTAAAGGGGCTATACTCTATATATGTTCACTATATTTACATCTTTTTCATGAAATACCCAATAATGAAATCCAACAAATTAAAGCCGCCTTTACTTGGTTTTACTTTGAATTATTGACAAGATTTTGTTCACTGGTTCAGAGTGCCAGACTTGGCCTTATCCCACAGTAGAGGACCAATCTTGTCTTTAATAGATAGGAAATAAAGATTTTCTAGCTCATCACTTAGCTGTGAGTGATCTTTCCATCAGTGCAGCCTAAACCTGATGCCTCTGCTCTGAAAACAGCCTTCTGCTGTTTCTTTTTTAGTGGAAAACTAGTTATACTGCTAGCTACTCAACAGCCAATAAATTGAGCTGCAAGATTCTATAGTGAAGAAGGATACGTAATTCAGAAAAGCTGGCAAACTGGGGAGAAGGTTGTCTTAGAGAGACCAACTCCAAAGATTCTGCTCAGGCATGACAATTTTTAAAGGGGAAAAAGGGGAAATAATCTCAGTTAATCATTAAGGCAGAAGATCAGATACTTCAACATTTCTTTTTTTATGATGTTCAGGCCTGCTGACTTCTTCCAGTCTTCCTTGAGATGCTGTCTTGCTTGCATGGTCTGCCTGCAACTGGCTGTTCTCTTACACAGGTAATCTACCTGCAGATTTACTAAGGGGAAACTGGAGGTAGAGAGTGAATCATTCTTTAACTACTTAACTCTTCTTATTCCTTCTAATCCATGAAAGGAATCAACAGGTTAGGTAAGGTGTGTATATTTTTAAAAGCAGAAATCAAGAGCTAAGTTAAATATTTCCTAATGATCTCATTTTTATGATTAAGGTCTAAGGAAAATAGGAATGAACAAACAGAAAAGGAACAAAGGAGCTGCTTACAATTTGAGTTCCTATTTTGTTAATATGCCTAATACTTAGATCTCGGTAGGATTCAGGAACTCTTTTTCTTACTAATAATGCTCATCCTTGGGATTTGCTTGCTTCCTCTGAATCTTAGTTTGGTAGGTAGAATCCTTGCACATTCTGGCATATTTCCTGGAATGCTGCCCACCTCCTAGTTTCTTTGATCTTCCAATATAATTCACATCAAAGTCTTTTGATGATCTGTTGGTATATCCAATAATCTCATGCTTGAATCCCTCTCCCATTTTCTTGCTCTTTCTCCAGGTTACTGAGTCTTTCTCTGGGAACGTGTGTGTATGTGTGTGCTCAGTTGCTCAGTGATGTCCAACTCTTCGCCACCCTATTTTGTAGCTACAGCTCTGCTTGGAAGTCTGGTGGAACCTGAAGCTGACTCAGTTATCTGAAGAGCTATGCATCCACAATCTGTCCTAAGAAACTGTAGTTACCTGAGCCATGCTTTGCTATGTGTGAAAAATTACACTGAGATTATTGTGAGGTATAAAATATATTAAATGGCACATTTTAATATTAATGAGAAAACTAAGTCTAAAACTATCAATCAAATGCTGCTATCATTTTCATTTTTCTGCCAAAACAGTTGACTGTAGTGTTACTGAGTCCAAGCTTATTCTGCTAACCACAATGTAAGTCAATAAATCCAAGACAATGTGTTGGGATAAGGAAAGGACTTTATTGGGGAGCTGGCTGACAGAGTAGATGGCAGGTCAGTGCCTCAAATAAACCATCTTATCGGGGCCTGAATGTTAGATTATTTTATGGATAAAAGATGGGGAGAGGTGAGGAAACAAAGTAAAAAGACCGTTTAATTGCTGCAAATATCTCTTAGAATGGCAAGCCTCAGGTAGGGGGATGTGTTAGTTTCACTTCCTCATAGTCATTTCATGGGTTATGTGAAATGGAAAATCTCCTGTCACATCAACAAACAAAAATGTCACATCTATCTATGATTTTGGCCTCCCCAAATGTGAGTTTCTGGGTCTCACAGCAGTTGAGGGGCTAAGTGCTGTGCCACTTGCCACACAAAGGATTCAAGAACATCAGTCCTTCACAGGTGGGCAAGGTCAAGTTATTTCCCTGAGGCAGGGCATTATGTATGCCTATAATAACAAAAGTGGCAAGATAAGTTTTTAAGTCACAGAAGCAGATCCAGTGTAAATTCAAAATTAACCCTTCCTGGTTACAGTTCAGTTCAGTTCAGTCCCTCAGTATAGTCTGACTGTTTGTGACCCCATGGACTGCAGTACGCCAGGCTTCCCTGTCCATCACAAATGCCCGGAGCTTACTCAAACTCATGTCCATTGAGTCGGTGATGCCATCCAACCATCTAATCTTCTGTCATCCCCTTCTCCTCCCACCCTCAATCTTTCTCAGCATCAGGGTCTTCTCAAATGGGTCAGTTCTTCACATCAGGTGACCAAAGTATTGGAGTTTCAGCTTCACTATTAGTCCTTCCAATGTATATTCAGGACTGATTTCCTTTAGGATGGACTGGTTGGATCTCCTTGCTGTGCAAGGGACTCTCAAGAGTTTTCTTCAATACCACAGTTCAAAAGTGTCCATTCTTTGGTGCTCAGCTTTCTTTATAGTCCACCTCTCATATCCATGCATAACTACTGGAAAAACCAAAGCTTTGACTAGATGGACCTTTGTTGGCAAAGTAACATCTGTGCTTTTTTATATGCTATCTAGGTTGGTCATAACTTTCCTTCCAAGGAGTAAGCATATTTTAATTTCATGGCTGCAGTCACCATCTGCAGTCGTTTTTGAGCCCTCCAAAATAAAGTTTGTCACTGTTTCCACTGTTTCCCCATCTATTTGTGATGAAGTAATGGGACCGGATGCCATGATCTTAGTTTTCTGAATGTTAAGTTTTAAGCCAACTTTTTCACTCTCCTCTTTCATTTTCATCAAAAGGCTCTTTAGTTCTTCACTTTCTGCCAGAAGTGTGGTGTCATCTGCATATCTGAGGTTACTGATATTTCTCCAGGCAATCTTGATTCTAACTTGTGTTTCATTCAGTCCTGGTTACAGCCCTAACTATTCCTGTGTCATGAACCTGTTGGCTTTGTTCATGCATACGGAATATAAGCAGTAATCTATATCACCTTGTTCACATGTAAATAAACTGCAGCAGAAAAACCAGTTTAGAAGTTAGGTAAACAGTCCCAGTTGTGTTTGGCTTTCCATGAATCTCCTCTAACCCTGCCCTTTAACTGGGATACATTTAAATTTGCCTTGTTCACTAGGAATCCACTTAAAAACACAGAATAATATGCTTCTTGAACTTGACCATCATATTGAATAGTTCGAGTTCCTATATTTTATACTCTTTAAATCACAAAGTGGAGGGAACTAAGATGGCGGAGGAATAGGACAGGGAGACCACTTTCTCCCCAACAAATACAGCAAAAGAACATTTAAAACCCAAGCAAACTCCAGAAAACAACTTCTGAATGCTGGCAGAGGACATTAGGCACCCAGAAAGGCAGCCCATTGCCTTCGAAAGAAGGTAGGACAAAATAAAAAAAGTAAAAAGAGAGGCGAAAGAGGCAGGGACGGAGATCCGTCCCGGGAAGGGAATCTTAAAAGAGAGGTTTCCCAACACCAGGAAACATTCTCCCCAGCAGTTCTGTGGCAAGCCTCAGAGGGCCAAATAACCAGGAGTAAGAATAGATAAATAATTAAACCCCACAGATTACGTCCCTAACTGCAACTCCCAGCGGAGCGGCGGCCCAGGTGCCCCATCCCCCACTAGCAAGCACGGGCTGCTCAGGGAGGGGTGGGCTGTACCACTTAGGGAGAGGACTGGGTCTGGATGCCCCGATGGCAACCCAAGGGAACTACCCTGAGACAGCAACCTAGACTGGAATAGCTTTCCCAGGAAGAGCCACCACCAGATCTGCGCACAGAACAAAGGGCTGCGCGGGGCTGGGTGGCTGCGGGCTGCGGACTGGTCCAGCCCCTGCCTGAGACCAGCAGGCACAATCATGGCCCCAGCGAGGCATCCACTACCAAACCGCGGGCAGAATTAGTTGCTAACTAAGACTTCTTGGGATTCTGGACAGACGCCGCCTGAGATCGGTTCTCCACACACCTGATAAGGTGCGCCCAGTTGCACACCAAGAAAATCGAGCAGCTGGGCCAGGGGAGGGGAGAAGTCACAGCCCCCAACCACGCCGGGCAGCTCGGCCCTGGGAAGTGCAGGCAGCCCCTGCGGCCACCTCAGGCTGCTCCCTGCGGGGCGACCAAGAGCCCAAGCAGTGGGGGAGGGGAAAGTGCACACGCTGGGAGCGGGAAAATCCCCAGAGCGCTGAATAGACACTGAAGAGTCCAGCAAACAGAAGACACTAAAATAAGCAGAGGAAACCACTTTGGAACTGAGATGAGTAACAGATTAAATTCCTTCAGTTAGCACCGACTACATAGAAAGGAGCCTATAGACCTTGAGAAGTACAAGCCGGACCAAGGAACTATATGAAAATGAACTGACCCCTCACTGTACGCAACAGCTCCAGAGAAAACCTTAGATACATTTTTACTATGATCATCTTTTAAATTTTTAAAACTTTTTAAATACTATTTGTTTAATTTTTATATTTTTCTTTCTTTTATTTTTAAGTTCCCTATAACTCCTTCAATTCTCATTTTTACAACAATCTATTACCTAGCAAAAAAAAGACACTATTTTGTAAGTAAGCTTCATATATATATATATATGTAAGAATTTTAGTGACTCTGTATTTTGTTGCTGTTGTTGTTGTTCACTTGTTATTTTTTATCTCCTCCTCTTTCCTTTTTTTATTTTTCTTTTTTCTTCTTTTTTTGTAATTGTATTTTTGAGAATCTAAAATTTACTCTAGATTTTTAATATTTGCTTTTTAGTATTTGTTATCAACTTTGTTTCTTTAAGAACCTAATCTTCAGTACTCATTTTTACTTGGGAGTGAGATCACTGGATCGACTGCTCTCTCCCCCTTTTGCTCTCCTTTTTCTCCACCAGGTCACCTCTATCTCCCCCTCCCCCTTTTCTTCTCTACCCAACTCTGTGAATCTCTTTGAGTGTTATGAATTGTGAAGAACACTTAGATAACTGATTACTGGCTGGATCTGTATCTCTCCATCTGATTCCCTTTTTTCTCCCCCTGGCAACTTCTGTATCCTTCCTCCCTCGTCTCTTTTTGGTATAAATCTGTGAACATCTCTGAGGGATCCAGACTGTGAAGAGCACACAGGGAAGTGATCACTGGCTACCTCACTCTCTCACCATTTCATCCCTCTCTTCTCCTTCTGATCACCTCTATCTCTCTCCTCCCTCTTCTCCACTCCATGTAACTCTTTGTACCTCTCTGGGTGTCCCTCACTGTGGAGAAATTTTTCCTCATTAACATAGACATTCTACCATCCATGCTATATAGATGGAGGAATCCTGAGGCTACTGGAAGAATAAGGCTGAAAACAAGAGACAGGAAGCCTAAGCCCAAATCCTGAGAATACCAGAGAACTCCTGGATTTAGGAGTTAATTGATCGATAGGAGCTCATCAAACGCCTCCATACCTAAACTGAATCCAAGCACCTATAAGGGCCAACAAGTTCCAGAGTAAGATATGCCCCGCAAATTCTCCAGCAACACAGGAATATAGCCTGGAGCTTCAATACACAGGCTGCCCAAAGTCACATCAAGCCCACTGACATCTCAAAACTCTTTACTGAGCACTTCATTCCTCGCCAGAGAGAAGAAATTCAGATCCACCCACCAGAACACGAACACAAGCTTTCCCAACCAGGAAACTGTGACAAACCACCCGTCCAACCTCACCAACAGTGAGGAACCTCCACAATAAAGAGGTAACACGGCAGTATAAACAAGATGAAAAGGCAGAGAAATACCCAGCAGGTAAAGGAACAGGATAAATGCCCTCCAAACCAAAAAAAAGAGGAGGAGATAGGAAATCTACCTGATAAAGAATTCTGAATAATGATAGTGAAAATGATCCAAAATCTTGAAAACAAATTGGAGTTACAGTTCAATAACCTGGAGACAAGGATTGAGAAGATGCAAGAGAGGTTTAACAAGGACTTAGAAGAAATGAAAACGAGTCAAACTACAATGAATAATGCAATAAATGAGATCAAAAACACCCTGGAGGGAACTAACAGTAGAATAACAGAGATAGAAGATAGGAAAAGTGAGGTAGAAGACAAAATGGTAGAAATAAATGAAACAGAGAAGAAAAAAAAAACAATTAAAATAAATGAGGACAATCTCAGAGACCTCTGGGACAATGTTAAATGTATCAACATTCGAATCATAGGAGTCCTAGAAGAAGAAGGCAAAAAGACCATCAGAAAATATTTGAGGAGATAATAGTTGAAAACTTCCCTAAATGGGGAAAGGAACTAATCACCCAAGTCCAAGAAACCCAGAGAGTCCCAAATAGGATGAACCCAAGGCAAAACACCCCAAGACACATATTAATCAAATTAATAAAGATCAAACACAAAGAACAAATACTGAAAGCAGCAAGGGAAAACCAACAAATAACACACAAGGGGAATCTCATAAGGATAACAGCTGATCTCTCAATAGAAACACTTCAGGCCAGAAGGGAATGGCAGAAGATACTTAAAATTATGAAAGAAAATAATCTACAACCCCGATTACTGTACCCAGCCAGGAGCTCATACAAATTTGAAGGAGAAATCAAAAGCTTTACAGACAAGCAAAAGTTGAGAGAATTCAGCAACACCAAACCAGTGCTCCAACAAATGCTAAAGTATCTTCCCTAAACAGGAAACACAGATAGGGTGTATAATCTCAAACCCAAAACAATAAAGTAAATGGTAATGGGATCATTCTTATTAATAATTACCTTAAACGTAAAGGGGTTGAATGTCCCAACCAAAAGACAAAGATTGGCTGATTGTATACAAAAACAAGAACCCTATATATGTTGTCTACAAGAGACCCACCTCAAACCTAGGGACACATATAGACTGAAAGTTAAGGGCTGGGAAAAGATATTCCATGCAAATGGAAACCAAAAGAAAGCAGGAGTATCAATACTCATATCAGATAAATTAGACTTTAAAATAAAGTCTGTGAAAAGATATGAAGATGGACATTACCTAATGATCAAAGGATCAACCCAAGAAGAAGATGTAACAATTATAAATATATATGCACCCAAAATTGGAGCACCACAATATGTAAGGCAAATGCTAATAAGTATGAAAGGGGAAATTAACAATAACACAATAATAGTGGGAGACTATTATACCCCATTCACACTGATGGATAGATCAACTAAACAGAAAACTAACAAGGAAACACAAACTTTAAAAGATACAATAGACCGGTTAGACCTAATTGATATCTGTAGGACATTTAACCCAAAAACAATGAATTTCACCTTTTTCTCAAGTGCACACCGGACCTTCTGCAGAATACATCACATGCTGAGCCATAAATCTAGCCTTGGTAAATTAAAAAAAAACTGAAATCATTCCAAGCATCTTTTCTGACCACAATACATTGAGATTAGATATCAATTACAGGAGAAATGCATTTAAAAATTCCAACATATGGAGACTGAACACCATGCTTCTGAATAACCAACAAATGACAGAAGAAATCAAAATATGCATAGAAATGTATGAAAATGAAAACACAACAACCCAAAACCTATGGGACACTGTAAAAGCAGTGCTGAGGGGAAGGTTCATAGCTATACAGGCTTACCTAAAGAAACAAGAAAGAAGTCAAATAAATAACCTAACTTTACACCTAAAGCAACTAGAAAAGGAAGAAATGAAGAACACCAGGGTGAGCAGAAGTAAAGAAATCTTAAAGATCGGGGCAGAAATAAATGCAAAGGAAACAAAAGAGACCATAGCAAAAATCAACAAAGCCAAAAGCTGGCTCTTTGAAAAGATAAATAAAATTGACAAGCCATTAGCCAGACTCAGTAAGAAACAAAGGGAGAAAAACCAAATCCACAAAATTATAAATGAAAATGGAGAAATCAGTACAGAAAACACAGAAATACAAAGGATCAGAAGAGAGTATTATCAGCAACTATATGCAAATGAACTGGAAAACTTGGGAGAAATGGACAAATTCTTAGAAAAGTACAACTTTCCAAAACTAAGCCAGGAAGAGATAGATAATCTTTACAGACCCATCACAAGCACAGAAATTGAAACCGTAATCAGAAATCTTCCAACAAACATAAGCTCAGGACCAGATGGCTTCACAGCTGAATTCTACCAAAAATTTAGAGGAGAGCTAACACCAATTCTACTCAAGCTCTTCCAGAAAATTGCAGAGGAAGATGAACTTCCAAACTCATTCTCTGAGGCCACCATGACCCTAATACCATAACCCAATAAAGATGCCACTATAAAAGAAAACCACAGGTCAATATCACTGATGATCATAGACGCAAAAATCTTTAACAAAACTCCAGCAAATAGAATCCAACAACATATTAAAAAGATCATATATCATGACCAAGTAGGCTTTATGACAGATATGCAAGGATTCTTCAATATCCACAAATCAATCAATGTAATACACCACATTAACAAATTGAAAAATAAAAACCACATAATTATCTAAATAGATGGAGAGAAAGCCTTTGACAAAATCCAACATCCATTTATGATAAAAACCTTCTGAAAAGCAGGAATAGAAGGAATATACCTCAACATAAAAAAAGTTGTATATGACAAACCCACAGCAAACATTATCCTCAATGGTGAAAAACTGAAAGATTTTCCCCAAAAGTCAGGAACAAGACAAGGGTGCCCACTCTCACCACTACTATTCAACATAGTTTTGGAAGTCTTGGCCACAGCAGTCAGAGCAGAAAAAGAAATAATAGGAATCCAGACTGGAAAAGAAGAAGTAAAACTCTCACTGTTTGCAGACGACATGATCCTCTACATAGAAAACCCTAAAGACTCTACCAGAAAATTACTAGAGCTAATCAGTGAATATAGTAAAGTTGCAGGATATAAAATCAACACACAGAAATCCCTTGCATTCCTATACACTAACAATGAGAAAACAGAAAGAGAAAGTAAGGAAACAAGTCCATTCACCACTGCAACGAAAAGCATGAAATACTTAGGCATATATCTACCTAAAGAAACAAAAGACCTGTATATATAAAACTACAAAACACTGATGAAAGAAATCAAAGAGTACACAAATAGAAGGAGAAATATACCGTGTTAATGGATTGGAAGAATCAATATAGTGAAAATGAGTATACTGCCCAGAGCAATCTATAGATTCAATACAATTCCTATCAAGCTACCAGTGGTCTTTTTCACAGAACTAGAACAAATAATTTCACAATTTGTATGGAAATACAAAAAACCTCAAATGGTCAAAGCCATCTTGAGAAAGAAGAATGGAATTGGAGGAATCAAGCTGGCTGACTTTACGCTGTACTACAAAGCCACAGTCATCAAGACAGTATGGTACTGGAACAAAGACAGAAATATAGATCAATGGAACAAAACAGAAAGCCCAGAGATAAATCCACACACCTATGGATACCTTATCTTTGATAAAGGAGGCAAGAACATACAATGGAGAACAGACAATCTCTTTAACAAGTGGTGCTGGGAAAACTGGAGAGCCACTTGTAAAAGAATGAAACTACAGCACTTTCTAACATATACACAAAAATAAACTCAAAATGGATCAAAGATTTAAACATAAGAACAGAAACTATAAAATTCCTAGAGGAAAACATAGGCAAAACACTCTCCGACATAAACTAAAGCAGGATCCTCTATGACGCACTTCCCAGAATATTGGAAATAAAAGCAAAAATAAACAAATGGGACCTAATTAAAATTAAAAGCTTCTGCACAACAAAGGAAACTAAAAACAAGGCAAAAAGGCAGCCTTCAGAATGGGAGAAAATAATAGCAAACGAAGCAATGGACAAACAATTAATCTCAAAAATATACAAGCAACTCCTGCAGCTCCATTAAGAAAAATAAACGACCCAATCAAAAAGTGGG
>ML661243.1:1693640-1715627 GCA_007570785.1 Antilocapra americana
CACTTTACACCAGTCAGAATGGCTGCCATCCAAAAGTCTCCAAGCAGTAAATGCTGGAGAGGATGTGGAGAAAAGGGAACCCTGTTACACTGTTGGTGGGAATGCAAACTAGTATAGCCACTATGGAGAACAGTGTGGAGATTCCTTAAAAAACATGAAATAGAACTGCCATATGACCCAGCAATCTCACTGCTGAGCATACACACGGAGGAAACCAGAACTGAAAGAGACACATGTACCCCAATATTCATTGCTGCATTGTTTACAATAGCCAGGACATGGATGCAACCTAGATGTCCATCAACAGATGAATGGATAAGAAAGCAGTGGCACATATCCACAATGGAATATTACTCAGCCATTAAAGAGAATACATTTGAATCAGTTCTTCTGAGGTGGACGAAACTGGAGCCTATTTTACAGAATGAAGTAAGCCAGAAGGATAAACACCAATACAGTGTACTAATGCATATATATGGAATTTAGAAAGATGGTAATGATGACCCTGTTTGCAAGACAGCAAAAGAGACACAGATGTATAGAACAGTCTTTTGGACTCTATGGGAGAGGGCAAGTGTGGGATGGTATTGGAGAATGGCATTGAAACATGCAAATTATCATATGTAAAATCAATTGCCAGCCCAGGTTTGATGCTAGATACAGGGTGCTCAGGGCTTGTGCACCATGATGACCCACAGAGAGGGAATCGAAAAGGAGGTGGGAGGGGGGTTCTAGAAGGGGAACACATGTATACCCATGGCGAATTCATGTCAGTGTATGGCAAAACCAACATGATCATGTAAAGAAAAAAAAAAAAAAGACTTCACCTTTCAGTGCAGGGTGTAGGTTCAGTCCCTGGTTAGAGATGAGATCCCACATGCCTCATGACCAAGAATCGAAAATATGAAACAGAAACAGTATTGTAACACATTCAATAAAGACTTTAAAAAATGAAAAAAATAATCACAAAGTAGTGTCATTCATTTGCTTCTAAATCTTTTACATTATTTCAGATTGACTACATTTAAAATAGAAATGTCTTTCTTTTTTTTCCAAATTGAGATATTCTTTTTCTGTTCAGCAACACTTCTTTCATTTAACAATTAAAGTGTGAATGAACTGAGACTAGGAATAATTGAGCAAAGTTGCTGCTATTCTCAAGATATTTTAAAAGTTTGTATACAGCAATAAAGTTTTTCATAATGAAAAAAGTATGCAAATTTGATTCATCCTCTTAAAAAGGAAGCTGAAAGTCAGCATATCAGCACACAAAGATCTTGTCTGTAGCAAGTCATCTACATTGTTAATTACAAAGCTTATTCTGAAAACTGAGCCATGATATCAATAAGATCAATGAGCTTGCTTCTGCTAAGTCCCTTCAGTAATTTCCAACTCTGTGTGACCCCGTAGATGGCAACCCACCAGGTTCCTCCGTCCCTGGGATTCTCCAGGCAAGAAAATGGGAGTGGGTTGCCATTTCCTTCTCTGATCAATGAGTTTAGTGGGCTGTTAAATATTCAGCAAATACCTCTTTACCTTAAATATGATCTTTGGGATTAATTTGAATGGTTTACCAAAACATGCAGTGAAGTGTAAATCTATTGTACTGGGAAACAATAGATTTTTTACAAAAAATTGTATTTTTTGCCTTACTTTTTAAATCCATAAACATTTGGAAAACACACCTTCTCACTGATTAAAGAATAAACAACAAACTAGATCTCAAAACATAAATTTTCAAATTCTGTCTTTTGAAAATTACCAAGGATTTTGAAGGAATTTAAAATATGCCACTCTAAAATATGCCACTTTGAGAAATGGATTATTTTGAAAAACATCAGGTGCAGTAAGAGCCTTCTTCCCTTCCCTATCTGATGAAAAGAAGGGTATAAATTCCCCACAAGAAACCCAGCCTCACTGTATCACAAAGAGGAGAGCAACTCATAACCAAAGATGGGGATTGATGCCAAGATAAATGTTTTTAAGTATTGCATACTTAAATAACCATTATCTTCTGTCAGTTGCCTCATGATTTCCTAGTCATTTTCCCACAATTTATCACCACTAGAAGCTCAAATCTCCTTTTCCTTGTCTAGTCACTCATCCACAATTTATTGCCCTTTGTTAAAATGGTATATAAGCTCTTGAGTGTAACCCTATCTTTGGGTTTTTACTCCTGTTCTGTGAAACCCCCAGACACATAACAATATTAACATCAATAAAAATTGTACACCTTTTATTCTGTTAATCTGTCTTTCATAAGTTTAATTGGCAGGCCTGAGCTATTTATCCTAAGAGGGTAGAGGGAAGGTTTTTCCTCTCCTACAATCTACAATGACATTTCATCTTCATATAAGAAAGGGGGATAAGTAATATTTTCAATATTCAGTCATCTTTAGTTACATAAAAAGTGAAACTTCGTCAAAGGAAATTACTAGAACCATTACTTATTCTCTGCTCTCTTGAAAACTTTTATTTGATAACAGAGCCATTTTATGGCACTGAATCCTAGAACTCTTTCCAAAGTACTTGTAATTGTACATGCATTCTTAATACAGTATTTACTCATGTACTGCTCTGTTAATAAATTGAGTTCCTATTTGATTCTACCTGTTGAATAACAGATACAGTACTTGTTTTTACGAAACAACTTATCACAAGACAATGTAACAGAGTTCTATGGTATCAAATGAAAAACCAATCTGGACTTGGGGAAAGAGAAACTTTATTCAAAAGGATTATTGCAGGAGAGATAACAAGGACTATTGCAATAAGGGGAGGAGAGCAATTACAATAGGGAGTCCTGTCTGAATGCTGCAAATGTCTCAAAGGTCAAGCAGAAAAGGGCTTTTCTTTAGGGAGAGATAAACAAAGCTAGAACAAAAGTGAGTGTGGAGGAACAGGAAGAATTAGTGGAGGTGTTATGATCAGGTGGTAGATCATGACAGAGACTCTCTCCTTTATCAAACCTTAGTCAGGCTCTTCTGAACTCTCTTCTCAAGTAGGCTTCAACCTTGGGTTATGAGAGCTGCAGACTCTCTGCACAAAGGATTTCAGATGCCTCTCACACTAAAAGACTCTAACAAAAACTAGCATTATTTCTAACAGCTCAAGACAACACCCCTAGGATCATGACTCCCAACCCCCTTAAGTTCCTGTCTGAGAAAAGCTCACTGGTGTGAAAAATATGTACTATTTGTTCCAGCCAAAACCTGACTACAGCCCCACCCACACTTTCCCTTTGAAGCATTTACTTTAAAAACATTTTTATAAATCCTCCTTCTCTCCCTTTGAGTTGTATATATATATATATATTTCCTTAAACCTAAGAGTATTTTTCTCAATGACCTGAGAGCCTCTCCTTTGAAAGTAATCATCAGGAAGCCTAGAATCCCTGTCTCCTAGTCTCTGTGGGAGGGTGGGAGCCTAACTTTGGTAAGTGCCACTTAGCAGGCACAGGTGGTCTAATCATATTAAAATGATCAATGTCCTTACCTGCTTCTTACAGTTTTTCACTTCCCTGACTCTGCTCAAGCACCCCACACATTTCCCTTTCCTAATTCCTCATTATCTCTTTGAAATATTCAGTTACTTCTGCACAGATCAGAATTGAACTCAGGTTACACTGGAGTCTCTCCCGTACTATGTTCAGTTCAGTTCAGTCGCTCAGTTGTGTCTGGCTCTTTGTGACCCCATGAACCACAGCACACCAGGCCTCCCTATCCATCACCAACTCCCAGAGTTTACTCAAACTCCTGCCCATTGAGTCAGTGATGCCATCCAACCATCTCTCCTCTGTCATCCCCTTCTCCTCCTGCCTTCAATCTTTCCCAACATGAGGGTCTTTTCAGATGAGTCAGCTCTTCGCATCAGATGACCAAAATATTGGAGTTTCAGCTTCAACATCAGTCCTTCCAATGAACACCCAGGACTGATTTCCTTTAGGATGGATCTCGTTACAGTCCAAGGGACTACTATGGTGAGGCTATTAATTAAAATCTATCTTCACTTACTTTAACTACTGTCTGTCTTTGTTTTTCTTTAGTAATCAGAGACTGTTTTATCCTGAAGTCAGCCCAGTCTCATGAGGGGTCCACTATGAGGGATTGTTTGCCTGCTTGAGCTTAGAGTCAGTCAAAGTTGAGGAGCCTGTGAAGGAGAGAAGCTTAACTAAAATTTGACCAGATTAGATGAATGGTCATTTTGTTTCATTTTATTAGTGGGGAAAAGCAGTTCAGCTAATCATTTGAAATGGAAAAAAATGTAGCTTGAAGAGCCTCTGTTTTGGGCTATGTAAATGACAAAGAGATCTGTAAGTCTTATTTAAATCATATAGGAAGGATGGCCCTTTGCAATAAACCAATTCACAAACGGGTGAGGGGATTTCTTAATTGTTGCTGTTTTCTGAAAGCACAGGGCTCAGATAACATTCACTACTCAGCAATCATGCAAAGAAATAGAGGAAAACAATAGAATGGGAAAGACTAGAGATCACTTCAAGATAATTATAGATACCAAGGCAAAATTTTATGCAAAGATAGGCTTAATAAAGGACAGAAATGGTATGGACCTAACAGAAGCAGAAGATATTAAGAAGAGGTGGCAAGAATACACAGGAGAACTGTTCACAAAAAGATCAACATGAACCAGATAATCACTATGGTGTGATCACTCACCTAGACCCAAACATCCTGGAATGTGAAATCAAGTGGGCCTTAGGAAGCATCACTATGAACAAAGCTAGTGGAGATGATGGAATTGCAGTTGAGCTATTTCAAATCCTGAAAGATGATGCTGTGAAAGTGCTGCACTCAATATGCCAGCAAATTTGGAAAACTCAGCACTGGCCACGGGACTGGAAAAGGTCAGTTTTCATTCCAATCCCAAAGAAAGCAATGCCAAACAAGGCTCAAACTACCACACAATTGCACTCATCTCACATGCTAGTAAAGTAATGCTCAAAATTCTCCAAGCCAGGCTTCAGCAATATGTGAACCATGAACTTTCAGATATTCAAACTGGTTTTAGAAAAGGCAGAAGAACCAGAGGTCAAATTGTCAACATCTGCTAGATCATCAAAAAAAAACACAAGAGTTCCAGAAAAATATCTATTTCTGCTTTATTGATGATACCAAAGTTTTTGACTGTGTGGATCACAAAAAAAAAATGGAAAATTCTGAAAGAGATGGGAATATGAGACCACCTGACCTGCCTCTTGAGAAACCTGTATGCAGGTCAGGAGGCAACAGTTAGAACTGGACATGGAACAACAGACTGGTTCCAAATAGGAAAAAGAGTACATCAAGGCTGTATATTGTCACCCTGCTTACTTAACTTCTATGCAGAGTACATCATGAGAAACCCTGGGCTCAAAGAAGCACAAGCTGGAATCAAGATTGCCAGGAGAAATATCAATAACCTCAGATATGCAGACGATACCACCCTTATGACAGAAGGTGAAGAAGAACTAAAAAACCTCTTGATGAAAGTGAAAGAGGAGGGTGAAAAAGTTGGTTTAAAGCTCAACATTCAGAAAACTAAGATTGTAGTATCCGGTCCCATCACTTCGTGGCAGGTAGATGGGGAAACAGTGGAAACAGTGGCTGACTTTCTTTTTCTGGGTTCCAAAATCACTGCAGATGGTGACCGCATCCATGAAATTAAAAGATGCTTACTCCTTGGAAGGAAAGTTATGACCAATCTAGACAGCCTATTGAAAAGCAGAGACATTACTTTGTCAACAAATGTCTATCTAGTCAAGGCTATAGTTTTTCCAGTAGTCATGTATGGATGTGAGAGTTGGACAGTGAAAAAGGCTGAGTGCCGAATAATTGCTGCTTTTGAACTATGGTGTTGGAGAAGACTCTTGAGAGTCTCTTGGACTGCAAGAAGATCCAACCAGTCCATCCTAAATGAGATCAGTTCTGGATGTACATTGGAAGGACTGATGTTGAAGCTGAAACTCCAATACTTTAGCCACCTCATGTGAAGAATTGACTCATTGGAAAAGACCCTAATGTTGGGAAGGATTGGGAGCAGGAGGAGAAGGGCATGACAGAGGATGAGATGGCTGGATGGCGTCACCAACTTGATGGGCATGGGTTTGGGTAGACTCCGGGAGTTGGTGATGAATAGGGAGGCCTGACATACTACGATTCATGGGGTCGTAAAGAGTCTGACATGACAGAGTGATTGATCTGAACTAAACTGATGCTGTGAAAGATTGAGGGCAAAAGGAGAATAGGACGACAGAGGATGAGATGGTTGGATGGTATCACCGACTGAATGGACATGGGTTTGGGTGGACCCCGGGAGTTGCTGATAGACAGGGAGGCCTGGCGTGCTGTGGTTCATGGGGTCACAAAGAGTTGGACACGACCAAGTGACTGAACTGAACTGAATTGTTCTATCAGTGGCAAGACACTTCAGAACACCAATCTTTGTTCAAGGATTGGAAAGAACCACCCAGTCCAGTAATACCTAAGTTCCTTGCTGAGTGATGGTTCACAATTCGCGAGATAAGTGGTGCTTGTGTAGAAACCATTAGCCTGTGATGACACAAGTCAATGCCTGTGTGAGAAATTTCACAGTCTTCCGAGGTGGTGCTAATGGTAAAGAACCTGCCTGCCAATGCAGGAGACTTGAGACTGATCCTATGGGTTGGGAAGATCCCCTGGAGAAGGGCATGGAAACCCATTCCATTATTCTTGCCTGGGCAATCCCCAAAGACAAAGAAGCCTGGAGAGCTACAGTCCATAGGTTCTCAAGCTGAAATGACTTAGCATGCATGAATAAGTAATTTCTGGTTTACCCTTCTTGTAACAAAAGGAGTACAAAAAGTGAGAGAACTGAGTAATGTCATGACAGTGGTGAATTTTATCTGAGCCCTCTGCTCCTGTAAAACAGGGAAGGTTAAAAAGTTATCCCATCCTTCCTGTTCCAGGAAATGGTTTACTACAAAGAACCACCTTTTGCTATACGACTTAGAAAAAACTCACTGACTCTCATTTACATATTATGAGGAGAGACATAGACTTCCCAAATTCTTATGCCTTGCTTCATAATTAATTTGTTGAACTGTTTTGTTCCCCCTGACGTATGGGAACAATATGCCTATTAATCAAATTTTGGTTAAGATTCTGTTCTTCTCTCAAGCCCCTGAGCTTGACTCATCTGTAGCCTGAGCTGAAACACAGCCTTCTCAGCCTTCTGAGAACAGGCTGACCTCAGGATAAAATATTCTGTGATCTACTTACTATCCCATAGGACCACTCTTTCACCTAACTTCACCACACTCAGTTCCTTCTGGCTCTGTTTTTTCCTATATAGAAGAAAAGGTTTTTGCTTAATACTTGCAGATCTTATGTAGTAGTTCCCTCTATTGCAATAGCTCCTTTGTCTCTTGCAATAGTGCTTTTGAATAAAATCTCTCCTTACTGAGTTCCAATTTGGTTTTTGACAGTGAGGAGAGTGCCAGGCAGGGGACAGATCACTGAGCCTTGCTTTCCCAAGACAATGGCAAAGCACTGAACGTTTTAAAAAAGAAAGTGATAAGATCAGATTTGCATAATGAAAATCTTTCAGGCCTAAGGGAGGCCACTTGTATGGTTGATGGGGCTTTCACTAAAGAGAGAGAGAGAGAAGATTGGGGCAGAAGGAGGTGATGCACTCATTTTGAACATGGTGAATTTGTGATGACCTGGAGACATTCAATTAGAGCAAGAGATGTGATTCTGAAGCCTAGGGGAGAGATATGTATCAGAGAATTAATGGTACATACAAGATTATCGAAGCCCTGGAGTAATATGCTCTTCAAAAGCTATAACCTATAGGTCTCTTCTCTTTTAGTCTTGGCTTTCCCTGGATCATCAAACCCATTTTAAGCCCTATTTTTGTTTCTCTTTGTTCTTTCTTCTTTAAAATATATGAACATAGATGTATAAACTGCAAAAGTAAACTACACATTGATAAAAAACTATGTGAATATTTATTATTCCTATCAGGCCATATAGATTCATTTACTGTTGTTGTTAAGTCACTAAATCATGCCCTACTCTTTACAACCCCATTGACTATAGCACCCCAGGCTTCCCTGTCTTTCACTATCTCCCAACAGTTGATCAAACCCATGTCCACTGAGTCAGTGATGCTTCATTTAGCACATTTAAGTAGGTCTAATTGCTTTCTCATAATGAAATGGAATAAATAGCAAATTCTGTTTGAATCATTTACCATACAAGTGTGTAACACAGGATCAGCAACTTCTTTAGTCTTAAGTGTAACAGGTTGGGTAGAGGAAGTAAGAAGTGTCTAAAGGCTTTACTACATGCTATGATAGAAGTCATGAGTCAAAAGAAAGCCAAAAAGATGAGAAGGAGACATTAAGAAAAAAGTAACAATGTAGAAGATAAAAGAAAAAAAAAGAAAGAAAGAAAGGTCTAAAAGCAGAAATAATTAAAGCACTCATAATGGAGAGTTTTAAAGGATAAGGTGGTTGGTGATGCCAGTATTTCATGTCAAGGGATTCCCAGTGATTTACAATATTAAAAGTTTAATTTTAAAACAATATAGTTAAGGGGGAGCATATGTAAACCCATGGCGGTTTCATGTCATTGTATGGCAAAATCAACACAATTAAGTAAAGAAAATTAAATAAATAAATAAATAAAACAATATAGTTAATATTGAAAAATAACTTTGTTATGGTAAACCAACTTGACAGTACAGCTACTGCTTATCCTAGATCTTTACCATTCTGCGGCTACAAAATAAAGTTAAGTTTACCTTAAGAGCAAAATAATGAAATCTCCAACCAGTTTGCTGAAATACTGAAATTGAATCTGGCCTCTGTACCCTGATATCAAATTAAATCTGAAAGGCAGAGTTTTGGGTAAAGTAGAAAAAAAATAGCTTTATTGCTTTGCCAGGTGAATGGGGACAAATTAGGCTAAAACCGTGGGCCCCTACCTGGAAGGGATAGTGAAGAATTTTATAGTAATGGTTCAAAACAGCTCATGGATATTCTTCTGACTGATTGGTGTTGAGGTAAATCGGGGTCAGCATTATCAACCTTTTGATTCCAACCAGTCTGCAGTCTATGTGTTTATGGCTGCCATACTGTTAACTTCTCCCAACTGGCGGGGCTTTCAGTATCTGCAAAACAACTCAAAATACTATGTGTATCACTTTGGGGAGAACCAGGTCCCTGCCCCACTTTTTTTTTTTTCTTTTGAGTGTTCCTCCCTTGTCTCCCTTCCTTAATTAACAACTGTTTGAACCTGCTCCTTGGAACTCAGGGAAGGTCATGGAGGCTGAATAAAAACTATTTTCTGTAATCAAGAAATTGGTGACAGGGAAAGGCTTTTGTGCCCAGGAGTTCCACAGAGTCCTGCTTGCTATCAGTCTGTGTGTGTGTGTGTGTGTGCACGCACACACGTGTGATTGCATGTGTGTTCAGTTGCTGAGTCGTGTCCTTCTCAAACACCTCCCCAGTGATTTTAGGAGGTTCCATAAATAAATCTACCAGCTCTAATCCCTCCTTTTCTCTGTGATCCACTGTCAACATCCTGTGCACATTAGTACACTTGATATAGCCCCTCCACAGCAACTGCTTATCATGAAAGTCCTATGTACATGCTAAGACAGCTGCTTCCAGATCCTCCCAATATTTGCAATGAGCCACACAAAATTTCAGGTGCTGAGAGTATCTTCTCATTCTCAAATCTCTGCCACAGCTTTCACCTAAAACTACTTGTTTGTGCCAGAATCTTACCTAGGCTCTTTTAAACTGGTTTGTCTTCTAGCCATCTCTCCTCTAACCTTTTAATTATTCAATATACTATGTGTCCAACACTGTATCAGATGTCAGAGATACAGTGGTTAAGAAGACACTGCAGTCTTTGACTTTTGTGGAGACTATAGTCTAGTGATGATGTTAACCCAAATAACAAAGGCTTAAGTGCCTTATGAAAATTACTTTCTAGTTCTTATCACTGCTCTGTCAGTTAAAGTCTATTTTGATTCTCACTTTTTAGTCTTAAAGCTGTAAAGTTGCTCACTCAGAGTCACAAAGCTAGTGAGGGCAGAACTGATCTTTAAGTCCTAGCCTGACTATAAAGCCCATGCTCTTGACTCCTAATAGGCTTCCTCAAAACAAGTCTACTGGACTGGACAGTTTGTACAGATCACATCTATTAAAGTCGTCACCCACCTTACTTTTTCATCAACTCCTTTGTGTGAATTCAGTGCCCCTCTCTGAGTTTGCTTCCCAAACTCCATTAAACACCTAGGTATATATCAAGGTATAAACACAAATCAGGGTATATGAGGTAGGCAGAAAGGCGATGTTCTGTGTATTAAGAGCATCTGTGAAAAGCTTCATAGGCCAAAAACCCTTTCATACGAGTCTAAAAAAAATCTTTCTGATAATAATCACCTCATGAAATACCTTTGAGACTGGTGCCTGCAAAATGCACCATACCTTTTAACTACATATTGATAATCAACCTGCTCTAAAGAGAGCTCTTCTTGCTCACTGGAAATCCCTTTGCTTACAAACAAGATCTAAAGAGAAAGGGTACGAAGACAAATGTGATCTGAGTTTGGGATGTTCTTGGCAATAGGGGTTCTCAGTAAGTCACCACACAATTGCTTGCTGGAAGTTGAGCAGTCTTCCACGTTCAAAGGAACCAGTGGGTTCTGCTCACTATATTGTGGCTTTTGAATTGTTTCTTTGATTTTGAAGATTGGAGTATGCTAAGCCAATCCTGCTTTTTAATTTGGGCTCCTCTGTGGTAAGCAGTATACTTTCAAGACTCTCAGAACATTCTTCCTGTGACTCTCTGTAATAAACTTTGGAGCAACAAAATCTACTCCATGGAATAAACCCTCAAACTCTTGGGGTTCTAGCCAGTGCTACAGTTTTAATTACAATTTATTTTCTAGCATGATAGAGTAAGATATTTTTAAAGTATAAATTGTTCCAGTGCCTTTAGATTATACTCTCCTTCATGAAACACCAATCTCCTTGGAACCAGAGTCTAAGATTTCTTCTTTTGTTGATATCTTTCACATTTTGTCTAGCATCGGGGTAGATTAAAGATCTCTCTGTACAGTGTAAAACCAGTCAGGTGAGGGAAGAAAAATATGCCAATCAACTGACAGTTTAGACTCTACTTAACCATAAGGATTACTTGATACTCATCAGAATTGACTGAGTCACACACCTATTAAATCAAAGTAGTTAGAGTCTATGTTACCCAATATCATAGTCATGTAGCTATTTTAAATTTAGATTAAAGTTAAATGAAATTAACATTTCAGTCTCTCGGTCACACTAGTGCAATTTCAAGTATTCAGTGGCTACAGTTAGCTAGTGGCTGTTGTATATTGGACAGCACAGATATAGAGTATTTCCATTATCACAGAAAATTCTATTGGGCAATGCTGTCTTGAGGATAAAACTACAATTGCTTTATTGAGATAATTCTCAATAAAAGTTGAGTTAAGTACAACTACTCTGGGTAAATGATCATTTCTACTTTTAAGGAGTTAACATTTCCTTGAAACAGATATATGTACCCACACAAATTGTAACATGAGGCAAAAGTGCTAAGTGTTCTGATTATGGGAGCAAGGAGAGGGCTATTCTGGCTCAGGTGAAAGGAAAGTCTTATTGTTGAAGGTGGAAACTAAGCTGGTTTTTCAAAAAGGTTCAAATGAAAATAGTCAGAAATTGACTGGCTGGTGGGAGGACTGGGGAAGAGTAGAAGAACCATTTCAGCGGAATGTGAGTGAAGGGCATTGAGGTGGAAAGTTTTGAACCTGCATGGGGAAGTGTAACTGTTATATTGGTGGCTGGCATGTGCTTGTCAAGCTCATATTTCAAAGTCTAATTCTTTTGATTGCTTTATAAAATTCTGCAATTTCAGTTATTTTAATATTCATGATAAAATGCCTTTTATTTTAATATTTATGATAAAAATGCCTTTTTGACTTCCCTTGTGATTTGAAGATAAGGTTGCAATCTAACTATTGCTGCCAGGCTTATATTTCTTGTATATATATATATATATCAGAAATTTAATTTATAATAAAACATAACTACCAGCCATCTAGCTGTTTGTGTACTAAGCAATACATTCTACTTCTGTAGGCAATTTTATAAGAGAATTCAAGTTATAAGCACAAGATTGCTTAGAGAGCCTGAAATCTGAGCAAGGGAGTTAGTTAGATGTTCTAATAGCTAGTGTCATCCAGCTATCACAGCCTAATGTGTCTATCATCACTATTAGAATTTACCTGGATGATTCCTTCTTCAGGACAATGTATATCATGTCATTCCTGTCTTCAGAATCTGCAACAGTTTCTTGTCTAAATTAGTAAATCTAAACTCCTCTACCTGGCATTTAAGGCCCGACTTAATCAAATGGCATCTTACTTAGTTGAATTTATTCCCCATTAGATTATATAACATAAAACAGTATAATGCAGCCATTTTGATGTGACCATTTTAACATAGTCATTTTGATGCTAGGACCTTTTGATGGCACTGCCTGAGAGAGAGCATTTTAACATAGACATATCTGACAGATTCTAAAACATAAGCTACTAAGCTGTCAGCTGTTTTGTTTGGTTGTTTTTTTAATAACCATATACTGAATGTAATATCTGTGACCCAAACCTGTTCCAAATTTTTTCCTATATCCATCTAAGCACATTCTGCTCTGCGTCCCCATGCCTTGCTCGGTAAATGCTCAGTAAGCATTTGTTGAATAAATTAATGAGTCAATGCTAGGCAATTGTTACATTGTTCCATACAGTTGCTATAGCTTTCTATCTTTTCAGAGTGAAGAAATTTTCCTTTAACTTGGATCTTATTGTAAGCATCTCTGAAAGGTGATATTTTTTTTCCTCTGCTTACCTTATTTAGATGTTTTGTGGTAAATTTTAACCCCTGTGTATGCAGTCCAGTAACAATCCACCAAACACCCTAATTTCCAACCAGTTAGCCACTACAAGAACCATGAGAAATATCCAAGAATATTTTTCTATTTGTATTAATGTTTAAAACATGGCAATACATAGCTATATTGTTCATAGCATGAATTAAGATTTGCAACATTTAATTAAATGACATCACCATCATAGTATTTCACTCGAAAGCAACTCTCTTTCTTTTATTTATTCTGATGAGGTTTTATTGTAAATAGGAGCAAATAGTCTTTATAAAGATCATCAATGGTTTAATACTTGCTAAATCCAATGCAGTTTTTCATATGTTATCTTCTTTGCCCTCATGAAGTACTTGAAACTTTCATATATCATTCTTCTCCTGGGTTTCATGTCATCATGTTCTACTAGTTTTCCTTCATCCTTTATGATTTTTCTTTTTTGTCATCTTCACTGCCTTCTATTTTTCAAGCGACTCTGTTCATGATAGTGACCCCAAGGATCTCAAAGGCTCTTCACATTCCTCACATTGAAAACTAAACTCATGTATTTCATACCACTTCTGTAAACTTGATCTTCATTCAACATTCTTTAGTTCCCCTCCCCCGAAAATGTTATCACTTTTACCTAGTTTTTAAATCAGAAAATTGGAAGTTAATCTTGTCTCTTCTCTCTTTTTCACTTTTCCATATTATTTATCATCAAATCTTGCCAATTATACTTCCTAGATGACATTTTTCTTTATTTTGCCATTTTCACCCTACTTTATCCCATCATCATCATCTCTCACTTGTTCTAACTGGTCTCCTTAAATCTAGTCTTACCCCCTTCTAATCAGTCCTTACTTAAGTTGTTGTCAAATTGTTATTATTTCAAATAAAATCCAATCATGTTGCTTCCCTATTTAAGACCCTTCCATAATTTCTCATTGCTATTAGAATAAAGAACAAAATCTTTAAGGTATCTACAAAAGCCATCCATGATCTGGATTTTGTCTAACTCTCTAGCTTCATCTCAGGCCATTCTTTGCTTTGTTTTTACCAGGTTTCTTGAATATAAAGTTTTATGTCTTCCATCTCTTCGGGAAAATTCTTAGCTTCTATTGTTTTGAATATTGCCTCTTCCCATGCTCATTATTCTTTCCTTCTGGGATTTCTATTAAACATGCTTTGGGCAATCTTAATCTATCCTTAACCTCTCCTATCGATCTCTCTCTTAAAGTTGTGTTTGGGATTATTTTCTCTGGATCTGCCACTTATTAATTCCTATTACCGTTTGCTCATGACGGATTGTATATTGATGTGCTTTGTGCTTTTGGGTTGTGAATTTGTGTCTGCTAGGGTTTTTATTGTTTCAATACTTTGTGGCAATCCTGAAATGAGTGTATGTCCTTCTGGAGACATTTAATACCTGTGTTTGTCTCTGATAACTTCCTCAGAAATGTCATAGAGTGGGCTCACATCTTATATTAATTTATTAGCTTTGGTGTTCCTAGAATATATAGGTAGTCGAAAGTTCATATGAAAGAAAATTTGTGGTAACTAATTTTCAAGGAGAAAAAAAAATACTAGATAATATAGGCAGACTTCCGTTGTCAAGGACTTTATTTTTTCCTAGTTCCTCCTTATGCTTAGGGTATGGATTACACAGGATCTGATTTTCTTTTAAGAGAGTCTAAGTTTCAAATTCTCACTTCTTACAGACCCTATGCTTTCTTGCTTCTATATGATCATTACACTCAAATTCCCTTTTATGAAGGACAGCAAATACTCTTAAATCCACTAAAGTGTACATTCATTCATATTGATATACTTAGTCAATAAACATTTATTAACATCTACTATGCCAAACATTATCATATGCATTGTAGATACTGTTGATTTACCACTCTAATTTTGAGATTTCTATTTAGAGGCTGTTAAGCAAAAGAAATATCAAACACTTAAAAATTAAGTGATAGTTTAGCTATTGTCTCATTCAGTGTAATACTGGAGCATTGGATAAAGGACTCAAGAATGAACTATTTAATATTTTAGGAGAAGGTATTTAGTTTGACATAGTATTTACCTTTGACTAGGACATAGAATCTGAAAAGATTCATGTTAGCTTGTTAGATTTTGTCTAGCAGATGTGCAAATCAGTCTTACAAAGTAAAAAATAATAATAATCTTAATGAGTATAGCTTTTTTGCCATACAGGACATTAACCAATTCTGTATCTAATATGCCAGACTATTATTTTCCTCTTTTTTTTTCATTGATCACTGAGGAAGGCTTTCATATCTCTCCTTGTTATTCTTTGGAACTCTGCATTCAAATGTGTATATTTTTCCTTTTGTCCTTTGCTTTTCACTTCCCTTCTTTCAGAGCTATTTGTAAGGCCTCCTCAGACAGCCATTTTACTTTTTTGCATTTCTTTTCCTTGGTGATGGAGAGATCTCTTCAAGAAAATTAGAGATACCAAGGGAACATTTCACGCAAAGATGGGCTCAATAAAGCACAGAAATGGTAGGGACCTAACAGGAACAGAAGATATAAAAAAGAGATGGCAAGGATACACAGGAGAACTGTACAAAATAGATCATCATGACCCAGATAATCATGATGTTGTGATCACTCACCTAGAGCCAAACATTCCATCACTATGAACAAAGGTAGTGGAGGTGATGGAATTCCAGTTGAGCTATTTCAAATCCTGAAAGATGATGCTATGAAAGTGCTGCACTCAATATGCCAGCAAATATGGAAAATTCAGCAATGGCCAAAAGACTGGAAAAGATCAGTTTTCATTCCAATCCCTAAGAAATACAATGCCAAGGAATGCTCAAACTACAGCACAATTGCACTCATCTCACACGCTAGTAAAGTAATGCTCAAAATTCTCCAAGCCAGGCTTCAGCAATACGTGAACCGTGAACTTCCAGTTGTTCAAGCTGATTTTAGAAAAGCAGAGGAACCGGAGATCAAATTGCCAACATCCGCTGGATAATCGAAAAAGCACAAGAGTTCCAGAAAAAGATCTATTTTTGCTTTATTGACGATGTCAAGGCTTTTGACTGTGTGAATCACAAAAATCTGTGGGAAATTCTGAAAGAGATGGAAATATGAGACCACCTGATCTTCCTCTTGAGAAATCTGTATGCAGGTCAGGAAGCAACAGTTAGAACAGGACATGAAGCAACAGACTTGTTCCAAATAGGAAAACAAGTACATCAAAGCTGTATATTGTCACCTTGCTTATTTAACTTATATGCAGAGTACATCATGAGAAGCGCTGGGCTGGAAGAAGCATAAGCTGGAATAAAGAATGCCAGGAGAAGAAATATCAATAACCTCAGATATGCAGATGACACCACCCTTAGGACAGAAAGTGAAGAAGAACTAAAAAGTCTCTTGATAAAAGTAAAAGAGCACAGTGAAAAAGTTGGCTTAAAGCTCAACATTCATAAAACTAAGATCATTGAATTCGGTCCCATCACTTCATGGGAAATAGATGGGGAAAGAGTGGGAACAGTGTTAGACTTTATTTTTCTGGGCTCCAAAATCACTGCAGATGGTGATTGCAGCCATGAAATTAAAAGATGCTTATTCCTTGGAAGGAAAATTATGACCAACCTAGACTGCATATTGGAAAGCAGAGGTCCACCTAGTCAAGGCTATGGTATTTCCAGTGGTCATGTATGGATGTGAGAGTTGAACTTTAAAGAAAGCTGAGTCCTGAAGAACTGATGCATTTGAACTGTGGTGTTGGAAAGGACTCTTGAGAGTCCCTTGGACTGCAAGAAGCTTCAACCAGTCCATCCTAAAGGAGATCAGTCCTGAGTATTCATTGGAAGGACTAATGCTGAAGCTGAAACTCCAATACTTTGGCCACCTGATGGGAAAATCTGACTCATTGGAAAAGTCCCTGATGCTAGGACAGTTTGAGGGCAGGAGGAGAAGGGGATGACAGAGGATGAGATGGTTGGATTACATCACCAACTCAGTGGACATGAGTTTGAGTGGACTCTGGGAGTTGGTGATGGACAGCAAGGCCTGGCGTGCTGTGGTTCATGGGGTTGCAAAGAGTCGGACATGACTGAGTGACTGAACTGAACTAAATATGTCTGGCCTTTAAAACCCCTGTTCCTCTAATTCTCCTTTGACATAACTTTACCATCCTGCTTATTCCCGTTAGTGAATTAAATCTTTGAAACCCACCCCACTTTATATTTGTATGTGAATCATATTTATAACTTTTTATGTATCATGTTTATAGGGCCATAGCAATTTTTTTACTGCAAGTTCTGATATGCTTATAAAAGGATGCTTATTATAGTCTTTCCAGCATTGCCAGATGTTTAATAGTAGGAGATTTTCTGTTCACCTAACCTTCCGTATCTGTAGAAAAGGAACACAACTCCTCCTCTGTGATTTAAGCACACTATCCTTCTCTTTTCTACAGAATTCTACCATTTCTCTGCCCTCTAGTACTTTTCTATCCCTGGAATTCTCCTTCTAATCCCTGCTTCCTTTTGTTTGGTTAACCTCTACTCTTCTTTCAAATCTCAAAAATTATTTCCTTAGGAAGCTTTATTTGACTCCCTTCAGGTCCCACAAAATATTTCAGATTCCTCTGCTATAGGATTATTTTTTTAGGACCCTGTACAGTTTCTTCAGAGTTACTTATTAAAATTGCTATTCATTAGGCAATTTTTGTTTGACATCAATTTCCCCACACAAGGTTGTAACAATAGACTGTCTCTTTTCTTATAATTTTCTTCATTGGTGCTATTTCACCTCTTTGTTAAGAGTTTATTTAGTGAATTAGCAAGTCTTCATCCTCTTCTTTCTCCACAGGTGATCAAATCATGCCCATAACTTCAATTAACATCTATGCTGACAATTCCTGAATCTGTACATATAGCTTATGCCTCATTCCATACTTACAAGTTCATGTTTCCAATTGTTTCTTAAAGATCTATACCTGATTATAGTATAGGTACTTAAACTTAATTGATCCAAAGTTAATTCACTGTCTTTTCCTATAGATCAGTCTTCCTATTTCATATTGTACTACCATCTACATAGTCATCAATGTAGGAAACTCAGAATCAACTTTGTTATGTCTACTTTTCTTTCATTAACTACAATTAGTCACTAAATCTTGTCAACTCTACTTCCAAAGATTTTGATTATATTTGTGCTTTCTCCATGATTTTCTCTTAGTTGCGTTCTTCATTTATATTATTCAAATATTACAATAGTTATCATCTCCCTATCTGTTATCCACACATTATTTTTTTCTAAAATACTCAGTAATATAATTCTCCAACTGAAAGCCTTCAGTGAAAAAAATTTTTAAAAATTGTTTAAACTTTAATGCTCCCATTACCTATATGGAAATAAAATTTAAATAGAATTAAAAAAAATAAAATTTAAGTATCTTAGCACAACATCAGTAGCTCTTCACAATCTAACCATATCTATGTTACTATTTTCATCACATTTGTCAATTTTGTTCTTAAGAATAAGGTTATTTGTTCATTCTTGAACATATCACATACTTTCATGCCTCCATGCTTTGTTCAGATACCCTCTACCTACAAAGCCGTTTCTATCCATTTTCTTCATTTAGCAAAATCACACATAACTTTCAAGGTCTATTCTTTTCTGTAAACACTTTCTTATTGCCTAGCTTTTCAGCTTTCCTCATTCCTCTGCAGGCAAAACTAGTTACTGTATCCTTTCTGTGTTTTTACAAAATTTTTTCTATATTTTGTATATAGCTTGGCAAAAATTGTAATATTATAGATCATAGGAATATAGCCAGAAACAGCTAGGCCTTCAGACATGTTTGGTCATGTTCTGAAGAAATGATGAGGCAGGCTCAACTGAAGTCTATTTTTTGATGAGTCTTCTGAAAAATAACTCCAGCTGTGTCCACTGCCGTGGTTCAAACATATATGGGCATGTCAAGCAAGTCTAAGGATTAACTAAACAAAAATCTATTTGGAGAAAAAAATGAGGAGGTTTCATAAAACAATTTATCTTTAAAAAAAAGAAATAGGAAGGCACAATGAATGTACTAATATAGGAATATTTGCAAAGGGAAATAGAGGTTTTTTTGTGTTTTGTTTTTTTTTTTTTTGCTTTTTGTTTGTTTGTTTTAATATAGCACAGCCTGTGTTCAAATCTTCAAGGATTAGAGGTCTAATATCAGAAGGTTTAGAAGTAGTGAGTTAAATTTTTTATGTACTGGTTAGACCCAATGTGGAGTCATTTACGGTAAGCCCCACATCAGCAAATCAAGATGTAATACCTAACTTAATTACAGTTTCAAACTCTCCCAGGAATATAATCTCAAACTCATCAATCTTGAATTTCCTGGTCAGCAATAGTGAAGTAATTTGCCTGATAAACCCTTCATATACCACAAACAAAGATGAAATAATTTGCTCCTTTTTTGTCCCCACCCCGTTGGCTTCCCTGATAGTTTAGTTGGTAAACAATCTGTCTGCAATGCAGGAGACCCCAGTTCCATTCCTGGGTCTGGAAGATCCCCTGTAGAAGGGATAGGCTACCCACTCCAGTATTCTTGGGCTTCCCTTGTGGCTCAGCTGGTAAAGAATCCGCCTGCAATGTGGCAGACCTGGGTTGGATCCCTGGGTTGGGAAGATCCCGTGGAGAAGGAAAAGACTACCCACTCCAGTATTCTGGCCTAGAGAATTTCATGGACTATACAGTTCATGGGATCACAAAGAGTCAGACACTTTACCTCTGCTGAGCTTCTTTCCATTTGCTAGATGAGATACTGCTTGATTCATGAATTGTTGAATAAAGCTAATTTACTGTATTTAATTTTGTTTTTTAACAGACTTGGTAGCAGTCATAGGATCTGAAGTGAACTTCTGATTGATTCATGAACAATGAGAAATTCACCTATGGTACCCATGAGCCCTTTTGAGTTCTCTGTATTTTTCACTATATCTGAGAGCCATGGCTAAGTTTCTCTTGCTTTCAGGCTTCGTTCTCTTTGCTGTGAGCACCTGATCTAATGCACATTCTAGATCCCAGTCCGCAATATCCCATTTGTTTGGAATCCTAGCTTAGTCCATAGTACCCTTTTGTTGAAGTGTGTTGTTTCAATCCTTTCTTCAGTACAAGGTTTCATGGTAGATATTAATGGAGGTGCACAGAGAGCCTTCTCTTGGTCAGGACTCATTAACATCTCTTGGATACTGCTGATATATTAAGGTGCATATGTTTGTCTTCATTTGTGTAGATAAGGGCTATTGCTAATAGGTATCTCAGAAGGCCTTTTGGATGGTTGGATCAAGTACTTACAAGCTATTAGAATGCTCACCAACTAACTTAGATTCCCATGTTAGGATAAGTTGGTCACAGAATGGGTTAGATTGACACTAGATCACCAGCCAACCTCAAGAAACCTTCAATGCAATGAGACATACTGTAAAATATCATACAATCTCCAACACAGAAGCATATCCCTTTTAGGTATTAGTTTGGCTCTAAGAGACCCTGAGGTTTAAAATAATGGAATTTTTAAATTTCAAAGAATTGTACATACCACCTTTAGGCAAACCTGCTTATTTTATATCTAAAAACTGTAGTCCTAGAAGCTGTAGGTAACCAGAAAAAAATGACAAAATCATACTAAAAACAACCGAAAGTTACAATGGTCATTGTGAGGAATGTTGCAATTAGATAAGATTATTCATTTAAAAAGTATACTTGGGGAGTGGTCCTAAGATGGCAGAGGAATAAGACAGGGAGACCACTTTATCCCCCACAAATTCATCAAATGAACATTTAAATGCCAAGCAAATTCCACAAAACAACTTCTGAATGCTGGCAGATGACATCAGGCACCCTTAATGGCAGTCCATTGTCTTAAAAAAAAAAGATAGGACAAAATATATAAGATAAAAAGAGAGACAAAAGCGGTAGGGACAGAGATCCATCCTGGAAGGGAGTCTTAAAAAAGAGAAGTTTCCAAACACAAGGAAACACTCTCTCTGGCAGGTCTGTAGGGAGCCTTAGAATCTCAGAGGGCAAAATAACCGGGAGGAAAAATAAATAAATAATTAAAACCCACAGATTGTGTGCCTAACAGCAACTCCCAGCAGAGTAGCAGCCCAGATGCTCGCATCCCACACTAACAAGTGGGGGCTGGACAGGGAGGCATGGGCTGCATTGCACTGGGCAAGGACCGTGCCTGAGTGCCCTGAGGGCAATCTGAGGGAAGTAGCTTGAGATAGCAACCCAGACTGTGGGATAGCTATCTCAGGAAAAGTCTTAACCTAAAACACCTCCAGGCCAGCTTACGAAACAAAAGACTGAGCAGAGCTAGCCAGCTGAGGACCAGCCCATCCCCCACCAGACACAGGCAGGCAAGGGCAGCCAGAGCCAGAAGGGGGCAATCTCAGCTGCAGAGAGGCATCCTATACCAAACTGCAAGCAGACATCATTGCTCGCCAAGACTTCTTGGAATTCTGGACAGTCGACATCCGCTAGGAGGGCCACAGCCAGAGATCAGCTTCCCAGAAGAGACACATGTCACACCTGAGAAAGCACGCCCATTGTACACCCAGAAAACCGACCGACTGGGATGAGAGAGGTGATAAGTCACAGCTCCCCACCTGGGGATGACTGTGCTCTCCAAGCACCTGGTCACCTGAGCTGCTCAGACTTGGGACAGGCACAAACCACAGGCCCAACCAAGACTGCTCCTTTATGGAGTAACTGAGAACCTGAACCTGAGTGGCTTAGACCTGTAAAGTACAGGCAACCCAGGGGCCCGCCTCAAACAGTTCCTGGCAGAGCAAACTAGAGCCTGAGCAGTGTAGACTGGAAAAGCACACATGCCGTGAGGGGGGGGGGGGGCAAACCCAGTGTGGCTGGGTTTGCGCCCCCCCCCCCCCCCCCGCCTCGGGGGTTGTTGGGCATAGATCGCTCCCGCCGCGGTGTGGTGTGGCGGGGGAAGTTTGGGGGGGGGGCCCCGGGGGGGGGTGCTTTGTCGGGCGAAACGAAAAAA
>ML661243.1:1715727-1731299 GCA_007570785.1 Antilocapra americana
CTCTAATTATTTTAGCTTCTTCTGTTTGCTGGTCTCTTCAGTGTTCCTCCCTAACCACAGCACGACTGAACAAGTGAGCCTAAAAAAAGTGACCACCACTCCACCTTGTGTCAGGGCAGAAATTCGACACTGAAGAGACCAGCAAACAGAAGAAGCTAAAATAAATAGAGGGAACTGCTTTGGAAGTGACAGGTGCAATAGATTAAAATCCAGTAGTTAGCACCAACTACACAGGAAGCCACATATAGACCTTGAGAAGTACAAGCTGGAACTAGGAACTATCTGAAAATGAACCGACCACACACTGTCCACAACAGCTCCAAAGAAAGTCCTAGATATATTTTTACAATTATCATTTTTTATTTTTTTATTTTCATATTTCATATCAGTCCTTTAATATTCATTTTCATAAACTACTATTACTTTGAAAAGAAAAATGACCTTATATTTAAAGTAAACTTCATATATTTTGTAACTTTTTTTTCACTATTGTATTTTTGAGAATCTAACCTCTACTCTAGATTTTTAATCTTTGCTTTTTGGTATTTGTTATCAACTTTATATCTTTAAGAACCCAATCTTCAGTACTCATCTTTACTTGGGAGCGAGATCACTGGCCTGATTGCTCTCTCCCCATTTTGCTCTCCTTTTTCTCCTCCAGGTAACCTCTATCTCCCCCTCCCCCTTTTCTTCTCTACCCAACTCTGTGAATCTCTGTGTTCCAGGCTTAGGGAACTGATTACTGGCTGGATCAGTCTCTCTCCTTTTGATTCCCCCTTTTATCATCCTGGTCACCTCTGTCTCCTTCCTCCCTCTTGTGTTCTCTGTGTAACTCCATGAACATCTCTGAGGGATCCAGACTGTGGAGAGCACATAGGGAAGTAATTACTGGCTAGCTTGCTCTCTCCTCTTTTGATTCCTCTTCTTCTCCTCCTGGTCACCTTTATCTGCCTCCTCCCTCTTCTCTTCTCCATGTAACTCTATGAATCTCTCAGGGTGTCCCACACTATGGAAAAAAATTCAACATTAACGTAGACGTTTTATCATCAGTGCTATACAGATGGAGAAGTCTTGAGGCTACTGTAAGAATAAGACTGAAAACCAGAGTCAGGAGGCTTAAGTCCAAATCCTGAGAACACCAGAGAGCTCCAGAATAGAAAGAATATTAATTGATAGGAGCTCATCAAGTGCCTCCATCCTTACACTGAAACCAAGCACCACCCAAGGGCCAACAAGTTCCAGAGTAAGACATACCACACAAATTCTCCAGCAACACAGGAACATAGCCCTGAGCTTCAATATACAGGCTTCCCAAAGGCACACCAAACTCACTGACATCTCAAAACCCACTACTGGACACTTCATTGCAGTCCAGAGAGAAGAAATCCAGATCTACCCACCAGAACGCTGACACAAGCTTCCCTAATGAGGAAACCTTGACAAGCCACCCATCCAACCCCACACACAATGAGGAACTGCCACAATAAAGAGGAACCACAAACTGCCAGAATACAGAAAGGCTACCCCAAACACAGCAATATAAACAAGATAAGAAGGCAGAGAAATACCCAGTAGATAAAGGAACAGGATAAATGCCCACCAAATCAAACAAAAGAGGAAGAGATAGGGAATCTACCAGATAAAAAATTCAAAATAATGACAGTGAAAATGATCCAAAATCTTGAAAACAAATTGGAGTTACAGATAAATAACCTGTAGACAAAGATCCAGAAGATGCAAGAAAGGTTTAACAAGGACCTGAAAGAAATAAAAAAGAGTCAATATATAATGAATAATGCAATAAATGACATCAAAAACACTCAGGAGGGAACCAACAGTAGAATAAAGGAGACAGAAAGGATAAGTGACGTAGAAGATAGAATGGGAGAAATAAATGAAACAAAGAGGAAAAAAGAAAAAAAGAGTTCAAAGAAATGAGGACAACCTCAGAGATATCTGAGACAATGTTAAATGCCCCAACATTTGAATCATAGGAGTCCCAGAAAAAGAAGACAAAAAGAAAGACCATCAGAAAATACTTGAAGAGATATTAGTGGAAAACTTCACTAAATTCGGAAAGGAAATAATCACTCAAGTCCAAGAAACCCAGAGAGTCCCAAACAGTATAAACCCAAGGCAAAAGACACATATCAATAAAATTAACAAAGATCAAACACAAAGAACAAATAATAAAGGCAGCAAGGAAAAAACAACAAATAATACACAAAAGGATTCCCATAAGGATAACAGCTGATCTTTCAATAGAAACTCTTCAGGCCAGAAGGGAATGGCAGGACATACTTTAAGTGACAAAAGAAAATAATCTACAACCCTGATTACTGTACTCAGCCAGGATCTCATTCAAATATGAAGGAGAATTCAAAAGCTTTACAGATAAGAAAAAGCTGAGAGAACTCAGCGACACCAAACCAGCTCTCCAACAAATAGTAAAAGACTTTTTCTAGACAAAAAAACACGGAAAGGATGTTTAAACTTGAACCCCAAACAATAAAGTAAACAGCAACAAGATCATACCCATCAAGAAGTACCTTAAATGTAAATAGGTTGAATGCCCTGACCATAAGACAAAAACTGGCTGAATGGATACAAAAACAATACCCTTATGTATGTTGCCAGAAGAGACCCAACTCAAAACAAGGGACACATACAGGCTGAAAGTGAAGGGCTGGAAAAAATATTCCATACAAATAGAGACAAAAAGAAAGCAGGAGTAGCAATACTCACATCAGATAAAATAGACCTTAAAACAAAGGCTATGAAAAGAGATAAAGATGGACACTACATAATGAACAATCCAAGAAAAAGATGTAACAATTATAAATATATATGCACCCAACAAAGGAGCAAGCAATATGTAAGACAAATTCTAACAAGTACGAATGGGGAAATTAACAATAACACAAGAATAGTGGGAGACTTTAGTACCCCACTCACACCAATGGATAGATCAACTAAACAGAAAATAAACGTGGAAACACAAACTCTAAATGATACAATAGACGAGTTAGACCTAAATGATATCTATAGGACATTTGACCCCAAAACAATGAATTTCACCTTTTTCTCAAGCACACACAGAAGCTTATCCAGAATAGATCACATTCTGGGCCATAAATCTAGCCTTTGTAAATTCAAAAAAAATTGAAATCATTCCAAGCATCTTTTCTAACCACAATTCAGAAAGATTAGATGTCAATTACAGGAGAAAAATTATTAAAAATTCCAACATATGGAGACTGAACAACACACAGCTGAATAACCAACAAATTTCAAAAGAAATCAAAATATGCATAGAAATGAATGAAAATGAAAACACAACAATCCAAAACCTATGGGACACTGTAAAAATACTGCTATGGGGAAGGTTCATAGCAATAAAAGCTTACTTCAAGAAACAAGAAAAAAGTCAAATAAATAACCTACCCCTACATCTAAAGCAACTGGAGAAGGAAGAAATAAAGAACCCCTGGCTTAGTAAAGGAAAGAAATCTTAAAAATTAGGGCAGAAATAAATGAAAAACAAACAATTGGACCACAGCAAAAATCAACAAAGCCAACAGCTGGTTCTTTGAGAGGATAAATAAAATTGACAAACCATTAGCATGACTCATCAAGAAACAAAGGGAGAAAAATCAAATCAACAAAATTAGAAATGAAAATGGAGAGATCACAGCAGACAACACAGAAATACAAAGGCTCATGAGAGAATATTATCAGTAACTATATTCAAATAAAATGGACAACTTAGAAGAAATGGACAAATTCTTAGAAAAGTATAACTTTTCAAAACTGAATCAGGAAGAAATAGAAAATCTTAACAAACCCATCACAAGCACAGAAATTGAAACTGTAAACAGAAATCTTCCAACAAACAAAAGCCCAGGACCAGATGGCTTCACAGCTGAATTCTACAAAAAATATAGAGAAGAGCTAATACTTAACCTACTCAAATTCTTCCAGAAAATTGCAGAGGAAGGTAAACTTCTAAATTAATTCTATGAGGCCACCATCACCCTATACCAGAACCTGACAAAGATGCCCCCCCCAAAAAAAAACACTAGGCCAATATCACTGATGAACATAGATGCAAAAATCCTTAGTGAAATTCTAGCAAACAGAATCCAACAACATATTTAAAAGATCACACATCATGATCAAGTAGGCTTTATCCCAGGGATGCAAGGATTCTTCAATATCTACAAATCAATCAATGTAATACACCACATTAACAAATTAAAAAATAAAAACCACATGATTATCTCAATAGATGCAGAGAAAGCCTTTGACAGATTTCAACATCCATTTGTGATAAAAACCCTCCAAAAAGCAGGAATAGAAGGAACATACCTCAACATAATAAAAGCTCTATATGACAAACCCACAGCAAACATTATCCTCAACGGTGAAAAACTGAAAGCATTTCCCCTAAAGTCAGGAACAAGACGAGGGCGCCCACTCTCACCAGTACTATTCAACATAGTTTTGGAAGTTTTGGCCACAGCAATCAGAGCAGAAAAAGAAATAAAAGGAATCCAGATTGGAAAACAATTAGTAAAACTCTTGATATTAGCAGATGACATAATCCTCTACATAGAACACCCTAATGACTCCACCAGGAAATTACTAGAGTTAATCAATGAATATAGTAAAGTTGCAGGATATAAAACCAACACACAGAAGTCTCTTGCATTCCTATACACTAACAATGAGAAACTGGAAAGGGAAATTAAGGAAACAATTGCATTCACAATCGCAATGAAAAGCATAAAATACTTGGAATATATCTACCTAATGAAGCAAAAGACCTATATATAGGAAACTATAAAACACTGGTGGAAGAAATCAAAGAGGACACAAATAGATGGAGAAATATACCATGTTCATGGATTGGAAGAATCAATATAGTGAAAATGAGTATACTACCCAGAGCAATCTATAGGTTCAATGCAATTCCTATCAAGCTACCAATGGTCTTTTTCAGAGAATTAGAACAAATAATTTCACAATTTGTTTGGAAATACAAAAAACCTCGAATAGCCAAAGCCATCTTGAGAAAGAAGAATGGAACTGGAGGAATCAACCCGCCTGAATTTAGTCTGTACTTCAAAGCCACAGTCATCAAGACAGTACGGTACTGGCACAAAGACAAAAATACAGATCAGTGGAACAAAATATAAATCCCAGACATAAATCCATGCACCTATGGACACCTTAATTTTGACCAAGGAGGCAAAATATACACTGGAGAAAAGACAATCTCTTTAACAAGTGGTGCTGGGGAAACTGGTCAACCACTTGTGAAAAAATGAAACTAGAACACTTTCTAACACCATACACAAAAATAAACTCAAAATGGATTAAAGATCTAAACTTAAGATCAGAAACTATAAAACTCCTAGAGGAACACATAGGCAAAACACTCTCCAACATAAATCACAGCAGGATCCTCTATGATCTATCTCCCAGAATATTGGAAATAAAAGCAAAAAAAAAAAAAAAAGCAAATTGGACCTAATTAAAACTAAATGCTTCTGCACAATAAAGGAAACTATAAGCAAGGTGAAAAGGCAGTCTTCAGAATGGGAGAAAATAATACCCGACAAAGCAACTGACCAAGAATTAATGTTGAAAATATAGAAGCAACTCCTGCAGCTCAATTCCAGAAAAATAAATGACCCAATCGAAAAGTGGGTCAAATAACTAAACAGACATTTCTCCAAAAAAGACATACAAATGGCTAACAAGCACATGAAAAGATGCTCAACATCACTCATTATCAGAGAAATGAAAATTAAAACCACAACGAGGTACCATTTCACGCCAGTCAGAATGGCTCCTATTTAAATGTCTACAAGCAATAAATGCTGGAGAGGGTGTGGAGAAAAAGGAACCCTATTACACTGCTGGTGGGAATGCAAACTAGTTCAGTCACTATGGCGAACAGTGGGGAGATTCCTTAAAAATTTGGAAATAGACTTGCCATACGACCCAGTAATCCCACTGTTGGGCATACACACCAAGGGAACCAGAATTGAAAGAGATACGTGTACCCCAGTGTTCATCGCAGTACTGTTTATAATAGCCAGGACATGGAAGCAAGCTACATGTCCATCAGCAGATGAATGGATAAAAAAGCTGTGGTACATATACACAATGGGATATTACTCAGTCATTAAAAAAATACATTTGAATCCGTTCTAATGAGGTGGGTGAAACTGGAGCCTATTATACAGAGTTAAGAAAGCCAGAAAGAAAAACACCAATACAGTATACTAATGCATATATATGGAATTTAGAAAGATGGTAACAATAATCCTGTATGTGAGACAGCAAAAGAGACACAGATGTATCTTTTGGACTCTGTGGGAGAGGACTAGGGCAGGATGATATGGGAGAATGGCATTGAAACATGTAAATTATCATATGTGAAACAAATCACCAGTCCAGGTTCAATGCATGATACAGGGTGTTTGGGGCTGGTGCACTGGGATGACCCCGAGGGATTGGATGGGGAGGGAGGTGGGACTGGGGTTCAGGATGGGGAACACATGTATACCCATTGCGGATTCATTTCAATGTATGGCAATACCAATATAATATTTGAAAGTAAAAAATAAATAAATAAAACTGAAAAGAATATAAAGAAAATTATAAACTAAAAAATAAAATAAAATAAAAAATAAAAGTATACTTGAAAATAAGTGTTCCCTAATCAACTAGAATGGGATACCTAATTTAACTGGCATGTAGAAGCTTCCAAAGTCTTCAATATTCCAAAATACCTTCACTGAAAGATTCTTTGCAAAAAAACTAATAATGAATAAAGTACACAAGAGACACCTAAAACAAAAGACTGACATAACTCCTGCTACTCCCATCTATCCTCCTTTATTTTTGTACTAATTTTAGTAATCTTCTCTTTGGGATATCTTTCCACTCTCAAGAAACTGCAAGACCATAAACAAAAGTATGCCAGTTTAGTGGCCTTGCAGATACCCTCATATCTACCCTCAAAGGAGGGCTTCTCCCAAAATTGAGGAGACTCTGAGGGATTTTCTAGTTAATTGCTATGTTATTCTTTTAAACAGCCAAGAGAAAATAAAATTAAAGTTAATACAGAGCCTTGCCAAATTCTGGTAGATAATGGAGCTACACTGTCTACTTTAAACTCCACTCAGAACTTGCAGATGGAATCCTGGAAAAACTGGCAAAAGCTGGCTAAGGGTTAGAAGTCTTACCATAGTCAGCTCTCCTGAATCTCTGTCTGTAATATCCAATAAAGAGAGGAAAATAAAATATCTTTTGCACCATCTTTGAGGGTCCTTCTTGAGTCAAAGGGGTTGTTGAATACTGCCAGAAATGAAATACTTACTGTTTGTCCCAGCTAGAAACACAAAAGTAGTTTTGTGGTCAGAAATTGCCCAAACTGAGCAATCAGATTAAAAAAAAAATAGGCCTTCACCTCTAAGCTAAAATAAAATGATAGAGGGAGTTGTAGCAGGGAACTTCTAAAGCCCTTGAAAGGATTTATGGGTGGATCAATTTATGATGTCATTTAAGATGCAACCTAATTCCTAGAGAAATTAAAAGCAACTGTCCTTATTTTGTAAATCTTTGAAAAAACAGAAATGTGGCTCCAGGAACTCTATGTAGGTCATCTCTTTAAAATATCAACTTTGGGGAGGCAATTCTCATCAGGAGAAAAATAAAAGGGGAAAGAGTTATATTGAAATGTAGGCAAATAAAAACTTAAGTGCCTTTTGCAAAAATACAAAAACTTGTAGTCATCTAAGGAGGTAGCCTTAAATTATTGCAATATGTATAAATTAAATTAAATTAAATCTCTTTTATAAAAAGAGAGATGTTAATCTAATCAGGTTATTTAATATGTTAAATTACTTGGGAAGCATTGAAAAACAAGAAGCAATACGAAGACTTCTTTATCTGTTATTTGTATACACACATAAGTGTTCAGAAATTCTGTGAAATTTCTGGAAATTTAATATGTCCTGGTTTAGTATTATCACTCATAATCTCAGTTTTCTTCTTAAAATGTTATATATCACAGAAGTAACTGCATTTCTTTATCAAATGAACTCATAAGATCTTTAACTGATAACTTTGATGTCATAAAACTGAACTAGATTCAAGCAGAACATGTATTAATTACATGGGAGTGAATGACCTGTGGAAGACTAATTTTTGTGATTTTTTTTGGTTGTTATTTGAAACATTACTGATTCCTTATGGATTTTTTTTACTAAATGTAAAGAAACCTTTTGTCTTAAGCATTTGATGATTTACAGCAATTTGGTAAAGTATACCTTTGTAAACAAAGATGAGACACTAATTTTTTCTTTTGCCTGATCACTTCATAATTTGGAAAGTCTTAACCATTTTTTTCACGAAAGTATAAGTAATTCTTTGCTTAATTTCAAATAAAAATCTTTTCTCCTTGTTATAGGACACACTTAGAAATATTGGCTAAATTACCAAATCTTACAGCTGAGAGTTGTGTATAAATGTATATAGAATCTAATATGACCAGACAGCTTTAAGAAACTACATAGACTAATCATCCTGGCACCTCGCTTATAGGGTTCCCAGCAGCCTTCAGGAGGGTAAGGAAAATCACTGTCTGGTAGGCCCAGGAACCTCAAGATATTTAGGGCGAACTTGAGAAGAAATGAATTCTCCCAAACTATATATATTCATGTCAATGTATGGCAAAACCATCACAATAAAGTAAAGAAAATTAAAAAAAAAAACCAATAGTGAATTCTTGCCTTGGCCATAGAGGCCTTAAAGAGTTCAGTCTGAGATTTCTTATGAAAAGCTTCAGCAAACTGGCCTTACAAAGAGTTTATATGTTCAATTGTCATTTTTCCTGCACTTATATACATAATTAGGCCAAGTTTAATGTGAACAAATTAGTTTTACTCAGATTATTTTTGGTTAAAATCATAGAGAAAAGTCTTATGTTTACATTTTTGTATATGTTACATTCTAGTCCTGCTAATTATTTTGGCTTTTTTATATATATACTTATAAACTGAACTGGAAGTTGAATTCTATTTCCCTCAAATAAGTGGCAACAATTCCCCAAACTAACACTGCCAATTTTTCTCACTCTTCTGATTTGGAATCACTAAGAACAAAGATTTCCCTTGAGTATCCTTCAAAGGAACTACAACAGAAACTCCTCACTACCTAGATGGCAACCAAACTTCAGGGACTTGAACCTTAGATATGCATCTCACAGCAGAAGAAGTCTCCACCTGACATCTGAGTCTGTACACCAGCTGGAGAACTCAAAATCAAATTGACTAAGATGAGAAGTAGCCTACATCGAGGTGGATTGCTTCCTCTCAAGACACCAGATCAAGACTTCATACGTTAACAAAACATGAAACTTTCTTCTTCTCCTCTACCATCCTTTACTCAAGGATTGTCCTGGAAATATAGTGCCATAATCCATACTTACACTCCTAGGTACCTTAACCTCTGAAATTCAGAACAACTTTTTATTTTAGGCTAGAAGATTTACCTTCCAAATGTGGTGAAAACTTAAATGACTCATGGCTTGAATAGCAGATATAACAGTCCCTGAGAATAAATCCATTAGCAGTGCCACCTAACTGGAAATGGTCTCTGCCCTGATAGGGTTTATCTTTGTCTGTCTCTGGGAGTATGGATGCCTGGGTGGCTAGCATATAACCTCTTTGGTTATCTAACTATGTTCTTAGCTGTTTGTAAATAAACTGAGAATAAGACACCTCATCAGTCAACTCCTCTGAATTTATATCATTGAGTTATAAGGGACTTGCCAGGAGATGTTCATGACTCAGAATTCTCTTCCTTTGGCAGGGCCCTATTTCCCTGGTTAGGAATAAATGTAACTAAGAATATGATCAGGAACATCTCCTTAACTCTTAAAAATGTTTCATAATCTGCTACTAAGACAATAGCTGTCCAACAAAAATCCTTAGATTTTCTGCCAAAGTTCCTGATACTAGGATAGTTCTTGATTATCTCTTAGCTGAACAAAGATGTGTCTATACTATAGCCAGCACCTCCTGCTGCACTTGGATTAACACTTCTGGGGAAGTTGAAACTCAGTTATGTAAGATCATTGAATAAGCCACTTGGCTTAAAAAGGTGACTCCTTCAAGCTTTCTCTGAATTATTTGATTTTGATTGGGTCATGTCTTGGTAAAAATAACTTCAAAGTGCACTCCAAACACTGGGAGTTATCCTGCTTATAATAATCATAGTCTCCCCAGCACATGTATTCACTCAAAAGGTTTAAAAGGTTTAAATTCATGTCTATAGCCACTAATCACCAAACAAATATCCTAAGACTGGCACACCAGAAAAGATGAAGAAAATGACTAGTGAAAAGATTGTGAATCTGAAGCTATGACTTAGGAATATCACACAGAGATCAACAAAATCTGTGAGAACTTCAAAGTCACAATTGGGAGAGGTGCTAATACCTTAAATTTTGATCACATGTCTCAGTTAAGGTGGGAGTTTGAACAAAAGGAGAGAATTGTTTTAAAAAGAGACAATAGATTCAAAATGGAGTCACTTATACTAAGCCCCATGTTATCAAACCAAGACTTAATATCTAACTGAACTTCAATTTCAATCTCACCCAGGCATTTATTTTTATTTTTTCATTTAATGATAATTGCATTACAGAATTTTGTTGTTTTCTGTCAAACTTCAACATGAAACAACCATGGGTATACATATATACCCTCCTTTTTGAATCCCCCTCCCATCTCTTTCCCCATCCCATCCCTGTAGGTTGATACAGAGCCCCTTTTGGAGTTTACTGAGCCATATGGCAAATTCCTGTTGGCTATCTGTATGGTAACGTAAGTTTCCATGTGTCTCTTTTCATACATCTCACCCTCTCCTCCCCACTCCCAGGTCCATAAGTCTATTCTTTATGTATGTTTCTCCATTGCTGTCCTGTAAATAAATTCTTCAGTACCATTTTTTAGATTCTGTATATGTGCATTAAAATATGATAATTATCTTTCCCTTTCTGAATCACTTCACTCTGTATAAGACATTCTAGGTTCATCCACCTCATCAAAACTGACTCAAATGTGTTCCTTTTGATGGCTGAGTGATATTCCATTGTGCATATATACCACAATGTCTTCATCCATTCATCTGTCAATGGACATCTAAGTTGTTTCCATCTTCTAGCTATTGTAAATAGTGCTACAATGAACAGTGGGATACATATGTCTTTTTCTTTTTTAAAAAAAATTATTTATTCATTTATTTTCTTTACATTATTGTGTTTGCTTTGCCATACATTCACATGAATCTGCCATGGATATACATGTGTTCCCCTTCCAGAACCCCCCCTCCCACTTCCCTCCTGATTCCATCCCTCTGGGTCATCCCGGTGCACCAGCCCTGAGCATCCTGTATCAAGCATCAAACCTGGGCTGGCAATTGATTTCACATATGATAATTTACATGTTTCAATGCTGTTCTCCCATATCATCCCACCCTTGCCCTCTCCCATGGAGTCCAAAAGACTGTTCTATACATCTGCGTCTCTTTTGGTGTCTCGCATACAGGGTTCTTGTTACCATCTTTCTAAATTCCATATATATGCATTAGTATACTGTATTGGTGTTTTTCCTTCTGGCTTACTTCACTCTGTATAATAGGCTCTAGTTTCGTCCACCTCAGTAGAACTGATTCAAATGTATTCTTTTTAATGGCTGAGTAATATGTCTTTTTCAATTTTGGTTTCCTCAGGGTATATGCCTAGGAGTGAGATTGCTGGGTCATATGGTGGTTTTATTCCTATTTTTTTAAGGAATCTCCCATATCATCCTCCATAGTGGCTGTATCAATTTACATTCCCACCAACAGTACAAGAGGGTTCCCTTTTCTCCACACTGTCACCAGCATTTATTGTTTGTAGATTTTTTGATGATGGTCATTCTGACTCGTGTGAGGTAATATCTCATTGTGGTTTTGGTTTGCATTTCTCTAATAATGAGTGATGTTGAGCATCTTTTCATGTGTTTGTTAGACATCTGTATGTCTTCTTTGGAGACATAATTGCACTCACCTCACAAGCTAGCAAAGTAATGCTCAAAATTCTCCAAGCCAGGCTTCAACGGTACATGAATCATGAACTTCCAGATGTTCAAGCTGGTTTTAGGAAAGGCAGAGGAACCAGAGTCCAAATTACCAACTTCCGCTGGATCATCAAAAAGGAAAGTGTTCCAGCAAAACATCTACTTTTTGCTTTACAGACTATGCCAAAGCCTTTGACTGTTTGGATCACAACAAAAGATGGAAAATTCTGAAAGAGATGGGAAAACCAAAACACCTTACCTGCCTCCTGAGAAATCTGTATGCAGGTCAAGAAGCAACAGTTAGAACTGGACTGGGAACAACAGACTGGTTCCAAATCAGGAAAGGAGTGTGTTAAGGCTGTATATTGTCAGCCTGCATATTTAGCCTATAGGCAGAATATGTCATGTGAAAAGCTGGGCTGGATAAAGCACAAGCTGGAATCAAGACTGCCAGGAGAAATGTAGCATTCATAGATATTTATAATTGTCATGTCTTCCTCTAGGATTAATCCCTTGATCATTCTTCATCCTTGTGAAAAGTGAAAGTTGCTCAGTCGTGTCCAACTCTTTGTGATCCCATGGAATAACAGTCCATGGAATTCCCAAGGCCAAAATACTGGAGTGGGTAGTCTTTCCCTTCTTCAGGGGATCTTCCCAACCCAGGGATTGAACCCACGTCTCCCGCATTGCAGGGAGATTCTTTACCAGCTAAGCCACAAGGGAAGCCCAAGAATACTGGAATGGGTAGTCTTTCCCTTTTCCCAGGGATCATCCTGGCCCAGGAATCGAACTGAGGTTCTCCTGCATAGCAGGCCAATTCTTTACCAACTGAGCTATAAGGTAATCTTCTTTAATTTAAGGTCTATTTTTTCTGATATAAGGATTACTCCTCCAGGTTTCTTTTGCTTCTCATTTGCATGGAATGTATTTTTCCATCTTATCACTTTCAGTCTATATGTGTCTTTAGGTCTGAAGTGGGTTTATTGTTGACAGCATATATATGGGTCTTCTTTTTGTATCCATTCAGCAGGTATGTGTCTTTTGGTAGGAACATTAAAGTAATTATTGATATATATGTTCCTATTGCCATTTTCTTAATTGTTTGGGGTTGATTTTGTAGAACTTTTTTCTTCTCTCGCATTTCTTGACTGTATAAGTCTGTTTAACAATTGTTGTAAAGCTGGTTTGGTGGTACTGAAGTCTCTTAACTTTTGCTTGTCTGAAAAGCTTTTATTTTCTCCATCAATTTTGAATGAGATCCTTGCCAGGTACAGTAATCTCGGTTGTAGATTTTTCCCTTTCATTACTTTAAGTATATCCTGCCATTCCTTTCTGGTGTGCAGAGTTTCTGCTGAAAGATCAACTGTTAAACGTATGGGGTTTCCCTTATATGTTAGATGTTGCTTCTCCCTTGCCACTTTTAATATTCTTTCTTTATGTCTAGCATTTGTTGGTTTGATTAGTATATGTCTTGGCATGTTTCTCCTTAGGTTTATCGTGTTTGGGATTCTTTTTCTGGTAGTTTGCCTATTTTCTCTTCATTTATTTGGACTTTTGAGTTTCTAGTTTGTTCCTTTATTTGTGTATTATTTCTATGCCTCCCCATTATTTCTTTTTTTTTTATCTTATTGTGTTTGAGGTCTCCTTTCCACAGCCTTCAAGGTTGAATTTATTTCCTCCTTTTGTTTTCTGCACTCCTAAGATTGATCCAGTGGTTTGTGTAAGCTTTGTATAGGGTGAGATTTGTGCTGAATTTTTGTTTGTTTGTTTTTCCTCTGCTGGGCAAGGCTGAGTGAGGTGGTAATCCTGTCTGCTGATAATTTGGTTTGTATTTTTGTTTTATTTGTTATTTAGATGAGATGTCCTGTACAGGGTGCTATTGGTGGTTGGGTGATGTCAGTTTTTGTATTCAAGTGGTTTCCTTTGTGTCAGTTCTCACTATTTGATATACCCTAGGGTTATTTCTCTGGTAGTCTAGGGTCTTGGAGTCAGTGCTCCCACTCCAAAGGCTCAGGGCTTGATCTCTGGTCAGGAATGAAGGTTCCACAAGTGATTTGTTATGGCATTAACTGATATTAAAACAAATGTTCAAAAATGAGAAATCAAAGATGAACCCCAGACAAATGACAGTTACAAAATCAGGCAAATAATAATCAAAATAATGGAATATACACATATACATATACACCCATGAACAAAGTCAAAACAGTCAAACAATGAAGAAGTACAGTAGACTGACTTGGCAAACAAAGGAAATCAAAAATTATATTTACTAGTTAAGAACAAAACTAACTAAAGCACAAACTGGAATTCAAAACTAAAGCAAGGTGCCAAGTGGAGAATAAAGCAATAAAAACAAAACTAAGAAATATGTTGAGAGGAAAGGAAAGAAAGGACGAATAGGTATGAAAAGTTAAATAGAGATAGATGAAGATTCATATACATTAAAGATTAACTGCAAGGGGAAAAGAACTGTAGGAAAGGCAAACAAAGGAATAAATGTAGAAAAAGTATAATAGGTGTAATAAATTAAAAATTAAAATTATGAAAAAGAAAAAAAAACAGAAGAAGAAAGAAAAAAGGGGAAAACTCCACAGAACTGCAAAAGCCCAATAGAGATGCAGAGGTTTATAACAACAATAAAAAGTGTGACTGAATATACACATATGCATTATACACATATAAGTAAAATCAAAACAATCCAACAGCAAAACCAATAAAAAAGAAAAAAATAAAAGGTTTTATTAGTTTCAGATGTACAGCAAAAAAAAAAAAAAAACAATCCAACAAAAATAAAACAGAATAGATTGACCTGGCAAACAAAGGAAACAAAAATTTATATTTACCAGAACAAAACTAACTAAAGCACAAACAGGAAAACAAAACTAAAGCAAGGTACCAATTGGGAAATAAAACAATGAAAATAAAGCTAACAAATATGTTGAGAGGAAAGCAAAGAAAGAAAAGAAAGAAAGAATAAATACGCAAAGTTATATAGAGGTAGATAAAGATTTATATACATTAAAGATTAACTGCAACGGGAAAAGAACAGTAGGAAAGGCAAACAAAGTAATAAATGTAGAAAAAATATAATAGGTTTAAAAAATTATAAACTAAAATTATAAAAAAGATAGAAGAAAGAGGAAAAAAAAACGAAGAAAGGAAACAAGAAAGCTCCACAGAACTGCAAAAACCCAAAGTAGAAGCAGAGGTTTATAACAACAATAAAAAATGTGACTGAATATACACATATACAGATACACCAATAAGCAATGTCAAAACAGTTCAACAAAAGTAGAGTAGATTGACTCAGTAAACAAAGGGAACCAGAAATTATATCTACCAGAACAAAACTAACTAAAGCACAAACTGGAAAACAAAACTAAAGCAAGGTGCCAATTGGGGAATAAAGCAATGAAAGTAAAACTAACA
>ML661243.1:1775350-1825771 GCA_007570785.1 Antilocapra americana
GTGTGTGTGTGTGTGTGTGTGTGTGTGTGTGTGTGTGTGTGTGTGTGCTCAGTCACCGAGTTGTGTCCATCTCTTTGCAACCCTATGGGCTATCCTATTGTAGCCTATCAGGCTCCTCTGTCCATGGGATTTTCCAAGCAAGAGTACTGGAGTGGGTTGCCATTTCCTCTTCCAGGGAATCTTCCTGACCCAGGGATCTAACTTGTGTGTCCTGTGTCTCCTGCATTGGCAGATGGATTCTTTACCACTGAGCCATCTGGGAAGCCATTATTTTAGATAGGAAAATTGAATAAGAATTAACATAAAGGTGGCTCAGAGGTAAAGAATCCATCTGCCAAGCAGGACACACAGGTTTGATCCCTGGAGAAAGAAATGGCAACCCATTCCAGTATTCTTGCTGGGGAAATCCCATGATCAGAGAAGAGTAGAGGGCTACAGGCCATGTTTGAAAAGAGTCAGACATGACTTAGCAACTTAACAACAACAATCACACTCTGTAGATAAAACCTCTTACCAGTCCATGTAAAACATTGCTGAGAAGTTAAGAACATTAGAGGGATGGTCAAATAGGAGAGTAACTAATCTTTCAAATTAAACATCAGTGTAATCTCAGAAAGAAATATAAGAAACTGATGAAAGAAAAAAATCAATTTCCTTCTTGTGCAAGCATCTTCGTTCCTTGTTTGGAATCTTAGATCTAATACCATTGATCATTGCCATGTACACTGTGTGAGATGCTGTGATCAATAATGATGGCAGGATTTATTTATTTATTTATTCACTGCTGTGTCCTATAACCTAGCAAAGTGAAGTGCATGTCAGTTAGTTGACCATCATTAGAACACATGACAGCAAGCATATTAGAAAACATAGTTCATGCCCTTGAAGTGTTTGAAGTTAAAACAAGGAAATAAAAAAAATATGACACAAATAGCAAAATTACAGAGCATGAATAAATATATCCCTTATACCTCCCTAGTTTCTCTTGTTTCCCCATTTTCCATTTCAATGCATATATAAGGGTGAAATTAAGTAAATGACAAGGAATGTGCAATCTTCACTGATGTTTATGGCATTTTGCATCTCAACCCACAGCCATCTATGATGATAGTGTTGATCCAAAGTTGCAAAGCATTGAGTTGCACAGATTTTTTTTGAATATAGATTTCCTAGTGCTTCTAATTTTTATTTAGTCAAATAATTTCTTTTAACTTTTATTCTTAAAACATTGGGGATATGGACAGTGGGCAGGGTCAGGCATGATGCTTTAATTAGATTCATAATGTTCCAATGCATAGTGTTTGTGACAACTGTGTATATCCATTGCTCCTTTGGACTCCAACAAGAGGATCATACTTTTGTAATGCAGTCTTCAGGACACAGGCTCCCACTGATAGAATTGCTAGCAGCTTGGAGCTCCCCATTGAGACATTCTGACTGTCATTCTAGGCAGCATTTTCAAATCGCTAGTTGCCAGATCCTGTCTGTGTGTCGGGGAGGAGAACTGAGACATGGAAAGGATCACATTTCCATTTTTCCTCATTTATTTTTCAGCATGATGGTAGACCAGAAAGAAAACAATGAGCAAAGAGAGTAAATATGTGAGCAAATACTTTAACCTTCACCACATACTTAAGAGTTACCAAATGCAGGTCCATGTGCCAGACACAGAGTGAGGCCAAATGATACTAAGATGTTGGAGCCTGGAGCAAAGAAAGGTTTATTGCTGGGCCATGCAGGGAGACAGGTGGATCATGCCCTCAAAGTCCTTCACTCCATGAAGGGCTTCAGCAAAGCACCTTTAAAGGCCAGGCGAGAGGGGGATGTGGTCAGTTGTTGCAAACTTGTTGGTGTAGGAATCCTTTGTTTTTGCAGCTGTCCACATGGGTCAGGTAAAAATGTTCCTGTAAATCTCCAACAAGACAAATGTTATTCTCTGTTCTGAAACTTTTTATCTAAATATAAATGGACTTTTAAAGGTCAGAGCCTTAAGAATAGGCTATCTGGTATATTTCAGGCTATCAGTTCAGTTTAGTTCAGTTGTTCAGTCATGTCTGATTCTTTGAGACCCCATGAACCACAGAACACCAGGCCTCCCTGTCCATCACCAACTCCCTGAGTCTACCCAAAATCATGTCCATTGAGTCAGTGATGCCATTCAACCATCTCATCCTCTGTCGTCCCCTTCTCCTCCTGCCTTCAATCTTTCCCAGCATCAGGGTCTTTTCAAATGAGTGAGTTCTTCGTATCAGGTGGCCAAAGTATTGGAGTTTCAGCTTCAGCATCAGTCCTTCCAGTGAATATTCAGGACTGATTTCCTTTAGGATGGATGGGTTGTATCTTCTTGCAGTCCAAGGGACTCTCAAGAGTCTTTTTCCAACACCACAGTTCAAAAGTATCAATTCTTCAGTGCTCAGCTTTCTTTATAGTCCAACTCTCATATCCATACACAACCACTGGAAAAACCATAGCCTTGACTAAACAGACCATTGTTGACAAAGTAATGTCTCTGCTTTTCAATATGCTGTCTAGGTTGGTCATAACTTTCCTTCCAAGGAATAAGTGTCTTTCAATTTCATGGCTGAAATCACCATCTGCAGTGATTTTGGAGCCCAGAAAAATAAAGTCAGCCACTGTTCCCACTGTTTCCCCATCTATTTCCCATTAAGTGATGGGACCAGATGCCATAATCTTAGTTTTCTGAATGTTGAGCTTTAAGCCAATTTTTTCACTCTCCTCTTTCACTTTCATCAAGAGGCTCTAGTTCTTCACTTTCTGCCATAAGGCTAGTGTCATCTGCATATCTTCAGTCTACAGGTGACATTATTTTACAAAAGGTACAAAGCCAACATGACTAAGCACAGACAACAGAGCACAAAGGTCAAAGCAAAAGGAACATATCTAATATGAAGTCAGATTTGTTCTTCTCTATTACATAAGTGCTGAAGAGATTCTTCACGTAGAAATTCCATCCTTGCTGTAACTCCACCACTTAGAAGGGTGCTGGGAACAGAATAGGTACCCACCAAATATTTGTTGAATGAATGAATTCTATATAATGGAATTATTAGAATCAAAGCAGTTAGTACACAAAAACAATGTGTAGTTACACGAAGTTTTTGTGTAAATGAACAATAAGTAGATTAGGTTGTAGAAGGCAGAAGAATATGGCTGAAAGATATGAAATGAGCTATCTGGAAGTAATAAATTATATGTAGAGAAATAATATAATTTATTATCCCAAACTGGATGGACATTTTGAAGAGTGAAAGATAACACTTACTAATTATTCCAGAATGGCATATATAATCATGACTGTACTGGGAAACTGGGATATATGGACATACTCTTTATATGAAGTGAGTAAACTGAGTTACTAGTAAAATGAGGAAACTGAGTAAGAAGTTGGAATCATGAAAATAAAGTTTGAGACAGATTGTTTTCATTTCCCAATAGATATAGACTTTAAATCAGAAAGAAAGAGAGAAACTAGAAGACAGAACACCTGCTAGAACTGTAATAATTACAATCTAGGGATGTTACCCGGAGAAGGCAATGGCAACCCACTCCAGCACTCTTGTCTGGAAAATCCCATGGACGGAGGAGCCTGGTAGGCTGCAGTCCATGAAGTCGTTAGGTGTCAGACACAACTGTGCGACTTCACTTTCACTTTTCACTTTCATGCATTCAAGAAGGAAATGGCAACCCACTCCAGTGTTCTTTCCTGGAAAGTCTCAGGGACAGGGGGGCGTGGTGGACTGCCATTTATGGGGATGCACAGAGTCGGACATGACTGAAGTGACTTAGCAGCAGCAGCAGGAATGTTAGCTTCAAGAACAGAGAGGAATGGGTATCTCTGAAGGAGTTTGTGAAGAATCAAGTAGAATTGATTAGCCATGGAATATAAATGCTCAGTCATAATACTGCCTGCAGTGTTACTTCAAAAATATATAAAATGCAAGCTCTGAAAAATTCTGCACTCAACTGAAGCTACCTCCACACCTTCCAGCCCTGTAATATTGGAACGATTACTTAACTTCTCTGATCCCCAGTAACCTGAGGGTTTAAAGTAAGTAACGGTAAGTCATCGACAAGGCCTTCTCATATTTTCAGACCATATTGAAAATTCAAATTCGGTCCCTTAAAATTGTTTTTTTCCCCTTTATTCTGAGAAAGGAAAATTCTTAAGTAAAATAATGCTCTGAGGTGTATTGAAAGTACCTTAAAATATAACAACAACAAAGAAAATCAAGCTCTAACTATAAAATTAGGATGTTTAAAAATTCTTCATGGAAGAACATTAATTTGCTTCAATTTTAAGTCAAAAAAATTTTATTTTTAGGGGCTATTCTTGCATCTTCCTATATCAGAAAACATTTCTTCAAGAAGTCAAAACAAAAAAGGTTAGATTTGGAAAAGTTCGAGTTCCTCCTGGGAACATTCAACTTTCAGTTGAACAATGCCTATGAGCAGGGGAAACTCTAGTTCTATCAGATAACTTTATCATCTCTTTCCTCCAACTCTGAGAACTCCTCTTGCATCCATAGCAGACAGCTACAGGCTTTCAGGCCTTACAGCCTTTGATCACCACTCATCTACATAAGCATTGCCTTCTCCAAAAGGGTCTGGCTACTCTGATTTTCCATTTTTTTCTCATACAGAACCCTGGTTTCAACCTCAATACAGTTAGCATTTTGCCTAAACTTCAGAAAAAGAGGGAAATTTTTTTTCCAATATCTCCTTCTCACTTTTGTGTTTACATACTTGACTTAAAGAATAACTGGCTACATAATTATCTTTAGTGAATCTTTATCTAACATAATTAGAGCTAAACATCACTGCTGTATAAGGATCAGTGAAAAGAATAATGGAAATTGTTGATAGCACCTAAAAGTCATGAGACTCATATTTCTAACTGTAGAAATTGAACCACTTCTGAGTTGTTGAAATTATTGCTAAATTTATTTACAGTCTTTATTTCTTTTTTACAATAAAAAGCTTTAGTACTCTTATTATGGGCCAAAGAAATGCTTTAAATCTTGAGTTCTGAAGTAATATCTTCTGTCCTAAAAGCAATGAAGCTTTTCAAGAGAGAGGAAGAAAGAAAGTACATTCTGAAAAGGTAGTGCATGGTTTCAGAATTTAGTTGTAATTTTGGTTCATATATTTTTACTAAGTGTAGACTTTATATGTAAATTAATTTATTATATAAGAAAGCACATTGTTTTCATAAAGTAAGAAACGATTTTACATTCTCAAAGAACATAGGAGTATAAACCAGTAAGGCAGCTCTACATGTGTTTGATGGCTATGAAATGACCTGTTTGACTTTCTATTACAGATCAGCAGACCATGTTGCCCTGGCCCACCAGACCCAGACTAGGGTAACTGACTTCTCATTAGGGAATCTATGGTACAGAGTTCATTCATAGCCTGTAATAAATAAAGTGTGTTTAAAACCTCATGTATAGAAACAGCCCTCCACTGTGAAAGTAGTAGCATAAAAAATATTTTTATCCTTTGAAACTCTATTGGAGAGGGAAAAAATTATTTTCTGGCTAAACCCTGACAAATGAGTTTATCATTTGGCCATATGGGATAGTGTATGCACACATGTCCAGATAGTCAAATTCATTCAAATTGGTCTGGACAGACTAATTCATCAGTTCTTTGGAGGGAAAGCCCAAGCTGAGTTAAATAAAATGTTAAAAGCCATTTAATTACTTCAGGCCAGAAGTAGAGAGAATTTGGCTTTAAGTCTTAACAGAATTCTATAATGACTTTAGTGAGTAGAAAATCATTTGTGATTAGGACATTCATTGTACACAAAAGCTTCAGCATAAATAGAAATCATTTTGATCTTCTCATTTATCTGTTTACAGAACAGAATGTGTATATGTCCATATTACAGACATACATTTAGTTTGGTCAAGTGGAGATTACTGCAGATTCCAAACTAATGGAGTTGGGTTAATGAGGTTTTACTCTTTGTGTAGAGATGACAGACACAGGCAGTAAAGAAGAAAGTGTGCCACCTGTACCCCAGATTTTAACTCATTCTGTTTTGCTCATTGCCAGTGAAATAAATTCCACATGTGATACAAGAGTCAATCTATTTCTTCCTGTCTCTGACATCGTCCTTTGTGATAAAAAATTATGTGATCAGAATTTACCTAAAAATTAGTAGATATGTGAAGCAAGATATGATTGGTTATAATTTTCTCTGTTAGGATGGTCATCTACTATAGTTATTTCTTTATTGAACACAAATAACTTGGAAGATGTATATGATATTTTCTTAGCTGCTTTAAAGTCTATAAATGAAATGATGCACAAAAGGTCAATGCCTAGGGAGATATACATAGACAATACATTTTTGAAAGAGAAAAAAGATTTAGAGTAACTAGCAAGAGACTAAAATATAATTTAATGAATTGGGGGGATTCTGGGAAGATGGCAGAGTAGGAAACACCAGAATCTGTCTCCCCACCTAGACAAGAATTACACTGGAAGAATCTATCTGGTGTAATGATTTTGGAACTCTGGAATCTGTCTCATGTAGCTATTTTGGAAATCTGGAGTCTATTGAAAGGTACAACTTTCAAGAGAAGGCTTGCACGGTACATTATGGTTAATTTTAGTCAGTTTCAATTCTTAGCTCAGCAGCCACTACCCAGCCCGACCTGCAGCTTTGTGGAAGGCAGCTGTGCATCTCCCTAGAACAATTCTCACACAGCCTGTGAGAAGCACTGTGGGCAATATGGAGTCTGTCCTTCAAATATTTGGGATCTGTGTTCTGATCACTGATGTTGACAGATAATGGAGATGGAGACACTGGTATATAGTCATATCTTCACACTACTCAGTGTTGCAAGTCCATACTCCTCCAGCTGAAATGACTTCTAAGGAATTTAAAGAGCCAGCACTTTCTTTTTCCCTTAATTGTTTTCTTTTTCTCCCTTTGAGAGCCAGACATTAAAGAATAGGGCATTCGACAGCAACTTCACATACAGAGAAAACTAGAAAGTCACTGCATATACCAAAGGAAAGATGCAGAGTCAGAAAGTACTAGAGAAATTCTTAAGTTTCCATCTCAGGCTGATCTTTACTACAAAGACAATCTACAGCAATCAAAAAAGAAAACCCTGGTAGTAAGTGAACCGAATTTCTGAGAGTTATCACTTCATTACATACAAATGTATAGTCTTTAGCAAAAATCACAGTGAAGTGAAAGTCACTCAGTCGTCTCTGACTCTTTGTGAGCCCATAGACTATACAGTCCATGGAATTCTCCATACCACAATACTGGAGTAAGTAGCCTTTCCCTTCTCCAGGGGATCTTCCCAACCCAGGGATCAACCCCAGGTCTCCTGCATCACAGGCAGATTCTTTACCAGCTGAGCCACAAAGGAAACCCAAGAATACTGGAGTGAATAGACTATCCCTTCTCCAGTGGATCTTCCTGACACAGGAATTGAACCAAGTTCTGCTGCACTGCAGGTGGATTCTTTACCAACTGAACCAAGAAACAAAAATGTATGACCTATTCAAAACAAATAAAAGGTAAACCAACAGAAACTGTCTTAAAGAAAGAGCAGATTATGGACATACTAGACAAAGTCTTTTAAATGGTTTTTTCAAAACTCAGAGAACCAAAGGAAGGCATGGAGAAAGTCAAGAAAATGATATATTAAGAAAACAGAAATATCAATAAAGAGATAGAAAACCTAAAAAAGAAACCAATGATATACTATCTATAAGGAGCTCACTTTAGGTCCAAAGACAAAAATAGATTGAAAGTAAGAGTATGTAAAAAGGTATTCCATGCAAATAGTAACCAAAGAAATCAGCATTGATTATCTAATATCAAAAAAAGGCTTTAAAGCAAAAAAAAAGTTACAATTGACAAAGAATAGCCTTAAATATGTATATAATCAGTATTATAAAAGGTTCAATATAACAAGAATATAGCAGTTATAAAGATTTATGCACTAATAATAGACCATCAAAATATATGAAGAAAACCTGACAGTTTAAGACTTCAATATCCTATTCTCAATAATAGAACAACCAGAAAGAAGATAAGAAAGTAAAGGGCTTCAGCAACATAATAAACCAACTAGATCTAACAGATGTACAGACCACTCTAACGATCAACACTTTTCAAGTGTACATGGATTATTCTCTAGGATTGACTATATGTTAGTTCACAAATTGTCTTAGCAGAATTACAAAGATAGACATAATAAAAACTATCTTCTCCTAACATAACAGGATGAAACTGGATATCACTAACAGAAGGAAAATTAAAAACTTCATAAATATGAGGACTTTAAACAACACACTCCTAAATAACTAACAGGCCAAAGAAGAATTCACAATGGAATTTATAAAATACTTAGAGACAGATGAAAATTAAAATACAAGGTACCAAAACTTATGGGATAAAGCAAAAACAGTGCCAAATAAGGAATTTAAATCTATAAATATATTTAAAAAAAAAAGATCTCAAATCAACAACCTAACTTTACATCTTATTGAACTGGAAAAATAAGAATAAGTTTAACACAAAGCTAACAGAAGGAAAGAAACAGTGAAAATAAGAGGAGATATAAATAAATAAAGAGATATAAATAAATATATAAATAAAGAGAAGAGAAAAAATGGAGAAAATCAGCAAAACCTATTGGCTTAAAAAAAGATTAATGAAATTGGTGAATCTTTAAAAATATGACTAAGACTAAAAGCGAAGACTCAAATTAGTAAACTAAAAAATGAAAATGGAGATATGACTTCTGCTTCTATAAGAATTAAAATGATTATGAGAGATGACTATGAACAACTGTACAACAGCTTGAATAACTAGAATGTAATAGACATCCAGGCAGAAAGTAAAGAGGAACCAAATAGTCTCTTGATGAGAGTGAAAGAAGAGAGTAAAAAAGGCTTTCTTAAAACTCAACATTCAAAAAAACTAAGATGATGGCATCCAGTCCCATCATTTCACAACAAATAGATAGGGAAGCAATGGAAACAGTGACAGATTTATTTTCTAGGGCTCCAAAATCACTGCAGACAGTGAATTCAGTCATAAAATTAAAAGACTCTTGCTCCTTGGAAGGAAAGCTATGACAAACCTAAACAGTGTGTTAAAGAGCAGAGACATCACTTTGCCGACAAAGCTATGTTTTTTTTCTGTAAGTCACGTATGGATATGAGAGTTGGAGTTTGAGTGCTGAAGAATTGATGCTTTCAAACTGTGGTGCTGGAGAAGATTCTTGAGAGTCCAATGGATTGCAAGGAGATTAAATTAGTCAATCCTAAAGAAAATCAACCCTTAATGTTTGTTGGAAGAACTGATGCTGAAGCTGAAATTCTAATATTTTTGGCATCTGACATGAAGAGACGACTCATTGGAAAAGATCCTGATGCTGGGAAAGATTGAAAGCAGAAGGAGAAGGGGGCAACAGAGGATGAGATTGTTGGATGGCATCATTGACTGGATAGACATGAGTTTGAGCAAGCTCTGGGAGATGGTGAAGAACAGGGAAGCCTGGTGTGCTGCAGTCCATGGGGTCACAAAGAATCAGACACAGCAACTGAACAACCACAAATAACACATATAAGATACATGGAAGTTACATATATCAATGGTTTCTTCTTTTATATTGCTGAATATTATTCCATAAAATATATATATATATATATATATATATATATGCCTGTTTGTTTAATCACTTACCTATTTGCATTTTTTACAATTGTTGACTACTGCTAATAAAAGTTTATGTGAACTTTTTTGTACTCAGTTTTGTGTTATTATACATGTTAAATTTCCAAAGAGTGGAACTTCCAGATCATCTGGTTTAAATTTCTGAGTTAACATTTTAAGGAGCCACCAGTCTATTATTCAAAGCAGCTGTATCATTTTGCTGTCCCACCAGCAATGTATGACATATCTAGCTTCTTCACATACTTGTCAGCATTTAGAATTATCAATATTATTTTATTTTAACTGTTCATATAAATTTGTAGTAATACATCATCATGGTTTTCATTTTATTTTCCTGTTAGTGATGTTGAACATCTTTTAATGTATTTATTTGTCATCCATATATTCTCTTTGGTGAACTGTCTCTTCATGTCTTTTGCCCATTTTCTAATTAGATTGTTTTCTTTTTATTTTAAATGTTACTTATATGCTATTGTTTAGTCACTAAGTCATGTCTGACTCTTTTTGAGACCCCATGGACTTTAGTCCACTGGGATCCTCTGTCCATGGGATTTCCAAGGCAAGAATACTATAGTGGGTTTCCATTTCCATCTCCAGGGTATCTTTCCAACCTAGGGGTCAAACCTGAGTCTCTTGCTTGACAGGCGGATTCTTTACCACTGACTGAGCAGTCAGGGAAGACTGTTAATGATATATTGATACTATAGATATTACTCTTCTGTCAGATAAGTGGCTTGCAAATATTTTCTCCCACTCTGTAACTGTCCTTTCATCTTCTAAATGGGATTTTACAGTAATTTTTTTTTAAAAAATACGACATCCAGTTTATCAATTGTTTTATGGAGAATGCTTTAATGCCTATGAAAAATTTCTTATCTTGTGGCAATTTGGGTTGTTTATGGCTTTCTACAAATAAATCTATTTCATCTATATTTTCACATTTTTAGCACATGGATTCATAATACTTTAATCAATTTTATCTATAGTTAATTTAAATTTTTCACATGTATTTTATTTACATCTTTCTAAATTATTTACATCTTACTAGATTACTCTTCTTCACTTTGACACTGTTCTTTTCTGGGCTATAATCTATCCTAATTTTGAAACTGTTTCATCTATTATTTTCCCTATTTCTTTTAAAAGCAGTTTAAGTCTGTCATTTTTTGGCCCAGGATCCTCCCTGTTTTCTGCCTTATTATTTCTCTGCCTCTTTTCTGGACTTGCTGAACTATCAATAACCTTACACAACTCCTCTCTCATGTATATGATAACTTCTATTACCAGTTTTATACTTTCTCTCCCCAACACAGGTGTATCTCTGTGCCTTTCCTTACACTAAACTCCTCCTCTGGTTGGGATGTCCTTCCTTCCTTATCATTCCACATCCTGAACATCCCTCAAGATTCTATGTCTAGCTAGTACCTGAAGTCTTTCGCTACTACTCCAGCTTATTGGGCTTCCCTGATGGCTCAGTTGGTAAAGAATCTACCTGAAATTCAGAAGACCTGGTTACAATCCCTTGGTTGGGAAAACCCCACGTAGAAGGAAATAGCAACCCACTCCAGTATTCTTGCCTGGGAAATCCCATGGACAGAGGAGCCTGGCAGGTTACACTCCATAGGATCGTAAAGAGTTGAACACAACTTACCAACTAAATGCGCTTCCCTGATAGCTCAGTTGATAAAGAATCCACTTGCAATGCAGGAGACCCTGGTTCAATTCCTGGGTCAGGAAGATCCACTGGAGAAAGGAAAGGCTACCCATTCCAGTATTCTGGCCTGGAGAATTCCACAGACTATATAATCCATAGGGTTGCACAGAGCTGGATATAACTGAGACTTTCATTTTCTTTCACATTAGCAACTAAACCACCACCAGCTTAGTGGCATTAACATTTCTTGGTCTTTCAGGATAATATTGAACATATAGCACTTAGCTCATTTGTAATTGATTTGTAAACTGCAGCTTTGATGCTCCAAATACATAGTAAAATTCTTCAGGGCAGAGGAGTCACATCTGGCGTTAAAACATTGTCTTTGTGTACTTTACAGTGCTTAGCATAGTGGTAGAGACATAGAACTTCCATAAATACTTGTTAATAAATTCAATTGCCTTTCCTTCTCTCTCCTTTCTTCATCATAGAAGTCTTAAGTTTTTCTTGAGAGGTAAATTCTTTTCTTAATTGACTTTTTTATTAAAGGATAATTGCTTTACAAAATTTTGTGGTTTTCTATCAAATCGCAACCTGAATCAGCCATGTATATCTTCCCTTTTGAATCTCCCTCTCATCTCCCTCCCCATCCCACCACTCTAGATTGATACAGACCCCTGTTTGAGTTTCTTAGCCATACAGCAAATTCCCGTTGGCTATCTATTTTACATATGGAAATGTAAGTTTCCATGTTAATCTTTCCATACAGCTCTCCCTCCCCTCCCCTCTCCCCATGTCCACAAGTCTATTCTCTATGTATGTTTCTCCACTGATGCCTGGTAAGTAAATTCTTCAGTACTATTTTTCCAGATTCCATATATATGCATTATAATATGATATTTATCTTTCTCTTTCTGACTTACTTCACTCTGTATAATAGGTTCTAGGTTCATCTTCCTCATTAGAACTGACTCAAAGGTGTTCCTTTTTATGACTGAGTAATATTCCATTGTGTATATGTACCACAACTTCTTTATCCATTCATCTGTTGATGGACATCTAAGTTGCTTCCATGTGCTAGCTATTGTAAATAGTGCTGCAATAAACAATGGGATACATGTGTCTTTTTCAATTTTGATTTCTTCAAGGTATATGTTTAGGAGTGGGATTGCTGGGTCATATGGTGGTTTTATTCCTAGTTTTTTTTTTTTTTTAAGGAACCTTTATACTGTCTGCCATAGTGGCTGTATCAATTTATATTCCCACCAACAGTGCAAGAGTGTTCCCTTTTCTCCACATCCTTGAGAGGTAAATTCTTGACAGAGAACAGGTAATGAAATATAAGAGGGTGAGATAGAGCCTGGCGTAAAGCCATGCAGGCCACACATTACAATATGCATTTTCACATGTGGTGATTAAATTCTCACTGACATGAACACATGACAACATGCTGAAATGATTTGCAAGTCTTTTAGGGTTTTACAAACAGCTTTATCTCTCAATTCTACATGATGAAATGGAAAATAATTATTTATTATGTCTCTCCACCAGTGGCATATGGAATTTTTAAAAGATTTATTTTAACTTTAGAGTTTTCTTTGATTAGAAAATTGGCAAGAAAAAGAATGAAATCTTTGTCTCCTCAGGCCCATAGTATTATAAACTCTACCATGTTATTTCGTCGAGGATCTTCCTCTTATCCATGCAAAGAAGTGCTTTCTTTTTATTGTAATGTAGTTGTAAAACTCAAACAGTCATCATAATTTCATTAAATCATGCTGAACTCCATAGAATTGCTGCAAAGGATCCATAATATGCAATATTTGTTCTGCAAACTGACTGAATATTTATAATATTTAGTCTTTACCATGCTATTTATTCTAAAAAATGACATATTTGTTTTTGTTTTCTTAGTAGAGCATAAGGCAAATTATATTAATTAGGCTATTTACATGATTTCCTAACTTAGAGCAGTGAAACTTGCCTTCAGCTAGCAAATAATTGGAATTACAATTGCTAGAGATATCACAAGTTTGTTAATGATATCAGGCTTCATCAAGCTCTGATTGGTCACTAAATGGTCTTTTTTCCCCATTTCCCCCATCATTTCCTCTATTTCAATCCTTGCCCCATCCATCATTCCTTGTATAGAGTGAAGTTGCCATAAAGTAGATAAACAATATGTGATCATCCTAGCTACAACTTCCACTTCAGATGTGAAAGTCTATAATCTTCTAGAGACAAATGTATTCATTTGTCATTGTTTCTTTTTCAAGAAAATGAGGCCTAAAATTTGAGGGAGGTTCAGGTTTTACTCTCTCTGCTTTTCAAAAATAATAAAAATTTTGGCAAAACCACTACAATATTGTAAAGTAATTAGCCTCCAATTAAAATAAATAAATTTATATTTTAAAAAAAGAAACATTAATCAGACAGTAAAAGAATGAAATCTACCAAATATAGTACTAGGGTAATACCTGTGCAAAAGTACTTTTGCTTTTTTTTTTACTACTAAGATGTATTTATATGTTTTCCTAGATCTTTTTTTTTTTTTACAGTTTGAATGAGGAGCCAGCTGGGATTTGAAAGAAATCACTAGTTAGTGAAAAGAAAACAAAACTACAGGGTTATCTGAGTGTATTATTGTTGCTTAAAAATTTACAATGCCTTCCCATTTTTCTTGGAAGAGCACTTTGCAAAGTGCATTTTGTGAAGACAAGCTGCTTAGCACCCTACTCCTGAGGTATAATTCTAAAGTCAGTTATTAAAAAAAAAATTTAAAAAAATAAAAAAAAATAAAGTCAGTGGGAGGTGTTCCACAGTCAATTCATTCCAGGAAATGGTGTGTATTCTACCTCACCCTGGGAAAGCCAAGCTCCATATCAATAGATTAAAGGCTCTGAGAAATCTTATGAGGATGACCAGTATTTCCAAAAATTTTTAAGCATGGGTTTTGTTTTGTTTCCATACACCTACTGGCATGTTGCAGACTTACTGGAGAAAATGGTGCCTTAGACTAAAGTCCAAACTGCTTATCCATTCTAAGGAGGCTGGTCACAATGTCTCCATCCCGAAATCTTCAGCTTTGCCTCTTGCTACTTTCCCTCCTGCTCCTGCTCTTTTCAGTCCCTTAAAAGAAGCCATCCTGTCTCATATCCTGGCCTTCCTTCACTTAATGAATTCTTTCTGATGCTCTGGTCTCCAAGTAAATGTTAATTCTTTGGGAAAACTTTCTTGTACCCTCATCTTTAAGACTGGGTTAGGGGGTCCTTTTAGGGGCAGCTTTCTCTATCTTCTTCCCCAGGCATGCTCTACTTGCTCATGCTGTGTGTCACTAGCCATAGAAAGACAGACATTTCCGTGGTATTCATGGATATATCCTCCAGCAGTGGTGTGATCGAGCTGCCTTGTACTGATGCACAAGAGCCCGCTGTTATATTTTCAGGAATTTTGTGAGCCAATTGATATCCCCTTGGTAGCTTGACATCAGACATAGTGGGAACATTTCTGCCTCAGAAATTGGCATACACAACAAAACAGCCTTGTTTTTAACCTGGTTGCTAAATAGTCACTAGAACACCACTGACTCAGTACCCAGCATAGTACCTGGTACCTTGTATATCATGAGCATTTATTTAGTGATTTGGGGGGAATGAATAAATAAATAGACAAATAAGCTCTATTTTTAAAATATGTTCTGTTGTTTCCATTTTTCTACTTCTTAGGCTCTGGGAACATCCTTCTTCATGTTGTGAAAGCCTTTCTCCTGTCTTAGTTTTTTAAACCTGTTTTGTCTCAAGGAAGGGACTCTGTCATTTATTTCTACATATCTGCCAGTGCCTTACAGAGAGTAGGCACATCATAATTTTTAAATGACAGCTACATCTGTGAATTAAGCTTATGCTGTCTCACCACCTTTAGTCAGTCAATCATACTTCCCCCCTTACTCCAATGGTAGTAGCAGTCATTGAACCTCATGCTTTTTCAAAAAATGTAGCGTCAGCATAGGGCAGACATTGGTTATGATTACCGAAGGCCAAATTCTACTTACCAGATTTTTCAGGTGAGAAGAAGAGATAAACACAAATATTTTTTCTCTCAAAGCTTAGGGTATTGCCTAATTTACTAGAAATATTCATTAGATTACCATTTTGAGTCAGGTTTTCCAGAAGCTGACCTGGAGATGAAGATTTGTGGTCAAGTGATTCATTAAGGAAGTTCTCCCAGGAGAAACTGGTCAGAGAATGAGGGAAATAGGACAGAGACAAGAAGCCAACAAGGATATAATCTTGGCAAAAGTTCCGGGGAACATAGGTCCCAGCTGCATCCCACAGAAAAACTCTAGAGTGCTACATGTAAAAATTATTGCCACTTGAGATGCTGACCTTCATATTCCTTTGATCTGAAGAACACCGTAGTTGGAAAAAAAAGAGGTGGAATCAAGAGGGAAGTGGGAGGGGGGTTCTGGAAGGGGAACACATGTATACCCATGGCGGATTCATGTCAATGTATGGCAAAACCAACATGATAATGTAAAGAAAATAAATTTTAAAAATAAATTAATTAATGCTGAGTAATATTCCATTGTGTATATGTACCACAGCTTTCTTATCCATTTGTCAGTTGATGAGCATCTGGGTTGCTTCCATGTCCTGGCTATTGTAAACAATGCGGCGATGAACATTGGGATACACATGTCTCTTTCAATTCTGGTTTCCTCTGTGTGTATGCCCAGCAGTGGGATTGCTGGGTCATATGGCATGTCTATTTTCAGTTTTTAAGGAATCTCCACACTGCTTTCCATAGTGGCTGTACTAGTTTGCATTCCCATCAACAGTGTAAGAGGGTTCCCTTTTCTCCACATCCTCTCCAGCATTTATTGCTTGTAGATTTTTGGACTGCAGACATTCTGACTGGTGTAAAGTGGTACCTCATTGTGGTTTTGATTTGCATTTCTCTGATAATGAGTGATGTTGAGCATCTTTTCATGTGTTTGTTAGCCATTTTTATATCTTCTTTGGATAAATGCCTGTTAAGTTCTTTGGCCCACTTTTTGATTGGGTCGTTTATTTTTCTAGAATGGAACTGCAGGAGTTGCTTGTATATTTTTGAGATTAGGTGTATGAAACTGGAGCCTATTATCCAGAGTGAAGTAAGCCAGAAGGAAAAACAACAATACAGTATATTAATGCATATATATGGAATTTAGAAAGACGGCAGCGAGAACCCTGCATGTGTGACAGCAAAAGGAACGCAGACGTATAGAACAGACTCATGGACTCTGTGGATGAGGGCAAGGGTGGGATGATATGGAAGAATGGCATTGAAACATGTTAATTATCATATGTGAAATCAATCGCCAGCCAAGGATTGATGCTTGGGACTGGTGCACCGAGATTTCCCAGGGGGAGCAAATCAGGAGGGAGGAGGGAGGGGGGTTCTGGAGCGGGTAGAATATGTAAATTCATGGCTATTTTATGTCATTGTATGGCAAAACCAATAAAATAAAAATAATAAAAAATTTTAAAAATAATAAAAAATAAATTAATTAATTTAAAAATAAAAGCACATGGGAAAGGGCACACAAATATTATAGGAGAAATCTAAAAAGATCTGGAACAAGCACTGTTAAGTCTAAAATGTGATGATCAACAAATTCCTAGCTACACTTGTTTGCCTTTTGGACATCCTTTAATTACCTTTAGTTCAAATTCTCTTGTTAGTCACCTCTTTGGCCATGGATAGGTAAATTAAATTCTGAGTCTAAATTCTCTAATTTATAAAATAGAGGGGATTGGACTACATATGTCCCTTTTAGATCTGACGTTTGTCAAGAACTGTGAAGGGGCTGAGATTTTATCCTACTTACATGTTAACAAGTTAGCCTAGCAGAAGACATGAGACTCCAGGGTCAAAGACAACAGATAGTTTATTATTCATAATGATATCAATACCCAGAGTATCAGCATTCATAAAAGTTCTTTGAGCCCAGTTCCCAAAATCCATATGAAGAAGGCCAGGTGATATTTGCATAGCCAGTGAGTTATATTATAGAAGGGGAACTTCAAGCTTAACCTAAATAGTTAATAACAGCCGGTGCACATATTGATGCTTTCCCTGGAGGCAGACATTATTTTTAGCATAGGTACAGAAGCAAATATGCCTCTTATTTCAGCAGGAGACACTATTTATCTAGCAAGGCTCTTTGCCATACACATATCCTTAAAAAGATGATCCAGGACAAAGACAGTGCATCTTCTTGCTCCATGTGTGGAAACACTTGATAGCTATGGAAAACTCATTCTTCCAGAGTCTGTTTCAGCAGTTGTTTCTTTTAACATCAAAGCTAAGATGGCTGAACTAGAAATGGGTAAACATTTTCCTGAAACTTGAGTACATGTACCCCTTCCAGATCAGATCATCCCTTTGAAAACAGTGGGAGTCAGTGAACTTGATAGGCATATTCTCATATTCAGGATATGTATCCCATAATATACATGGATGTTTCTTTCTTCTCCCTTTCCTTCCTTCCTTCCTTCTTCCTTGCCCTTTTATCCAAACTTCTGTCCTTTCCTCTTTCTTGATAATACCAGCTGCCTAGCAGCTACCAGAAGGAGGCACACCATTTCCAATCTGTATTAGGGCCATACTATTTGATTAAGAAATACAGTAAAATTTGAGAATGAACAGCAGAAATTATTCACCAACTTCCTAGCAAACATTTCCAAGTTACTTCCTCATCTAGGGAAAGTTTCTCACCTTGGACCACCTTCAGAGAGAATATAATCAAGCCAGGCAGATAAGCATACCCTCACAGGCCCAGGGCAAATCATAATTTTAATAAAAATTGAAAATATGATCCACAATATAGGGACTATGCCTCTCCAGGCTGTTCAAATGCATCATTTTCAAGGCATGGTATACAGCAGGATACATACATTCTAGAGTGTGAGGAACATGCATTGTTTTCCTCAGTCTATTTCTCCTAAGGGACAAGGTAAGCACCTTGAGTATTTTATAGTAGTGTAAGATATGTATATTATAAATATAAGAAATAAATTTGCAAAATTTGCAAATTTGCAAAATTTGCAAAATTGATTTCTACCCCAAATAATAATACAACCATCCTCAGTCAAAATAATAAAAAATAGTCAACTGAATTGATGAGCATGAGAATTTACATCAAATGTCAATTTCCCTTAAATCTAAAGTAACATGGACAATATTGCTATTTGAGGAGTAGTGGTCAGGAAACTTTCATATTGTTTTAGTCTTTTGTAGGCATGAATCTTTCAGTCAAGGCATCCTGGCATTTTTCACATGGGTATAGGACAGAGTCTTCAGTGCAAATAAAAGTATATTGGGTAACATTTTCAAGTCATTATGTCACACAGTAAGCCCTTTGTCTCCATTTTCAAACCAGAAGTGGCATAAATGTATAATTTGCCATCCACATGCATAAGAAACTGAGAATGCTTCCTGTGTGTGAGTTGCATAATAAAACTCATTTCTTTTTCCTTATATCTCAGTGATACATATACACAGCTTCATTATTAACCTAAATGCATAGGACAAAATCAATGGTATTCAAGAATTCCACAAATGATAAGTGAAGGAAATCCCAAGCTGTGTGTTGGATCCCAAATTTCCTCTGGGAATGAGTTGACGACTGAGATTTGAGAATTGCATACTAGAAATTAGTGTTTGGCCCACCTGTGTGTACATAGTGTAATTATCAGAATAATAGAAAGTCATATTTCAATGTGGTTTATTTTCTATCCTTCTCAGCAAGTCTCCTCAGGAATCAGTTTTATTAATGAGACCAAATTAGAAGCAGCCCTAGTTGCTTGTCCTTGCTATAATGAATTTAAGCAAATAGCCAAAAATAGTCCCTGGTAATTATGTTTTATAGATATGTATTCTGTGTCATTTTTCAAGTTGCTAGCAGAGTGTTATGTACCCAGTAGGTGCTCAATAAATATTAATTGATGTTGATGTAACAGTTTCCTTCTGGAAGTAGTCAATTTCTCATGTGAGCATCCTTTGTTTTTCTCTCTGCTTCCCTGATTACAAGCCCCTGATCAAAGATTTCCCGACCTCCTCATGTTTAGAAAAAACACATACTTAAAAAATTGCTAAATTCCTTTTTCATAACAAAAGAAACTGCTGTCAAAATTATTTCCTAGGCACACTTAGCATTTTTCTCTTTAAAAAAAGAAACACAAAACATCATACAGTATCTTGGACAGTATTTTTTAATATGGAAAAAAATGCCTTTTATAAGTTATTTCTTTTTTAACTGAAGGATAATTATTTTAAAGAATTGTGTTGATTTCTGCCTTTTATAATCAACTCAACCACTAGACTCTTTCCTTTAGCAAGGCCAGGGCTAAAGGCTATTGGAATAGGTGGCTGACTGCTCATCTGAGGCTCAGATATGTTATTTTAAACAGTCATGCTTGAAATTCCCAACTTTAGGAGAGCCTTAAAGTCTATTTAAACTAGGTTAAGGGACTGTGGTACCAAAGTGGGAATGCACATTAATTTGTGCATGACCTGGGATTGCTTTTCCTGATTAACCTGTTTCTATTCACTAGCAGAAAAGGACAAAAATAGGGGATGGGACAGAGACTTTGCTTCTGATGACAGGAGAAAGCCAGGCCAAAGGACAGATGAGGTCAGTAAGTCACTGTGATAAGAACACCAGGGTAGTTTGTGGAAGATTGGTTATGACAAGGGCCCAGAAAGAAGAAATGACAAAGACAAACTCTATTAACTGCACAATTTCTACTTAAATCAATCGTATCCCTAAGTTTAAATAAAAAGGCAATTTGCGTTGTAAGAGTGGTTCTCAACCCTGTCTGTACATTAGAATTACCTAGGGAGCTTTCTAAATACAGATGCCTGGGGCCCACCCCCAGAGATTTTGATTTAATTGATGTGGAATAGGACCAGAGCATAGGTAGTTTTTACCTCTCCCAAGGTGATTTTAATGTGTTTCCAGGTTGGTGAACCACTGATCTATATAGTAAATTGAGGAAGTCAGGCTTGCTTCATACATGTGAATGACTTAGTCACTGTTTTCCTGAAGGCAGTGGTTTTCCAACTTTAGTGCACGTGGAAATCACTTGGGGGGGCTCTTTACATATTTAATTAGCCCCTTCAGACAATTCTGATTCCTATTCTCACATGTTGATAAAAGGAGACTGAAAGGAATGAAAATGATAAAAGTCTGGTATATAAATAGAAAAGTTTTGGAATGCACACGGTAGACTACAGCTTTGCAACTTAAGGCCCAACCCTCAGGCTAGGAGCAGAGAAGCATCCATCACCTAGAAGCTTGTTTGAAATGCAGATTCTTGGGCACCTCTTCCAAACTTCTTGAATGAGTCAGAACTTGATTTTTCACAAGCTCTCCAAGTATCTAATGCACAGGAAATTTTGAGAAGCACTGAACTATAGGATACTTGAACCTCCCTTATACCTTGACTATTCTCTCAATACTTTTTCAAACCAGATGAGTGGTTCTCAAACTTTGGTATGGAACAGAATCTAATAAAGAACACAGAAATGCAGGCTTCTTGATGTAGGATAGGGCCTGAGTCATATTTGTACCAAAGTCCCAGGTAATTGTGAGACAACAAGGTCTAGGAACTGCATACTGACTATTGGTGATGCTTTTTTTTTTATCTGTTTGGTTATTTTTTTGTGTTCTCTACTAGATAATAAATTCCATGAATCTTTGTTCAGAACTATACATCCAGCATCTTGTATAACTCCTGGTAGGCAACCAATAAATATTTGAATAACGATTGAATTGAAGCACTGTCTACCTTTAGGTATCAAATATTGGGAAAAATATGTCCCAAAAGACTTTCCTCCCTCACCTTGAATTTTGGACACAGAGTCTCTATAAACCCAAGGGAGGTTTATGCAGGATAGGGAGACTCTCTAAAGGTTAACTCAGGAAAAATTGTCTCTTACCTCTGGTCGCACACTCCCTCCCACATAAAGATTATTAGCTCTATATCATAGTCTCCTCTTTACCTGTGGCTTCACTTTCCGTGGTTTTAGTTATCTGCAGTCTGCTGCTGTCCAAAAATTATTAAATGGAAGATTCCAGAAATAATTTATAACTTTTAAAACACACACTATTCTGAATAGTGTGATAAAATCTTGAACTGTCTTGTTCTGACCCACATGGGATCCCAAACCATCAACATTATCATGGTTTGATGACCTGGGATCACTAGATGATCTGACATCAACAGAAAGTGAGTAGTACCCTGAAGGTATATCACAATGCTTAAATCATTCACCTCATTCCATCTCATTGCATAGGTATTTTACCATCTCACATCATCACAAAAAGAAAGGTGCCTGTAGTTGTTCAGCCACTATAAGTCAAGTCTGACTCTGAAATGCCAGGACCTGTCAGGCTCCTCTGTCCATGGAATTTCCCAGGTGAGATACTGGAGTGAGTTTCCATTTCCTTCTCTAGAGGATATTCCCGACCCAGTGATCAAACTCTAGGATCTTGCTTTGGCAGGTAGATTCTTTACCTCTGAAGCCATCAGGGAAGCTCGTAAAAGAAGGATGAGTACAGTAAAATAAGATATATTGAGAAAGAGACCACATTCACATAACTTGTGTTACAGTATATATTTTAAATTGTTCTGTTATTAGTTTATTGTTGTTATTCTCTTACTATGATTAATTTATAAACTTATACTCTCATAGGTATTTGTATAGAAAAAAACATAGATTATATAGAGTTTGGTACTACCTGCAATTTCATGCATATCTCTGAGGTCTTGGAAAATAATCCCCACTGATAAAGGAGGACAGTTGTACAAAGGTAATTCTCCTCTGACCTCCCTTTCATTTCAGATGGGTCTATGTGTACCCTGAGGCAATGCTTGTACTTTGCTTCATCTTTTCTCTGCATGTCAGACACGTGTACACATGTGCACACATGTGCATTCCAAAGCTCTTGCAGCTTCTTATGTGCCTACATTCACTAGCCTGCATGAAGATGGCTAGGTAGCATGGGGGATACAATGAAGAGAGTTGACTCCTACATTACTAATATTCTTGCTAATCTCATTATCATATCTGTAAGGTAATTGAATGATGTTGAAGACTTATATGTTTGGTTGACATGTTTGTGATACTGTTGATTCAGATAGCCAGAAAGCTACATTTGTTCAGAATTCAAAGGGTATTTAGTAATTTCTTTTTATTGCCACTGCTAGAAAATGGCATTAAAATTTTACTTTGCTTAGTTAACTATACCAAACCCTCCAGCCCTGAACTGAATATCCTTGAGCATAAGGAACACTGTCATTACATTTTTAATAAGTCCCCAAGGTTATTCTGATAATGATATTCTCTTGATCACAATTTGAGGTAACTTGGTCCAGAGAAGCAACTAGGAAGAAGGAGGAAAAGCAAATATTTATTGAGTCTTTATTGTTGGCCATTCATTGCACTGTTAGGTGCCTTTCAGTGAGTCACATAAGGCAATCCACATCATAGCCCTCCATTTTTCCGTATGTAGAGAATGAGGTTTAGAAAAATAATGTGCTTGACATCACACAGCTTCTACATGGCAGAGATCAGAGTTGAATCCAGATTTAGTCGAGCTCACACCTTCCAGAGTCTGACCATGTGGACTAGAATCTTAATTCAGCTAGTTACTGTGTGACCTTGGGAAATTGCCTAACCACTCTATGCCTCAGTGTCCACATCTATAAAATGGAAATAATGGTAGTACACGGTTCACTGAGTTGATGAAGGATTAATTGAAATACCAGATAATAATTGATATTAATTGAAATACATATCTGCCCCACTTCTTAAAAGTTTATAGTATGCCATTTTGATGAAAGACCTACACTAGTACCTGTTTTCACTAACAAAAAGAAATTCATAGAGGATATTAATTTTACAAAAAGAGGGCAAAAAGCTAAAAGAGCATTCAGGGTTTATTGCAACAGGCTGTTACAGAGGTAGAGAGCACCCCAAAGTGGTGGACTGGTCCCACCAAGCTCCTTCCCTGAGAATTACACTCTTATCTCAGCATCAAGCCACCATAGCTTTGGATTGTGTCTATGAGCACTTTGTCATTTCTATTGATTTATTTTGTGCATTCATTAGCAAGATGGGTCTTTTTTTTTTAGTTGGGGGGAAACTGCTTTACAATGTTTTGTTGGTTTCTGCCATGCAACATCGAGAATCAGCCAAAATATACATATATCAACTTCCTCTTGAGCCTCCCTCCCATCCCGCCCATCCCATCCACTTAGATTGTCACAGAGTACCAGGCTAAGCTCCCTGTATTATACAGAAACTTCCCACCAGCTATCTATTTTACATTTGGTATTGTATATATGTCAATACTACTTTCTCAATTCATCCTGCCCTCTCCTTCCCCTGCTGTGACCACAAGTCCTTTCTATCTGTCTGCATCTCCATCCCTTCCCTACAACTATTAATAGGTTCATCAGTATCACTTTTGAATTGTGGTTTTCTCAGGGTAATGTCCATGGGTCATATGGTAGTTTTATTCCTAGTTGTTTTAAGGAATCTCCATACTGTTCTCCACAGTGGCTATATCAATTTACCTTCCCACCAACAGTGCAGGAGGGTTCCCTTTTCTTTACATCCTCTCCAGCATTTACTGTTTGTAGATCTTTTGATGATGACCATTCTTATTGGTGTGAGGTGATAGCTTGTTGTAGCTTTGATTTGCATTTCTCTTATGAGAGACATTAAGCCTCTTTTCGTGTTTTGTTGACCATCTGTGTGTCTTTTTTGGAGAAATGTCTGCTTAGGGCCTAGCAAGATGGGTCTTAAGGTAATGTTTCTTCACTCCATGCCCTTTTGGCTTGTGAAAGGTTTCATAGACAACACTCTACTTTTCAATAGTAGGGAAAACCTCTAAGAGGTGTAAAATATTCAGACGGGCACCTGACACATGGCAGTAAATGAGAGCTGCTGATATTACTATTATCATTATCATCACCTGATTCCAAATAAATTGCCATTTTTCTACATCACTACTTCCCTTTGGTTGTAATTATAATATATTCTATAGAACACAAAATCGCCCTTGTGTTCTATAGAAAGGTGAAATTGAAAGTCACATCCAACTCTTTGTGACACCATGGACTATACAGTCCATGGAATTCTCCAGGCCAGAATATTGGAGTGGGTAGCCAGTCCCTGCTCCAGGGGATCTTCCCAACCCAGGGATCAAATCCAGGTCTCCCGCATTGCAGGTGGATTCTTCAACAGCTGAGCCACAAGGGAAGCCCAAGAATACTGGAGTGGGTAGCCTATCCCTTCTCCAGCAGATCTTCCCAACCCAGGTATCAAACTGGGGTCTCCTGCATTGCAGGTGAATTCAAGAGAATAAATATCATATAATAGTATATTCGACCCCTTGAATCAGTCACACCACTCTCTCCTTTCCAACCTCTCCCTCTTTATTTGCTCCTTTGTGTCAGTCTTCAAATCTCACAGGTCTCTTTGGGATTCAATGGATATCATTGAAGATGGTGGTCAAGTAGAGAAGCAATCAAGAAGCTGTAATTGAGAAAAAATAAACAGATATTATGGGCCCCAGCAAGTGATTTGCACATCATTAAGCAGAACATTTATTTCAAAGGATAATTCACCTGCCAATTAAATATTTTAGCAATAAGATGAGCCTCAGTATATAGTGGCATCAATTTCATCTTACAATTTAGACAGGTTATTTTACAATTTAAGTAATTAGAAAAGCCTTTGGCCACAAATATTATTCAGGGACACAGAATTCACCTTGACTTTAATCATACCTACTTAGGTTCCATATTTCTGCTTTTTCCCTAGTCAAGAGGGCAAATACAGTACATGGGTTATTAATATGGATTTTAGAGTAAGAGAAGGTCTGGCACTGCCAGATTATTAGCACTGTACCTTTGGGAAAATTATCTCACTACTCTGAGCCTAACTTCTGCTGTGGTAAAACAAAGATAGTAAGAATTACAACCTTAAAGGGCTGTTGTGAAGATTACATGAAGTATTGTCAATTAAGGCACAATGACCAGACACAAGTGATAAAAAATATTTGCTAATATGGTAGTAATTATTCTGCTACCCTGTGTCCTACTGTTCCTAGTAAGCCTTTAAAACCTCCATATAGCACGTGTCTACTGCCTGGGACATCTTACAACATTACGAGGGTTATTTATTGAGTATCCAAGAGCTCAAACTGGGTTTTCTCTGGTCTCTTGAGCACTTACTTTGGTAAGGCCCACGGATTTGTGCATTGAAACAGAAACCAAAGGGTTTTTTTTTTTTGTTTGTTTGTTTGTTTGTTTGTTTTTAAGAATAAACATCACTTCTGTTGGCTTAGACGGTGAAGCGTCTACCTACAATGCGGGAGATCAGAGTTCAGTCCCTAGTTCAGAAAGAGCTCCTGGAGAAGGAAATGGCAACCCACTCCAATATTCTTGCCTGGAAAATCCCATGGATGAAGGAACCTGGTAGGCTACTGTCCATGGAGTTGCAAAGAGTCAGACATGACTGTGTGACTTCACTTTCTTTCTTACTTCACATATATAAGAACATGAAGTAGAATTATAGTATACTTCCTAAGATTTAAAAAGATTTTTTTTGGTTTAAATCATTGTATTACTTGATTCTTTCCATTGGGAAATCAAAGCTGAAAATGATATAATTGTTCAACCACCCACATATTTTATTCTCATTAAATAGAGAATGCAGTATTCTAAAGATGAATCTTCCTGGAGTGAGACTTTTTGGAAGATGGGATCTTTCCTTCTGTTATCATCTGAAAGAAAATCAATGTATTTTCTACCTTAATGCATGCTCCAGTGTAATTATTTGATTATATGAAGTAAAACCTAAATATATGGTCTTCTAGTTTAAATAGTTAATACTTAAAAGAAACCCACCATTGAAAAACCGCAGTGAACCAAATTCATATGTGATTACTGCAAATGTAACATGGTTACCTCTTTAGGAGTTTAATTAAAAACAAATTCCCAAGTTGTAGCACTTCACACAGAACATCTTGTCTTAGAGCCCCTCATCACAGGAAGAGTCCCCAAACTCTGTGCTCTACTTTTTGTACTCTTTGGGGAAGACTGAAAGAGAACCTATCTGGGTCTAGGAAAAATAAATTGTAAGCAAAAAAAAAAGCATTCCAAGGAATTTGGAAACTAAAATGGAACTTTCCCTAGTAAATTATATTAATATAATGTACCCAAAATATAACTTAGCAAACTGACTCACTATAGAAATAGAAAACTTGAATAGACCTATAAATGGTAAAAGCAAACTGAATTAGTGTTTTAAAATCTATACACATACAAAGAAACAAACATGTATATGACATGTCAGGCTCAGAACATTGTACAAAATTTATTTTCTAGAACATTCAAGGAATAAGTAGTCCCCACTTTATAAAAAATACTCTGGAGAATTCAGTATGTTTAATCTCAATGTTATGTACATGCTGCTGCTGCTAAGTCGCTTCAGTCACGTCCGACTCTGTGCGACCCCATAGACGGCAGCCCACCAGGCTCCCCCGTTCCTGGGATTCTCCAGGCAAGAACACTGGAGTGGGTTGCCATTTCCTTCTCCAATGCACGAAAGTTAAAAGTGAAAATGAATTCGCTCAGTCATGTCCGACTCTTAGCGACCCCATGTAGTGAAGCCCACCAGGCTCCTCCATCCGTGGTGTTTACCAAGCAAGAGGACTGGAGTGGGGTGCCATTGTCTTCTCCATGTGTTTGTTAAATTATTCTCTTGCTTTTCTACACATTTAAAATATTTTTCCTAATTTAAAAAGATAAAAAGTCTATAAAGTAAGACAGACAAAGACAAATATATGATATCACTTTTTTGGAGAATCTTAAAAAATAGTACAAATGAGCTTATTTACAAAATAGAAACAGATCCACAAACATAGAAATCAATCTTATTGTTACCAAAGCAGAACAGAGGAGGAGGGATAAACTAGGAGTTTTGGATTAACAGGTACACACTGCTATGTATAACACAGATAATCAACAACATCCTACTGAATAGCACAGGGAACTATATTCAATATCTTGTGATAATCTATAATGAAAAAATAGGTATATGTGTGTAAGTAAATAATTTTGCTGTATTCCTGAAAATAACACAATATTATCAATCAACTATATTTTAATTAAAAAAAAAGAATTAGGAAAGCATTTCTCAGTGAAGAGTTAAGATAAACAAGGCCAAAGGAGGAAGCAAGAATAGGAATGGGTGGAAACATAAAAATAAGTGAGTGTAGATTGAACTTGGGGTCAGAGAGTAGGGCCAGATACTGAGGAGAAATTTTTGAGTAACTGATGTGGAGAAAGAAAGAAAAATTTAGAATGTTTTGCTCTATGTTTTGTGAATCCGTTAAAAAGAAAATTTCCACATGCTTAAACATTGTTTGAGTCAGAGTTATTCCTCTTTGGATATGAAACCAAGTTAAGATTACCCTAAACACCAGTGTGAAAGAGCAGAAGCTTTATTTGGGTTGTATGTGTACATTACTCAGTTAAATTCCTCAATCTTGTATTACTACCCAGAGGAAAGCACCGTCAACATAAGAGAGGAAAGTTGAAAGTGTGTGAAAATAAAACTTCAGAATGTTCTGTTATGCCTTTTGGCCACAGTCAAAATAATAGAAGCCTACCTGCTCCACAAATTAACAAAGGAAGACAGAAACTTGCAAAAAAAACATATAAATTATGGTTCATCCTTTTCAAGACCTCAAGAAACATGATAAGCCAATTTATTCAAATGTTATGATTTATGTTTTTCTTTTACAAGCAGTTAGAATATCCAATCTCCCAATATTCAGCCCCTATTACTTTGCCACCTAAGGTCCATCTTTTCAAGGTTATGGTTTGAAAAGACTCCATCTATACCAGTAGTCATGTATAGATGTGAGAGTTGGACTGTAAAGAAAGCTGAGTGCCAAAGAATTGATGCTTTTGAACTGTGGTGTTGGAGAAGACTCTTGAGAGTCCCTTGGACTGCAAGGAGACAAACCAGTCCATCCTAAAGGAGGTCAGTCCTGAGTGTTCATTGGAAGAACTGTTGTTGAAGCTGAAACTCCAGTACTTTGGCCACCTGATGCAAAGAACTGACACATTTGAAAAGACCCTGATGCTGGGAAAGATTGAGGGCAGGAGGAGAAGGGGACAACAGGGGACAAGATGGTTGGATGGCATCACCTACTTGATGGACATGAGTTTGAGTAAACTCTGGGAGCTGGTGATGGACAGGGAGACCTGGCATGCTGTGGTCCATGGGGTCTCAAAGAGTGGGACACAACTGAGTGACTTAACTGAACTGAAACAGATGAGAGAAGGAAGAATGTAGTAAGAGAGAAAATTTTGTTGAATCTTAGTAAAGTCAGGAATTCTGTGAATGCTTAATGTCAAACCCTTAATGAATGAATTGAAATCATTTTGATCAACTTCTCAGCATGGTAACTACTCTTCTAGAGTACAGAAGCCAAAACTATACCTGAATGATGATGGGCTGTATTTGTGAAGGTACACAGTTACACCTCGGGATCACAGGAGACCAGCCTCTAAAAAGTATACCCTTAGAAGCCTAAATCAAGTGAATCTGCTCTATAGAGGATTAAGTCTTCAGAATAGGTGAGCCATTCCAGAAAAATAAAACTTCAGAATTTTAAAAAAAGCATACATTTGTATAACTTAGCAATATTCCAAACTTAAAAAGATTGGCTTAGCTTTTCTCAAATAGGAAGTAAAAATGGCATGTATGCAAAGGGTATCTAAAGTGCTGTAACTGCAACAAAATTCAATTCTCTGGGCAACTGTTACATAACCTACCTAGACATGCCTTGAACTGGTGCAGTGGAAATTACATAAACAAAAAAGGCTCCATGCGCGTCAGCTATTGTGTTATGATGGCTTTATCCCACTAATTTATTCTCCCTGGTCCTGACCTGGATGTTAGCAGCCAATGATAGCACTTAAAAAATAAAGAAAAAAAAAACGTACCTTTTTACCTATTTCTTTCTTCCTGTTTTCAATCTGATACTTCAACAAGCAGCTGCCTTGGTCATGAACTACTTGCATTTTATTACACCTACAATGATTTTTAAACAGAAAGAAAACTGCTCGTGGGAACTCTAATCCTTCCATTATAGAAATAATTAAGCTCTTTTATTTGCAAGAGGAAAATCTTTGGGGAATGTACAAAAACTATCAAATAGCAAAAAAAGAAGAAGAAGAAGACAATGACAAGGTATAACAGACCCTGGATATTGAATTTTCAGTTAGAGCTGCATGTTGAAAGGGGCAAAGGAATTTTGTACTGAATTTCTCCTGGGTCCTTTCTTGAAAATTTTCTGTATGATCAGCAATTTAAGACACCAAATCACAGAGATATGCAAGCATAGAACTGTATAAGTCATTTTCTGCTGTAAATACATGTAAGGGAATGCAAATTCCAAACCCGCTTTATGGATTTTTATCACTCTCTTGATACTTGAAAAGCAGGAGGAAAGCTTGCCAGAGCGCCTTTCCTAACGCAGGACTCTCTGATTCACCATTAAACACAATGACTACCTGGGTAATTTTCTGAAATGTCTGGCTAATTAGAATCTTTGTTAGGGGTGAAATCTGCCTGCCCCATTGTAGAAAACTTCAGTGTCAGCAAGTCCATATTCAGTTCATTTCATTCGTCAGTCTTGTTGGACTCTTTGAGACCCCATGGACTGCAGCAGTCCATCTCATCCTCTGTTGCCTTCTTCTCCTGCCCTCACACTAAGATCTATGATTGATGAGAACTTCCAGTCTGGCATGAATAGTTTTGGATACTAATTCTAGTAGTCTATAACACTAGGAGATAAATGACTAGACGTTTCTCTTCCTTCTACAAGCCTCCAGGCTCTTCATGTATAAAATTAGTTGAGTTTGTTTAGATGATCACTGTGGTGGTTCATTTTATGTGTCAATTTCTCTAGCCTATCCTTGTTGTTGTTCAGTTGCAAACCTGTGTCCAGCTCTTTGTGACCCTGTGGATTGTAGCATGCCAGGCTTCCCTGTCCTTCACCAATTCCCAGAGCTTGTTCAAACTCATGTCCATCGAGTCAATGATGCCATCCAACAATCTCGTTCCCTGTTGTCCTCTTCTCCTCCTGCCTTCAATCTTTCCCAGCATCAGGGTCTTTTCCAATGAGTCGGCTCTTCACATCAGGTGGCTGAAGTATTGGAGCTTCAGCTTCAGCATCCGTTCTTCTAATGAATATTAAGGGTTGATTTCCTTTAGGATTGACTGGTTTGATCTTCTTGCAATTAAAAAGACTCTCAAGAGTTTTCTCCAACACCACAGTTCAAAAGCATCAATTCTTTGGTACTCAGTTTCTTTAGAGGTTTTTTTTTTTTTTAATGGTCCAACTCTCACATCCATACATAACCACTGGAAAACCATAGCTTTGACTATATGGACCTTTGTGGACAAAGTGATGTCTCTGTTTTTAATATGCTGTCTAGGTTTGTCATAATGTAAATAACCTCTCCATATAATTTCTTATTGCAAAACACCAGATTAGTTTGTTATATTTCTTTGCTGCCCTTGATGTCCTGGTGTCTTAGCCATGTAACTTGACCTGCCTATTGAGTAAACCAACATCTCAAGATTTCCTACTGACTGTATGGTTTCATTGATTTGTTGCTTTATTATTTTCCCTGTTTCCATAATGATTCTTTCAGAATTATAGTTCCGAGTGCCCCTAAACTTTCTAACTTGAACAATATGGGCATTATATTGATTTCAGATCAACAATCTGGCAACAAAAGCTCAGAGTAAAAATTCTCTTTTCGGTTCTTTCTTAAGAAAGATGCTTCTCAGAAAAGAAATATCAGTGCCAGAAGAAAAGAACATTTTCTTCATTTGTACATCATTCTTCCATTCAACAAATGAAGTTCCTATTATGTGCTATGTATTCTGTTAGACAATGACAAAATAGAAATGAACATGATATACTTCTATTCTAGAAGCATTTTAAATCCACATAAGTAAAAATCAGCAGTTACCAGGGGACAGGGGGGAATATGACTGATGATTTCTAAGGGTACAAACTGGTAAAAAGTACTAAATAAGCCATAGAGATCTAATGTACAAGTGTGTTGAATATAGACATAAATATCATGCCATATGTAACGTAATAAATATTATTACAAATGCAACTACATTATAATCTATAAATGTATCAATGTAAAATGCTGTACAGTTTAAATCTACACAGTATCACATGTTGAATTTATCCAGGGAAAAAAATGATTATCTTGTAAGCCCCACTTTTCATCTAACCACACAGAAAGGAAATTCCATCTAGAAGGAGGAGACAGCAGAGGGGCTTTTATCAGTTTGCAAGCCCATGGCCTGTATCCCACCAGTCTCCTCTGTCCATGAGTTTCTCCAGGCAAGAAGACTGGAGTGGGTTGCCATTTTTTTCTCCAGGGGATCTTCCTGACCCCAGGATCGAACCCAGGTCTCCTGTGTCATCAAGCAGATTCTTTACCGTCTGAGCTGCCAAGGAAGCCCTATCAAATGTGAGGATTTCTACCCATAAACATAATCACATTGTAAGCTCTACATAACAGGGGATGATTTTACCTTCTTTGGAGTTTGCCCATTGTACTTCAAATATATTTCCTGTGCACCTATTAGGTACGTGATACTTATATGTTTAAGAAATAGCTAGCACAAAGAAATTGTGCTGTGTTCATACATTTGTTCTTTATATAAACTTGTGAAACATTTAACATTATTTCTTCAAATGAAACTGCTTTCTTTACTTTTTGCTTGAGATATAAGTAAATATTAAATACTAATCACTATGTCAAATTAATATATAAATGCAATCAAACTTTGGTCTGGGTTTCAAATTGAAAGTTCACATTTTAAGGAGCCAAAGATCCAAATATGCTCTTCTATATGCAGAATCAATCTTCAAATGAAAGGAGACATAAATAGCAGGGGGAAAATAGCTTAAGATGTTGATTGTGAGTTAGCAAAGAATAAAGAATGTTTCATTCCTCTCCCACTCCTTAGCTTCTTGCATAGAGCCTTGACCAATGATTGTTCAACAAATAAGTGGCAAAAAGAGAGAAAGAGATTGATGAATATCAGCTAACCAATGAGCATGATATGGTACTCCCCAAGTGAAGGGGGCAGCTCTCTGCATTTCAGGCGTCAGAAGCCATATGCAAAGCTCTTTAAATGTGAAAAAGGAAGATGTATTTAGAGATGACGGGAAAGCTCAGTAGATTTGGAGAATCTGATAAGTGGAAGGAATAGCTAGACAGTTAAGATTGAACACATGTGTTAGGTAGTTAGAATAGGAAAAAAGGAACACAGATGTATAGAACAGACTCGTGGACTCTGTGGAAGAGGGCAAGGGTGGGATGATATGGGAGAATGGCATTGAAACATGTTAATTATCATATGTGAAATCAATCGCCAGCCCAGGGTTGATGCTCGGGGCTGGTGCACCGAGATGTCCCAGGGGGAGGGAATCGGGAGGGAGGAGGGAGGGGGGTTCTGGAGGGGGAGCATATGTAAACCCATGGCAGTTTCATGTCATTGTATGGCAAAACCAACACAATAAAGTAAAGAAAATTAAAAAGAAAAGAATAGGAAAATGGAGTCCAGAATGGCGGTGGCTAAATGACAAGGAAGGGAAAAGCTGGAAAAGCCCACAGAAATAGAAGAAAGGACAGTCCGAGGACTGGAGTGAGGACCTCAGGTAGAACAAACAGCACTCCTGGCTAGCCCATTTTACATAGGGCAGGCCCAGGGGGAGGAGAAAAAACATATAAAAATAGAAGCCAAAGGGCCAGGGCTCTCTCTCTCTCTCTTCTTGTCTTTTGGTTCAACATGCCCTCATGCCTTGAGGATGTATTTTCCTTTATTTTCTAAATAAAACTGAGTTGTAACACGGAGCTGTAACACTAATCTGTCCCAGAGCTGAGGAACAGTCTGTCAAAGAGCTGTGACACACAGACGGCTTTAACATCCATAGCTTCAAATTTTTGTTATGATGAGACAGAACTTAGAAAATTACACATTCCCCTGACACATAGCTAGAAGATAGACCAAAAGAGCTTGTGTTTTATGCTGAACTCCATGGGGAGCCCCTATTAACTTTTAAGAAGAGGGAGTAGCATAGCAAGACTTTTTCGTAGAAGGATCATTTGGTAGCACTGGGTAAGATATATTGGAATTGAAAACCCTGTGAAGTCAGGTAGACAACATTAGGAAGCTGTGGCAGTCAGGTTTCAAACCCTCACAAAGATTTCTAAACCTCTTGTCCTCTCCTCCAGTATCAAATCACCTCGTTTTTCTTCTGTCACAAAGACATTCAGTCCTCTTTGCATTCTGCCATTTACCCTCAATCTTACCTGGTACCATTAATATATTTACTTATGTTCCTTAGGTAACTACTGATTTTTCACCTTCCTCCTCAATATCCCCAACTTTGTACCCAAAGTAGAAAAAAGTAGGAAATATATAGAGAGAGCAGATAGAGAGGAGGGCTTCAAACCTAGGTCTGTTCACACTGTGTAACTAGGCAATATTGCCTCTCTAACCAGCATAGTGTTGGTTAATGCTATTTTTTTCCAAATCCAAAGTCTAGAAAATAGTCATATTGTTTAGTATACTTCAAAAATTTACACTTTTTAAAAATTTCTTTTTAACACATAAGTGCTATACTTTACTCTTGGCTTTCCTTGAGGTTATAATTTAATGGGAGAAGATAAGAAAAGAATGCTATAATCTTCTATTTAATTTAGTATTTTGTATTTTACCCAGAAGCACTTCACCTCTGAGAGGACTCCATGAAGTCTTAAGTGCCAACAAGATCTACAGCCTCCTTCTGAGAAAAGTGACCCCAAGCTGTGCTTTCTGCATTAAAGCTCATGCACAGAGATACTACCCATGCAATGACTTGATAGGGAAGGCCATTTTCCTCTAACGTGGCTTTGAATGAAACTGCCCAAGAGGACTGCTTCATATTGGATGATTGCACACTAAGTTGGAGAAAAACCAGGAACATTCAGAAGAAACTGGTCCTCAGTATATGTCCGAAATGATGCTAGAACATTTTGCCATTTTTCTGTGAGATCTATGTACATCCTAGGCTAGAAAGTTTCTGAAACACAAAGCAGTTGGAGAAATGGTCATTGTTTTCTATCTCATTTCCTTGTGTGTAGCTACAGAAAAAAAAAACCCAAACAAAGCAAAAAACCATCACTGAAGGTAATCTGTGTCTGTCTATTCCTTGCTATCCTACGTCTTTTTATAGACCTCATATATGCTCTCACCCTGCTGTGAAGATCACATAGATATGATCATAGGTCCATAGATAGGTGAAGATTTACTGAGAGATGCTCACGGTCAGTGGCAACCAGTGTTAAGTTGGAAGTCAGAGATTCCTGAATACAAGTCACAGGTATTAGTCATGGACAAGTCACTTAATCTCTCCAAGACTTTTTCTTTCTCTTTTAAATGGTAGTGTTAATGGTACTTTGGTCACAGGATTTTTATTAGCAATAAATGAGAAAATGCATATCAAGTACTGGGAATATTTGCTGGCAATAAGCACATAATAAATGACAACTACTATTTTGAAAGTTATGGCTACATGTATTATTCACTTTCAAACAGCTATTAAGAGATGGAAATAGGATTATTCTTATTATTTATTTCTAGCCTAGCACCTTTTCCTCACAATACCACAGTGTGTTTTTGTAATCAATCAATCAATTAATTTTTTGCTGTGCTGTGTCTTCATTGTGACACATGGGTTTTCTCTAGTTTCAGAGAGTGAAAGCTACTCTCTAGTTGTGATGAGTGGTCACAATGAGAACATTGTGGTGGCTTCTCTTGCCATGGAGCACGGACTCTAGTGTGCAGATTCAGCAGTTGTGGCACACCAGTTTAGTTCCCTTGTGGCATGTGGGAATCTTCCTGGATGAGGGATTAAACCCACGTCCTCTGCGTTGGAAGGCAGATTCTGAACCACAGGACTACCAGGAAAGTCCACTATGCTGTTAATATCATGATAAGCCTTAGCTATGGGGGTGCTGAAAGGCACTCATAGTATTTGTGATAATATTAAAATGAAGTTCAATTACTTAAACCTCTGAGGCAATAAAATAAATCTGAAACAAGCTATAGAATAGCAATATAACTATATTACAGAAGGGTTAACTAAATTGGTGGTTGATAAAATATTAATTAATTTTCAAGAAAATGTTGGGATGTTTAATACACATAGCTAACTTCTGAGCATAATGTCTTAGAAAATAGGCTAATAACTTTTATTCTCCCTCCATCTCTCTCTCTCATAAAAATAACACTGGGTTGGATAAAACCTGAGTCTGTCCAAGGCTGACATTTCGAAAAAAATTTCATTACCATGGTGTATGCTATAATTCTTTTTTTATTGAGGTATAGTTGATGCACTATATTATATGATTTACAGGTGTGCAATATAGTGATTCACAATTTTTAAAGGTTATACTCCATTAAATTGTGACTGTATTACCTTGTAGAATGGTTTGTAAGTCTTAGTTTTCTTCTCCTATATTTCCCCTCTTCCTTCCCGCTCCCCACTGGTAAACACTAGTGTGTTCTCTATTTCTATTAGTCTGCTTCTTTTTCCTTATATTCACTACTTTGCTGTATTTTTGGGGACTCCACATATAGGTGGTACAGTACTTGTCTTTCTGTCTGACTTACTTCACTTAGTATAATACCCTGAGTCACTTAGTATAATAGTCTGAGTCTATCCAGGTTGTTGCAAATGGCAAAATTTCCTGCTGTGCAGCCTTTGGCAAACTTCTTGCCCTGAGTTTGTCTGCCTATAAATAGGATTGTTGTTGTGAATATCGAGTGTGACAATGTAACTCTGTCTCCCTCTGGGTGGCTGTTATCATCAAATAATGGAGACAGGAGAAAGGTCCTCCACACTGTGGGCTAAGGCAGCTCTCACTGTAATGGAGATGGAAGGACTTTTGTGTAGATGGGTCTAGGACAAGGCCTTGGGGGAGAGAGGGTCCAGCGTGGCCAAGAGAAGCACCGAAGCGGCTGTACAGAGACCACTGTAAGGGCAGGTGGGAGGGAGTGTGGAAAGGGGCCTGATTCTGGACTATTTCCAGGGTTTCTTTTGTGGCTCAGCTGGTAAGGAATCCACCTGCAATGCAAGAGACCTGGGTTCAGTCCCTGGGTTGGGAAGATCCCCTGGAGAAAGGAAAGATTATCCACTCCAGTATTCTGGCCTGGAGAATTCCATGGGCTAGATTGTCCATAGGGTCACAAAGAGTCAGATACAACTGAGCGACTTTCACTTCACTTCAGTATTCCGTTGTATATAGATATATCTTCTTTACCCATTCCAGAAGGAAGATGTATCCATTACATCTTCTTTATCCATTCATCTGTTGATGGACACTTATGTTGTTTCCATACCTTGGCAATTGTAAACAAAGCTACTATGAACATTGGGGTACATGTACCTTTTCAAATTTTTATTTTTTTAAGATATATACTCAGGAGTAGAATTTCTGGGTCATAGGGTAGTTCTATTTTTAGTTTTTTAAAAGCCTCTGTTTTCTACAGTGACTGCACCAATTTAAATTCCCATAAACAGTGGACAAGGGTTCCCTTTTCTCCACATTCTTGCCAACATTTGTTATTTGTCTTTTTGATGATAGCAATTCTGACAGGTATGAGGTGATAGCTTGTTATTTTGATTTGCATTTGCCTGATAATTAGCAATGTTCAGTGTCTTTTCTTGTGCCTGTTGGCCATCTATATTTCATGTTTGGAAAAATGTCTATTCAGATTTTCTGGACATTTTTAATTGTTGTTTTTTTTTCATGTTGAGTTGTATGAGCTCTTTATATATGTTAGATATTAACCCTTTATTGATCATATTATCTGCAAATATTTTCTTTCCTTCAGTAGGATGTCTTTTTGTTTTGTTGATGGTTTCCTTTGCTGTGCAAAAGCTTTGAAGTGTATGCTACAATTCTTTTTTATTGTGGCATAGCTGATGCCCAGTGTTTAAGTAGGTCTCATTTCTTTATTTTTTATTTTATTTCTTTTTCTTTAGGAGACAGATCCCCCCCCAAAAAAAAGATTGCTACAATTTATGTCAGAAAGTTTTGCTTATGTTTTGCTCTAGGAGTTTTGTGGTTTCCAGTTATACATTTAGGTCTTTAGTCCATTTTGAGTTTACTTTTGTAAATGGTGTTAGGGAGTGCTCCAATTTCATTCTTTTACACATAGCGGTCCAGTTTTTTCAGTACCACTTATTGAAGAGACTGTTTGTTTTTTTCTCCATTGTACATCATTACCTCCTCTATTGTAGATAAACTGATCATAAGTGTGTGGTTTATTTCTGGGCTTTTTATTCTGCTCTATTGATCTATGTGTCTGTTTTAGTACCAATGCCACACTGTATTGATTACTATGGCAATAGTCTGAAGTCAGTGAACATGATTGCTTCAGCTCCGCTCTTCTTTCTTAAGACTGTTTTGCTATTCAAAGTCTTTTGTGCTCCAGCACATATTTTAAAATTTGTCAGTTCCAGTCACATTCTATTAGCCAGAGGAAGTTAATAGCCAAGTCAGCCATTAATGGAATGAGGAAGCACAAGAGATACTTGGATATCATGCGTTTGAGCTGCTTGAGTCTACCTATACATGAGATCTTTTTCAACAGTATATACTGTAGTACTACACAATCTATAGGTGCAGAATCGTGTATACAGGGGACAGTATATACTAAGTGCCAGCTACAAAGCTATACATTGATTTTTGACTGCATGGAGGGTCAGAGCCCCAACTCCTTGTATTGTTCAAGGGTCATCTGTATTCTTTGCTCTGAAAGGTAGAGAAAAGAGAATGAATAATTGCTTAAAATTAATCAATTTGACACATCATTTGACAATATTTATGCAATTAAATTCAGTGTAGTAACTGTGATATAAATAATATTTTCATATAAATATATACACATATTTATGTATATAGATTCATTATATCATATATATGTATATACACATAGTGACTGACAGTAAGACTGCCTTTAGGAAAAAGGTAAGGAAAATTCATTAAAAATAACAATAAAAAGCAGCAATGTCACTTTCCTTTGTTTTATCAGGAAAGATGTCACATTGCCAAAAAGCTGTCCAGAAAATGTTCTCTCATCATTATGATATTGTGCTGTTGAACTATGGATCAGCATCAACTAAAAGAGCAAAATGGAGCCAAGATGCCTTGCAGTGTTGCAGGTGGTGCTGGATGTTGGCACTTTTAAGAGTTCTGCACAGTAGTAGGGCCCTAAGGCCTAGCAAAGGGGCAGGTGGCATGTGGGGGCTGGCCCAGCTAGAAGCCAAACAGGATATTGTCCTGATTTACAAAACTAACACTATGGCATGACTAATTTCAAAGCCATTTGGTGAGGTCAGAAGCCAGAGCTGCTTTTTTCTTTTTGGTGGTTGATATCTTTATTCTTTTAAAATTAATTTATTTATTTTAATTGGAGGCTAATTACTTTAAAATATTGTGGTGGTTTTTGCCATACTTTGACATAAATCAGCCACGGGGGTACACGTGTGTGCACACCACATCCCGAACCCCCTCTCCCATCTCCCTCCCCATCCCATTCCTCTGGGTAGTCCCATTGCACTGGCTTTGAGTGCCCTGTTTCTAACTGAGCTCTATCTTCTCTAGCTAAATGGTTAATCCAATCTCAAACCTTTTCTTTGCAAAATTAATTTGGTAATTATCTCAGAGACCTATATTTCTCTTACAAGCATAGCTGTTTATGCTCAAAATCCGGTTATCAAAATCTCAGAAGTTTAAGCTTTCCAGATTTAGTTTGAACGTGACATATCCATGAATGTGATATTGAGGAAGGCAGCTGCAACAGCTGAATTCTAAACCTCCCTAACAGGTGCTGATTCAGCTAATGGAAACTTTGCATGGAGGGCAAAAGTTGCTTGTTTTCAACGGCACAAGTTTTCCACAGATGGCCTTGAAGCTAGCAAGTCCAAAAGCTGTTAAAAAAAAAAAGCACTCTTTTCAGCTATGTCACACTGGACAGGATATAGATTTTTGAACAGTTTGCTCTCCAAGTGCTAATTGGTGATGTGTTGTCCAATCGTACAGCTAGGTGATTTAGGGGGAAAAAAAGAAAATAAGGAACTGTCCTTTTGCTCTTACACTGTGGTAGAAATACATCTTTCTTTACCTCTGGTAAGTCCCAAGAGAACAGTTGTCTACATATAATTATATACAATTGGACAGTCAGTGGCTTCACTTAGGAAAAACCCAGCTCTGATCTTTGCTGGCTCTCCAATGACTCCTGAACCATAAAGGAGTTGGTCATGTCAGGTCAGGGTTCATTATGGAAACGGAGAGTTTGAAGGGACTGACATTGCAGCTGACAGCAAGGGGCTTGACTTTTGGAGGAAGGACTTCATCCAAGGAAACCTGCATAAGCAGAATGCAGAGAACCTACCTGTATGCTTTCTTATCTTACCCAAAATGAAGGAGAACAACAACACAAAGAATTCCTTGACTTTGCCAGCAACTTTCCTTTCCTTTAATATTCAGTGTAAGCTGTTCAGAAATTCTATTCTGTTCTTTACAGGGATACACTAAGGGAAAGATTGTGAATTCTAATATAATCAGATTAAGATACTTGAACTTTTACAAAGCAGCATTACTTTACTAGGCTGAAGGTTTATACAATTCACTGTAGACCTAAGCAATTTAGCCTGTTAATATATAGTGCTGGCAGGTTATGTTCGGCCATAAAGATACCTTCTGTAGCATCCCCTACCCTCTTAAGAAACATTATCATAAGCCAAGACACCAAGATAACATAACAAGAAACTGGATTATTTCATTCAATTGCAAAGCAGTATTGTCTGTATATTGTGATAAAGGATGCACACGTATACTGCAGAAAAATTCATAGATTCATGTTATCACCTTTTTACATCCCCCACAAAAAGTTGAAAAATGATGTTCATGGAGGTAAATTAAAATTTTCAAATATATTGCTAAGGTGGAGGGTTTTTTATTTCATTTTTTAACCAGAAATTGGGAACATGAGAAAGAATACATTAAAAAAAAGAGGGAGGGGATCCTGAAGAGACATGCATATGAAAAGATGCTCAACATAATATATCAAAAATTTTTAAAAAATGAGATACCACTGCACACCTATTGAAATGGCCAATACCTATGGATATGGAGCAACAGGAGCTCTCTCACTCATGGCTGGTGGGAATGAAAAATGGAATAGCCACTTTCAAAGATGGTTTGGCAGTTTCTTACAAAAGCGAACATACTCTTACCATATGACCCAGGAATCATGCTCCTTGATATTTACCCAAATGAACTGAAAACTTATGTACACATAAAACCTGCACAGCAACTTTTTATACCAGTCTTATTTATAATTGCTAAAACTTGGAAAACTTTTCCAAGATGTCCTTCAGTAAATGAAGAGATAAACTGTGATACCTCTAGACAATAGAATATCATTCATCATTTTAAAAAACGAACTACCAAGCCATGAAAAAATAGAGGACACTTGGATACATGTTACTAAGTGAAAGAAGTCAGTCTGAAAGTGCTACACGATTTATGGTTCTAACTATGACATTCTGAGAAAGGCAAAAGTGTTTAGAGGAGAGAGAGAGACGAATAGGTAGAGAATGGAGAACATAGTGCAACAATACTGGTGGATACATGTCATTATGTCTGTCAAAACACAGAAAATGTACAATACCATGAGTGAGCTCAAATGTAAACTGTGGACTCTAGGTGATAATGATGTCTCAATGGAGGTTCAACAGTTACAATAAATATATCACTGTGATTCAGCATATTGTTAGTGGGCAATTTCCACTCATTTGCTGTGAACCTAAAACTGCTTTAAAATATAGTTTATTAACTTAATAAAAGATATATGCACACATACACACATACATGCACTTGTACACACATATAGCAAATAATTAAGCTGGTTTACTCACTACACAGCTTACAAAATAGAAAATTGACATGAATATTGGAGCTCTTTGTTATGCCTCTCCCCAGTCCCACCCCCTCCTGCCATCCCATCCTCTACCTTCTCCCTGAGATAAGTATTACATTGATTTTTGTTTTCCTTCCAATGCCTTTCTTTACTGCGCTTGCTTATATCTCTAAATAATGTATTGTTTAATTTTATACACTGTTGAACTTTATACAAATGGAAGCATGCTATAGATAATCCTGAGATTGGTTTCATTTCTTTTTTTTTTTTTCGGCCGGAACTTAGAATAATGTGATTATTCCTATAGCAGAGGTTCATTCTTCTAACAGCAGTATACAATTCCATCCTAAATTGAGTTCATCACATTTTTCCCTTTTCTCCTGTTTTTGGACACTCGGTTGTTACACATTCTTTTTTTCTTTCTTCTTATCATGCTGTTACAAACTTTCTTTACATGTCTTTTTTTGTGAACATTTATAAGAGATCTCTCTAGGAAGTATTCTTAGAGGTAGAATTGCTGAGTTCTACGCTATCTTCACCTTTACAGATCAGTGTTAAATTGTCTTTCAAAGTTGTTGTACCACTTTATACACCTATATCAACAGTGTATGAAAGCTCTGATTACATCCCTTATAATATCAGATTCTTTTTCTTTCTTCCTTCCTTCCTGTATTTCATTTTTTGGACCATTTTGATGGGTTTAAAGTGATATCACATTTGATTTGCATTTTCCTGATTATTAGCGTGATTGCTTTTTGATTTTTCATATATTTAAGCTTTTTTGTGTTTCTGTTCTATGAAATACTTGTTTAATTTCTTTGCTTATTTTCCATTAGATTGTTTATCCTTTTCTTATTGTTGTATCATCTCCCAATTTGTGATTTCCGATTTCACCATAGTTATGCTGCCTTAATTTTTATATTGTCAAAATTCAATTCTCCTTGCCATTTGCATTCTTGGTATCATATTTAAGAAATCCTTCCAATATAAGGTCATAAAGGCATTCTTCTGTGCTTTCTTCTATGCTTTTTGCATTTGTATTTAGCCAATCAAAACTTATTTTGTGTATAAATATAGTTTATGCTTTCCTGTATAGATAGCCAATTGTCTAAGTGTAATTTGTTGAATGTTTTACTCATTGATCTGTAATATTAGCCCTATCATAAATCATTTCTATATATGTGACCATCTTTTCTTAGATGTTTACTATTTTATAGGACTATTTATCTATCCCTAAGCAAATGCTACACTAACTTGTTGACTGGGCTTCCCTGAGAGCACACTTGGTAAAGAATCTGCCTGCAATGCAGGAGACCTGGGTTCAATTCCTGGGTTGGGAAGATTCACTGGGAAAGGGATACGCTACTCACTCCAGTATTCTTGGGCTTCTCTTGTGACTCAGTGGTAAAGAATCTGCCTGCAATGCAGGGGACCTGGTCTTTAGATGATCTTTATATCTATTAGTGCAAAAACTCCCCAACCTCTTGTGCTTTGTCATCAGTTTTTTGGCAATAGCTGTCCTTTTCTTTGTCATATAAATCTATATTAATTAAGGTTTTCCACAGCCAGACATAGAACCAATAGGATATAGACAGATAGACAAATAGATATAGGTAGATAAATATACATACACGTGTATCTGTCAAATAATTTTATTATTAAAATTTACCTCATGTGATTGTGAAGAAGTTCTGAGAAGTTCCAGGATCCTTTATCTGCAAGATGGAAACCTAGTAAAGCCAGTAAGTAGTATAATCTAATCTAAGTCTGAAGGCCTGAGAACCAGGAGCATCAATATTATAAATCCTAATCTTGAACAAGAGACAATCAATGTGCCAGCTCAAGTATCATTTCATTCAGACCATTAACAGACTGGATGATGCCCACCAACAGGGGGGAGGACAATCTGCTTTACTTAATCTTTTCCAGCAAGATTCTCACAGATTCACTCAGAAACAATGTAAGGCAAATATCTGTGGCCCAGTCAAATTGGCACATAAAATTAGCTGTCATGGAATCTTAGAATCAAGTCCTTCAAGTACACACACACACACACAGACACACACACCCCTTTTTGCATAAAATGTAAAGGTAGATTTAGGAAGAATTGGTGTATATATATATATATATATATATATATATATATGGTATATATATTTATCTATATGCATGATATTGAGCTTTTCTACCTTTATCCATTTTTTTCAGTTTTTTAGTGCCTTATAATTTCTAATTTAATTGAATTATGATGAAATAATATGATCTACATGATATCTATTCTATGAAACCTAGGACTTGCATCATGATCTAATACGGGGTCAACTTTTTGTAACTTTCCATGTGTGTTCGAAAATGTGTATTATACAACTGCTGAGTCCATTGGATCAAAATTGTTAATTAAGTTGTTCACATACTTATATACTTATTGATTTTTGTGTGTTTCAGCTTAAATACACTGGCTTTCATTTGGTTAACATTTTCCTAATATATCTTTTCTCATTTATTAATTTTGGCCTTCCTATGTTATTATGTTTCTCATAAGTCTTTCTGAGTAGCATATAGCTGTGTTTTATTTTTTTATGCAGTCTGATAATCTTTGTCTTATAACTAGATCTTTTAGATAATTTAATCTGTTTAAATTTACAATGATCACAAGTATAATTAGAATTTATTTCTGCCATCTTATTTACTGGTTCCTAATTATCCTGCTTTTTCTATTGGTGTTTTTTTTTCTTTAATGTCTTATTTTAGATGACTGAAGTCTTTTGGGTCTCATTTAATATTTACTTAAAATGCTAACATGCATTCTTGGGAGATACAACTATTGAGTGTAAGATAGGCTCAAAGATAATTGTACAACATGGGGGAATACAGCCAATATTCTGTAATAACTGTAAATGGAAAGCAATATTTAAAATTATATATATATATATATATATTTTAAAAAATGAAAATGCATTCATAACAATCTACAGTTAATCAACTTCTTCATCCTCCACCAAACAATGCAAGGACTTTAGAGCACTGAACTCATGTCACCCCCTGCAAAATGACAAGCTGTATTTACAGATTTTAAAGCTACCTGATTTTGCTAGCCCCATAAATTGGACATTTTTATTAATGTTTATGCAGTCAATGCAAATTTAGATAGAATACACATTTGCTGATTCTTGACTCACCATTCCTACCGGCATCTCAGTGCCTCTTTCTGAGATAATTTTCATTTGGCCTGAAGTACAGCCTTCAGAATCTCTCTTGTTGCCTGTTGCATATCTCTGTTTTTGTTCTTCTGAAAACACCCATTTTGAGGGTCTTCTGTTTCTTTATTCTCTCAGTTTCACGTCCCTTCTCTAAACATAATCATGTTAAGTATCTTAAAGTCATTTTTTAAAAGTAGATCAAACCAGTCAATCCTAAAGGAAATCAGTCCTGAATATTTATTGGAAGGACTGATGCTGATGCTGAAACTCCAATATTTTGCCCACCTGATGCAAAGTACTGAGTCTTTGGAAAGGACCCTGATGCTAGAAGGATTGAAGGCATGAGGAGAAGGGATGACAGAGGCTGAGATGGTTGGATGGCTTCACTGACTTGGTGGGCATGAGTTTGAGCAAGTTCTGGGAGTTGGTGATGGACAGGGAAGTCTGGTGTGCTGCAGTCCATGGGGTCTCAAAGAGTTGGACATCACTGAGCCACTGAACTGAACTGAGGAAAGTGAAAGTGCAAGTTGCTCAGGCATGTCCTATTCTTTTTGACCCCATGGACTACCCAGTCCATGGAATTCTCCAGACCACAATGCTGAAGTGGGTAGCCTTTCCCTTCTCCAGGAGATCTTCCAACCTAGGGATCAAACTCAGGTCTGCCACATTGCAGGAGGGAAGCCCATCTTACAGCTTACTTTTGATAATTCCAATAACTGTGGTCTGGATCTGATTTTACTCTACTGCATGTTGTTTTTGTTGAACAGACTGATAAATAAAAAAAGGTAGGGGCTGAAGGAGACTGCACTTCATCTTTATTATTGATAGGCATGAAATTAAATCTGTTAACCAAAAGAATTTGTTAATCTTGTCCCTCAGAATTAGGCACAATCACCCAGCTCTTCTCAGGACATACTGAAATAGAAGATAACTTCTCATGTGTCACAAGGAGCAGCACTTGGAGGAACAGAACAAAGTGTCTGCATTCTGTGAGCAAGGTGACCCCCACAAGGAAGAGGAGTACTGCTGAGCTGAGCATGTCTTGGTATATCCTCAAAATATTCCAATCAGATAAGTTACTCCATTAACCCTCCTCCCCAGTTGAGAATAAAGATAAGGGCAGAAAGATGTCAGGAGAGTAACACCAGTGAACATCTTTTAACCCAACACTAAGCATCAGGGGAGGGGCAGACATGTTGGTCCTAACACTGAGTTTGTGTCTGTTCTAGTTTGCTAGGGGTGCCATAACCAAGTACCACAGACTGGATTGGCTTAAACAATAGAAATCTATTGTCTCACAGTTCTGGAGGCTAGAAATAGGAAATCAAGATGTCAGCAGAGCTTGCTCCTTCTGAGAGCCATGGTGGTACTGGTTAGTCACTCAGTCATGTCCAACTCTTTGCAACCCCATGGACTATAGCCACTGGGATTCTCCAGGCAAGAAACTGGAGTGGGATGCCATTCCCTTCTCTAGGGGATCTTCCTGACCCAGGGATCAAACCTGGGTCTCCTGCATTGCAGGCAGATTCTTTACTAGCTGAGCCACCAGGGAAGCCTGAAAGCCATGAGGTAAAATCTCTTCCATGCTTCAATCTCATTTTCTGGTAGTTTGCTAGCAATCTTTGGGTTTCCTTGTAGATAACATTGTCCCTATGTATCCACACTGTCTTTCCTTTGTATGCATCTCTCTCTTCACATAGACTTCTTTTTATAAAGATCCCAGTTACTGGATTAGGGGCCCACCCTACTCCAGTACAACCTTGTGTTGACTAATTACATCTGCAATGAATGTTTCCAAGAAACATTACATTCTGAGATATCAGGAGTTTGGACTTCAACATATGAATTTGAGGGTAGGATCATAATTCAACAGAAGAAGTTTCCTTAATATGCTCTGTGAATTTCAACTATAAGTGCAAGCTCCTTGGAACTTCATCTGTGGAAAACCTTTGAGGCCTGAGTTGAAGATGTGTTTCTCTAGAGAGGGTTTGATTTTTATTTTGCCAAATGCCTGGAATACATCCAACCTGCAACTATTATGAAATAAATTCTCACTGAGAGGTTTTTCACACTGCATCAGTAGTGTGAATTCAGACTTGAAACTTGCCCAAGGACCAACTTTCATTCAAAAATTCTAAAGAAAAACCTGTTTTTTTTTTTTTTTCTATTCAACCATGTGCTGAGGCTAAGATAGGCAAGTTTTCATTCTGCCCTGTTCTATGAGGTTGAAATTTATTTTTAAGCTCACTCTTACAGTTTTTGTCTTGAATGCTTACAGTGATGTTTAAGCTTTTTGCCAGAGTCTCCTACAAATCACCCCTCCCTGCATGGGTATTAAGCTTTATCTTCAAGCCTCTGCACAATGTGATCTTAAACACTGATTCTCAAAGTTATTACAATTTATGCATGTGTCTAGGGTGAAAACTAACTTTTGTACTTAGATTTTTGCTTTATCTTCATGTTTGGTTTTTAGGTGTCTCTCTTGTCAATGAAGATTGAAACATGTAAATTATTATATGTGAAATGAATCGCCAACCCAGGTTTGATGCATGATACAGGGTGCTCGGGGCTGGTGTACTGGGATGACCCAGAGGGATGGAATCAGGGGGGAGATGGGAGGGGGGTTCTAGAAGTGGAACACATGTATACCCATGGTGGATTCATGTCAATATATGGCAAAACCAACACAACAATGTAAAGAAAAAAGTCTTTCTTGAATTTGTTACAATAAAAAAATTTTAAAAAGAAGGTATGCAGATAGAAATAATTTATTAAATATATTTTGGGCATTCTCTACCAGTCTTATGGTTAGTACTCTTCACTTTTACTACCCAAATGACTGGGGTCAGTTTCTGGTCAGGGAACTAATATACCACAAGCTGTGTAGTATGTGGGTGTGTTAGCTAAGTCTCTTTAGTTGCATCTGACTCTTTGTGACGCTATGGACTGTATCCTGCCAGGGTCTTCTGACCATGAGATTCTCTAGGCAAGAATACTGGAGTGGGTTGCCATGTCCTTCTCCAAGGGATCTTCCCAACCCAGGAATTGAACCTGGGTCTCCTGCATTGCAGAAGGATTCTTTACCCTCTGAGCCAGCATGGAAGCCCATATATACATACATATATGGGCTGACATTTTCAGTTGTTTTGCCACCTTTAATTGTACACATTGTCTAGCCTGCTGTCCCACCCAAAAGAAGTGTCTAGGTGGGGTCTTTATAGAAAGAGTCACATCCAAAATCCAATAGCTAATAATTATTATATGTTTACTCTGTGCATATTAATATTATTCTAAGTGTTTCACATGAATCACCTCATTAAATCTTTACAAAAACCACATGATATAAGCACTGTTTTCAAATGTAGAAATTTAGTCTTAGAGCAGACATTATATTTGCCCAGAATCACAGGACTAAAAGTTGATGTTGATGGAATTTAAGTTCATCTCTGTCTGATGCCAAAATTAGTGTACCAAAACACTCTTATTTACTACCTCCCAAGGTAAAATGTTATTGAAACAAGTATGCACAGATTGTGTGCATGAATTTAATAAACAGTGTGATGACAGGCACAACTATTGTCTCATCCAGTTTTACATCCCCCAAATGCCTATCATGGTGTCTAGAATATAACAAAAGTTTATTAAGCATGTTAAAGAAATTAAAGAAGAAATGCATGTAAGGACTCTTATTCATACATGTATAGATACCAAGTAAGATTACCTACTGGTAGCAGGCTGATAATTTAATAATACCAGATCAGAACAGGTTTCTGGGGTTCATGTTTCTAATGTTCTTATTTCAAATGGTCTGATTTTCAGTAATTAAGTTTATCCCAGCTCTGGAATTCCTAACATTACTTTAGTACTAAACACATTTGTTTTCAATTTACACATTCAAAAATTGGAAACCTGTGAGTTTTCACCTATTCCTTCTTCTTTTGTATATTTAGGTGAAATCCTAATCACTATTAGAATGTTGAGTTTTATACTACTGTTACTACTAATAATATTACATGTCTACTTTTATTTTATACTTATTTTTCCAAACAATCTTGCAAGTTATTATTGTCTCCATTTAACAAATGAAGACACTAGGAGAATCACACAGTTATTTAGCAGAACAGCAAGTCGTGAAACCACCTGTAACCACAAAATTCCCTATGCTTTACCTATACCAGATTGTATCCCATGCCCCACAAACCCACTAAACACTTTTAGACTTCTAGGCCTTTCTTTATAGTACCGCCACCTCTTCCCAAAGGCCTTTTCTCCTTTATGGGGCTAGTGAACATCTAGGCATGGTTTAAGGTGAAACCCAAATATTATCTCCTTCAAGAAAATATCTGTGAACCCTTCTTGGTCTCCCAGCCTATTTTCTTCCTAGAAAGTTGTGTGTCACCTTGTTCTTTAATGTGTTATTGTGATACAGGGAAAGAAAGATATCTCCTCATATTTCCAACAGCTCACATGGCACCTGGAACATTTAGTTTGAATGAATCAGTGACTAGATTTAATGGAACTAGTTAGAATTAACATGGGAAAGGCTCATGCTAGTAGTTCTTACATGGTTTTAAACTTTCATCTATCAAACAAGCTCTTTCCTCTTTTACTAAACCCTCTGTACTCTTTGAGGCATCTTCAGAAATGGTCTTTTAGGTATAATGAAAATAATACAACAATACTTTAAACTTGTGTAAAGATATACAGTTTCCAAAGAATTTTCCATTGCATGTTGTTTTTTTCTCAGGCATCTGAGTTAGCCTGAGGTAACAAAGAACCAGAGCACATGCTCAGGATGTGTTGGAGCCAGGAGTTGGTCTCTTATCTGCTAGCATCTAGCCCAGAAATTTAGTCTGTCCTTGTTGTTAAAACTATCATTGGAAAAAGGGAAACTTCAGTAATTTGAATCATGTTAAGTTTAAATCATTAGATGAAGTGATTCTCCAACTTAAATGTAATCACTGGGAAACCTTTTATAAATGATAGATTGTCAGGCTCCATCCTCAAAGATCATTCAGAAAGTTAAGGGTGGAGCCAGAGAATCAATAAAAACTCCAGGTGATTCTGCTGTATATATTTCTAAGGCCATGATTAGGAAAGCGCTGGATAAAGACAAGGCTAAACTTATTGTTTTATGGCATACTCAGGGAAATATGTGGTCTCATGACTCTTGAGTGAAATTTGTATCCATTAAGATGAATAATAAGGAATGTGTGTTTGAGTTGGGGTTGTGTATGAGGGCAATGGAACAGTGACCAGGCTGAGAGACAGAGAAAGAAAAGCCAAAGTGTATACTGCCTGATTTGCCTGTTTGTCTTTTTTCTAAAGCATAGGAACAAAAATCAGAGAGCATATCCTGTCGAGCTCGTAATATTTGCTTCACGTTTCCAAGGCATTTTGTATTGGAAAAAGAACTTTGTTGAGGCAATCCCATATCTAGCCTTGCCATTTGTTCTTTTTCTTCCACAGAAGGTGTTACTTTCTATTTTTTCCCTTTCTGGCTCTCTAAACTAGGTAACCATTTGGTTGTTTTTAATTGTCACATTTGTTCTCATACCAACATGCTAAATGTAGCTTGAGCAAAAGCCAAACCTGCAAATCCTTTTTTTTTTTTTTTTTTTTTCTCTCAAAATACACAAAAAAAAAAATATTGATCGAAGATTGTTTTAATTCTGTTGTGGTGT